>ML789390.1:858946-887992 GCA_009831015.1 Picea engelmannii | reverse complement strand
CGCTTGAGCCGTCAGTGGTTTTGGCTATAGTTTGAAGCAATTTTGGGGAGCCTCTTGTCCTCCACGTTGTTTATGTTGTTCTTGTACGTTAGGTATCTAATCATAGCAATGCTCTCAATGGGGGAAATACTTGCTTCTACGAGGATGATAGGATAGGGTGTATTTCCCTTAATTATGAGATTGTAAGTTATAAAATTCTTTTGGATCTATTCTATCTTTCCCAAGGATTCTCTAGATATACTGTAACCTCAAACTTCACATCCATATAAGATAACTGGAGTGACAAGAGTGTGAAAGAGGAGTTTTTTTTTATCCCAAAGCCAAAAGTCCGCTGACTTGCAATTGTTTTCGAGCCTATAATAAGCTTTCCACCTTCCATTTATCCTTTTTTCAACGTTAAAGTTCCAAGTGAGCTTGTGGTGGATATCGATTCTGAGATACTTGTATGAACGCACTTCCTCCAAGCTATTCTTGTCACAAACAAAAGTATCACAGGTGATCCTTTTGGATTTAATTACCATAATCTTTGTTTTGTCACTGTTCATAGTCATGCCCATGCTAGAGTAGAAGTCCTTGAGGGTTATTAGTTGTTTACCTAGGTCATAGGGACTCTTCGCCATAATAACAATATCATCAACATAAAGAAGGAGGATGATGACTATACTAGCGAGAGTTGGGCCAACACAACCTGCATCCTCTAAACAATTTTCTAACTTATCAATATATATGCCGAAAATGGTAGGGGATAGGGGACAACCTTGCTTGACTCCTATATTATAGTTAATTTCTTCCGACTAGCCCTCAATGTTCCTAAACTCAACAATATCTTTCTCATATAGCCTTACTGCAACAACTCTTATTTCGAAAGGGACTTTAAGCTCTTCTAACCTATTCAAGAGGTTAGTTCTGGGCACAGTGTCAAAAGCTTTTCTAAAATCAATGAAACAACAAAGGAGATTGGTTTTATTATTACGACACTCCTTTGCAATGATCCTAAATGTAACAAGGTGGTCCACAATGAAATGATAGCCTCTAAACCTAACCTGACCTCTAACTCTTTGTTATGTATACCTAACCTGACCTCTAGCTCTTTGTTATGTATAATACATTCTTATGTTAATGTATAATATTTCATTGAATTATATTTTAGTTTTTATATATTTATTTATTTTTATTAATATTTTGGGTGGGGTTCCTTGTGGTGGAGATTCCAATCCCCCTATAACATTCCCTAAAATTGGGGTGCTTCATACTTTTTTCCACGTCTTAGAAACTTAGTGGAACATTACTTAAAATCGATTCTTTCAAGAATCGGAGAAAAGTTGATTCTCAACTATAACGGCAAAGTCGCGTGTGTTCACAAGAAGCATGAAATGTGACCACGATTGTCAAACCGGTCACTGCGGGACAGTTTATTTTAACCCAAGTTAAAACATGAATACTTGAGGAGCAGGAGATCACGTAGGAAAAATAAAGACGCCTAAGTGCACACCCTGCTGAGACAGACGAAAAAGGGGCGAGTTTTATCGCGACTTCCAAGCATTAGATTCGAACTCGCAACGTCTCGACAATTCTCCAAGTCCATCATTCGGTTTTTCGAATTCGGGATAACCTCGTGTTTTGAGTTTTTGCGGTTAAACTAGAAACTCAGGTGAGTACATATCCGATTGTTAAAAGCTGTTTTTTCTCGCTCTGTATTCCAGTAATATTACTAATAATCCGTGCGAATTCTTTTTTCTTTTTTCCATTTTCTACAAATATGCACCCTAGTGTCCTTGTTATTTGCTAGTGTATTTGAGAAATTCACGACGGGTTTAGATCGCAACTCACTTATATTTGGGTCTGAAGCTATGGATTTCTTGATTTACAGTTTGCATCCATTTATGAACAGTTTTGTGGGAAAAGTGTATGCTGGGTTTGTGTTATTGAAGTCAAGGGTTTGATGACCTGTTTAATTTCCTGCTTAAATGTGTAATTTTTGTCCTTTTGATACCATGAGCTGTACTTTGTCCTTTGGATACCATGAACTTATTGGGCTCCGGCTGTTGCATGATGATATCTAGTATTTTGTATTTGACCTACTTTTTTGCATCTCTGGTTTTCAGTGGTTTCCTGTGTCTTTTATGTTTTATTGCACATTTCAAAATTCCTGGCAAATAATCTTTCGCAATAAAATTTTAATAGTATGTCTTTTATCTTTATTGTAATGATATCTAGGATGCTATTAACATATCAGTTCAATATGTGTAAGGTTTTTCCCTCATCTTCATTTTGGAGGTATGTAGGACTTATGAGCTACAAATCGTTTAGGCATTGTGGGCTTATATTGCACGAGAGTCCTAATAGGCCACAAATAGGCCACAGGGCTCAGGCCTTGCAGGTTTAGGTGGATCATGTATCCATGGACCTGTTAGAAATAAAGGGATGTGCTCGTTTTTCCATAGACAATATAGCAATATTGTCACCCAACCATAGGCACAAACGCCACCCCCGAGCATCTTAACCTTGACAGACAAAATAATTCCGGTAGCAGACCAATAGCCAACCAAGGCTAGCGCACCTTTCTCCAAGGGTAGCGCACTAAGCAAGAATAACCAGAAACCAAGCAGAAAGTCCAAACCATAACCAAGATGCCAGTTGCAACTACACTCCTTCTCCAAACTTGCACACCACTAGTCCTTATGCAGTTGTGAGAGTGGAGTGACAAATGAGCTCTAGCGCCCTCTATTTATACAGCTCTATCTCACTTGACTGGGCCGACTTCTCTTTCTAGAGGCTAATAACTCAATATTAAATATTCTCTTGAGTCGACTTGTATTCTAGGGTTATTATCCAATGTTTTAGGGTTTCTCTTGCTTCCCGGAATATTCTAGTCTTGTCAAAGGTTACACGTGGAGGTTAATACCTCCCGCAACTACTAAATATCAACACTCCCTCCTAGCTAGGGAAGTATTAAAGGTAATGGTCTTGAGCACAAACAAACCATTCAACCGGTAGCATCATCATAGCCACATAGGCTATCTCATGATCACATAGATCAACTCACAAGCAATATCATCACTATCAGTATCATTTGATAGCATCAACTGCATCATCTGTCGAAGCCATACTCCATCTGAGTAATTGGGGCATGATGTTGAATAAGTCACTCACTCCACAGAGTGATACAAGAACCATTCTTCTAATCCAGACACATGTCCTAGAAGAATAATTGTTCCAACAGATGCTAGAAGCCACGCCATGGGCTACAAGGACTATTCTTCTAATTCGGACATACGTCCTAGAAGAATGACTGCCCTGGATCATTTTCCCTCCAGCCACTACTGTGAACTCAGGGAAAATGTCTGTCTTGTACCAATCTCTACACTCTGGTCACTACTGTAAACTTAGGGAGACGAACCATTCTTCTAATCCAAACATATGTCCTAGAAGAATAGTTGTCCATGGTACATCAACAATCTGTTAACCTGGACCATTCTCCACAGGGAAAATGTCTGTCCACCAGTAATTAGTCCTGCCTAGACCATTCTTTGCTTGGAGAATGTCTGTCCATCAACACACTGACTATCCATCTAGCTGACAATCATCTCCAACACTAGTGGTAGTCTCCATGGCAATTAGAACAATGCCATTCAATAGATCGCAACTGTGTCTATCCATAGTAGTACACACCTACTATTCAGTGGTACACAACCACACCTAGTAGCACACGGCTACTAACCAGTGACACATAGTCACAACTAGTGGAACACATCCACCACAGTAGCATACAAGTACTGTCCAGAGACATATAGTGTCCACAACAATCATATCATCTGATATCAACCTGCATAACAATATCATGATACAAACTGAGTCATCTGGACCATTCTTTCACTCACATCTGTGACATCTGGAAGAGCATCTGCCCTCAGAAAGTAAAACATCAGCCATGGGCTATCTGGACTATTCTTCCCAAGCATAGAAGAATAATTGTCCTTGATTTTTGAGCCTGGACCATTCACCCAACTGGGCCATTCCTTTGGCACTAATCATAGTGCAACCTGGAGAGAATGAGTCTGCCCTAAGGAATGCATGTCCCTGATTACTGAACCTGGACCATTCCTCTGGCACTAATCACAGTACAACCTGGAGAGAATGAGTTTGCCTTAGGGAATGACTGTCCGGACCATTTCCTATGGAAATGATTGTCTTGCACCAACCTCCAAAACGAACCATTCTTCGAGACTGCTCACAATTATGAACTTCGAAAGAATGGCTGCCTGACGAGGCGGACCATTCTACTTGACCACTACTCAGAGTGTCTGCCAAGAAGAATGATTGTCCTAGACCATTCCCCCACACTGGCCACAAGGGGAATCGCTGTCTATGGTACATCAACAATCTATTGGACCATTTTCATTACGAAAATGACTGTCCGATCTGGACCATTTTCCGAACTGGAAAATGCCTGTCCGTAAAAAATCTTGGGCCACTTTCCGGACTGGAAGGTGACTGCCCAACCTGGACCATTTTTTGGACTGGAAAATGATTGCCCATAAATCAATAATATATCAGTGCTCCCTCCCAACCTGGGAATAATCTCTTCCTTTTTCAATAAGGAAGTTGTCTTCACGAGCCCCATCTTGTCCCTTAAGTACGCAATCTTTTCATCTTGGACAGAGGCTTTACCAAAATATCTGCTATCTGCTCATCTGTGGAGATATACTAGAGAATCACTTCTCCCCTTTGGGCTTTATCATGGAGAATATAATGCTTGATCTCAATGTGCTTCGACCTGTCATGGAACACCGGGTTCTCTGAAAGCTTCACATAGCTCTGATCATCACAAAATATCATGGTCGAATTCAACACCTGATCAGACAGTCTAGAAACCAACTTACAGAGCCACATTGCTTCCGTACAAGCATCACAAACTGTAATATACTCTGCTTTTGCAATGCTGAGTGCAACAGACTTATGTTTCATGCTAGCCCATAACATCATGGCAAAGCTCAAACTGAAACATATCCAAGTAGCACTTCTTCTGTCATCTGCACTCCTTGCCCAATCTGAATCGATAAATCCATGTAGATGTATATCATAACTCAAATGTCCCACAAGGCAAATATTCGGCTGAGTATTCTCCAAATACATTAACGAGCCAATCAATTGTCGATACAGAGACGGGTCTATTGGATCATAGTCTCTCAACTTCCTCAAATCTGCCATCATTGGACTTTGCCATGGATTTGCAATCCATCATCCCAAACTTTTGAAGAACCATTTCAATATACTTCCTCTGTCATAGGAAGTTTTCACCCCGCTTCTGTTGTACATGAGAGGCTCTGCACCGAGTTTGCTTGAATCCATACAAGGTCTTCTTCCATCTGCATACAAGGGTCTCTGTTTGGTATACCTCAAAACCTTGAGGTTGCTTTGCATACGCTTCTTCAATTACTCTGTTGAGAAGAACAATCTTTACATTCATCTGATGTAAACTCCAACCCATGGATACTGTAGGAGATATAACGGCTCAGGTAGAGGTATGTCTGGTTATTAGAACAAGTTGTCATCGTAGTCTTCTCCCTCCTACTGGGAGAACCCTCTAGCCCTAAGTCTCGCCTTGTATCTATCAATGCTCAAGTCTTTTTCACAATTTGAACTTTTACTTAAATTTTTTAACATTACCATTAATTGTTCAAGGATGTTTAAGAGTGGTTCCAACCTCATCCGACTTCATATGGATAAAGTATAATTTCACATCCCATTCATAATTCAACAAACCTAATAGTTTTTAGGATATCTAGATTGATAGGATTCCATTGGATTCTATCATGTATGAGGGTAAGGGATTAGAATTTAATTGTTAAGGTTTAAGCTATTATTAGGTTTCTTTTCAATTTAGTAGATAACCATAGCATAGATAGGATCATTGAGAGAAACACAATCATAAGAGTACACAAGCATTTATCCTGGGAAACCCTCAAGGGGAAGAAAACCCAGCAAAACTTCTTTAATATAGATTTAATAACCAAGTACCATAGCCAATCCAATGCCAAGACAATAAACCAAACACTAGAGAATATCCTCTCCAAGCAATGCGCCTCTCTCTTCCTTCTTCCAGCAACTGGTAACTGCAGCTTCCTTCAATACTTGCGCACTAGATGAGTGAGTTGAGTGAGTGAACAAATGAGTGGTTGGCTTCCTTTATTTATACAAACTGGCAAGCCCTGAAAGGAGGTGTCTCTTCACTGGCAGGGCCGACTTGTCTTTCTAGGTGGTTATAACCACTTTAATTTGCCTGGGGATCGACTTCTTAATTTGCATATTACAATTAGGGTTTGACCAATCCGCAAAAGGGGATTTGGTCAATTACAATGCCTGACATGATCAATCCACAAAAGGGGATTGATCTAATGAATAATAAATCAATAATAAATAGAATACTCTTTGCAGTTACAATATTTCAACATTAATCAAGAGCACCAAAGCCCTCTGTGTGCCCCAATGTTGGTGGTGTTGATTGTTAAACTCTGTTGTCATGATTTTAGAAAAAATGTACCATTCACTAAAGTCATAATCACTAATTAGGCATGTTAATATTTTTCTACCATATTTTAAGGCTTGGATTAGACAGTGTCATCAAAATTGGATGGTGTTGATTGATGTCCCTAAAGGATCAAGGCAAATGCAAAGGCTAGACAAAGTAGAGGTTGATACCGATGATGAGGATCCCAATATAAGCAACGGTTTTGATGATATGTAGTAATTTGTTGTAGCATGATGTTTTTTAGACTCTAAAGACCATTTAGAACCTCGATGTCTATGACTCCATTTCGGATATGTATTGCAATCAGCACTCAGTGCCATTTGCTATTTTCATGTTTAGTACTTACATGCTATATACATGAGAAAACTTTGCATATTTGGTGTCTAATGGTTTGGATTTAATATTTTATGTAATTTTTAGTAGACCGGTTCACCAGAAAATTATGGTTCCATAGTACAAACTGAACGAACCTCAACCAGTTATGACTCTCATAATTTGGTTATATGTAATAATGAATGTTATTGGCAAACTGTTGTGTATAAGATTTAGATGAATTATGTTTCAGTTTTCATATATTTTAATTTATATTTCTTAGTATTTTGAGTAGGGTCCCCTATGTCGAAGACCCCAACATCCCCTATGACATTCCTAGAATTTGGGGGGTGATCCCACACATCCCCTGGATGCGTTTCCTTGCTCCCGCATCCCAGCTTTTTGAGAACTTGGTGAAATATTGCCACTGAATGCCTTCTAGGAGTAGCCTAGAAGAACAAAACTTGGCTCTGAAGAGACCGATGAGCAATAATAACTAGTGGGTAAAATCTTCCTAACATGCCTAGCCTTTTTTCTCACCAACAACCACCTATCTCTCATTCAAGGTCTGAAAATTCCTCTTTGACAATGTTGATTTGGTCAATTTCCAAATGGTTCATGGTTAAAAATGGAGAATAACATCAAAAGTGTAAAGCATGAACATGAGAGTCATGGAATGAATGACAATGAGAGAGTTGAGGGAATGATGGTTGACGTTCCTTCTGACAGGAGAATGAAGTACTCTTATGCTTCCACAAAATTACGGTACTCAACCCATGCTCCAATAACTACATGAGCAAACTTCCCCACCAACCTCTGCATGCATTGAATGATTGGCTTTCTAAGTCAGTGGCAGTGGATGGGTTCATTTAAAGCACATGATGGATAAGAGGTCAAAGATCATAGGCTAAAGCCTAACACATGGCAATAGAGGATTACTTTCTCATATGCCCCCTTTCCTCTTCCCCTCTGGTGGAAACATTGCCCCTCTCGTGCTCTCCATAACCATCTTGGACCATTACATATTATATTCTATAATTAATATTTACATAGCTTGAGTTCATTATGGCAAGCCTACTACATGACTCATAGGAGTATATTTACATCATCTGCATGCCTCGCCTTCCACTAATCGGGCCTCGACCTTGAGCCCTGCACTAGGAATCCATTTTTTTCCATGTTACACTGCGCAAGGAAAACCCCCAAGTACTTCTCCTCATTTTGAGGATAGTACCCAGGATAAACCCTAGAATCAAGCTTCTTATGTCCTTGATGATGGGTGGAGTGTCCACTCGAAACGTTGGACGTTTCAAAACTTCACACACAGTTTGCATCCAGAAAATTCCCTAGCAATAAAATACTCATTAAGAACTCAACATGTCACATGCAGGAATTGAAACTAGGTGGGGAGTATGTATAACAATCATTCCTCCCAACCACCCGAGCTAAACCCAATTGACTGCACTAGGAATCCATACTAGCATATTTACATCATTTACAAACGGGGTCATTTATTTAAGCTCACATGGCTTAACTCCTATCATTATAACCACATATCATTGACCCCAGCATCCAATAATATTGCAAAAGTCTTGTTGTACATATAAACCTGACCACATTGTTTGATTTTGGGAGAAATTCAACTCCATTTGATTGAGATGCTTTTACTAAAAATGCATTAGAATCAATATCAACATTTACCACACAACAAAGGCCAATGCACCATGGTCCATCTTAGCTTTACTTTGAATGCAAGTTCAACAACATATCCCACAATGAAATTCATTCCAGACAGAACATGAACTTAATATTACAAAATAATATGCATGATTACATTTTTATGTTCCCTGAAAACATGGCACTTAAAAGTTGATACACACAACCTGGTGTCCCTTGTGTAAGGGAAATATGCTTTTTTCTTAATGAACTATGCAAACTCTATCAGACCAATGAAAGGCAGAGGATTTGCAAATATATTCTTATGATCACTTTACCTAAAATAATAAATTAGTCTTTGGTCGTTATTTTAACCAGGGCCTTCAACTGGTTTCTGTTTGCAGGTTTGTTGAGAAGAATCTTCACTTGAATCCCTCTCATCCTGCTCCACATCAAAGTGAATTCACCAAGAATCTCTCTTCAAGGTTTGCTTCTTTTTTCTTCACCAATTTTAGTTCATTTCATGCTTGGGGATAAGGTTTAAATTGCTTTGCCAGCACATACATCTCATACATTTTATTTTTATGTCTGCAATAACCGGTTGAAGGCCCTGGTTCAAAATAATGACCAAAGATTAATTTAGCATTTTTGGTAAATTGATCATAAGAATGTCCTTGCAAATCCTCTGCTTTTCATTGATCTGATAGAGTTTGTATAGTTCATTAAGAATAAATCATATTTCCCTTATACTAGGGACACCAGGTATTGTGTATTAATTTTTCAGTGCCATGTCTTCAGGGAACAGAAAAACGTGATATGCATATTATATTGTGATCAAGCATATTATTTTGTAATATTACGTTCATGTTTTGTCTGGAATTAATCTCATTGTAGTATATGTTGTTGAACTTGCATTCAAAGTAAGGCTAAGATTGACCATGGTTCATTGACCTTTGTTGTGTGGTAAATGTTGAGAATGATTCTATTGCATCTTAAGTAAAAGTATCTCAATCAAATGGAGCTGGAATTTCTCCCTCATTACAATGTGGTCAGGTTTATATGTACAGCAAGATTATTGTAATATTATTGGATGCTGGGGTCTATGATGTAGATGCGAACATTACAATTCTATAATACTTGTGAAACATAGTTTGATGTATCACAAAATGTGCCATTTTTACAATGCAATTTAGTGGAGTCGGAATCAATGCATTTTAATGGAGTCAAAATCAGTGCAACTGGAGTTCTCTCCAATCAGTGCTGTGAACATTTTATGAAATTTGCAATTTCAGGGTCAGCTCCTCTTTACATGAGATCAATTGTGCAGGTTTTTAATTACACGAGTCTACAGAAAAAAACATTCAAAATGAGGGCTTTTCTTGTCCGTTTTGCCATTTATATTTGACGCCGGCGAGTTTTTCCATCCAACTATGAGTTGCATTATCGGGTAATGAATGACCAACAAGTTAATCGCAGGTCGAGGTCTGACATGTGAATATTTGTGGGTTTGACTCACTGCCGAGAGTATGATATACTGGCAAAGAGTCAGACTATGGACCGAGTTAACTTGGCTTGGCAGCAAGGCATAGCAAACTTTGACTAGGGAGTACTCATAGGACTCGGTGTTGTTTTCAACTATGGCTTTCATCCCATGAGCACAACAGATGCAAAGGTGAGGACAGAAAAAACAACCTTACACATGTTGTGGTTACATACATCAAATATTTGTTGGAATATGTAACTCCTACTTATCTTAATAATGTGTGAGGAGATTATGTTTAATAACGTATTTAGTTATTGAGAGGTAGAGTCAATCTCTGCATGAATTGTTTGAGTCTATTGTTTGAGGTTATTATTTGGAGGTTGTTAGTTCGTTGGATTTGAGAGATTTGGTTCAACTAAGTCTGCTCCTAGTTTGATGTGTAGTTGAGATATTCTCTCAACCGTTCCTTCTATATTTGAATAAGTTAGATCTAATAACAACTTGTGAACTCTATATAATGGAGTCACAACCTATTGTAAATATTTTGATATTCAATAGAGTTTTATGTGTGTGCAATCATGTCTACTCTCCCATATTTTAATTATATTATAGAGCACCGATAACGTATATAACTCTTTATATATACATCCTTTTGTCTGACCCCATCATTCCTACTTAAGGGCTCAACCTATGGTCCTGTTGATATTATGGTAGCCGCGGGAGGTGTTAACCACCACGTGTAACCTTTGACAAGACTAGAATATTCCGGGAAGCAAGAGAAACCCTAAAACGTTGGATAATAACCCTAGAATACAAGTCGGCTCAAGAGAATATTTAATATTGAGTTATTAGCCTCCAGAAAGAGAAATCGGCCCTGTCAAGTGAGATAGAGAAGTATAAATAGAGGGTGCTAGAGCTCATTTGTCACTCTCACTCTCACAATTGCATAAGGACTAGTGGTGCGCAAGTTTGGAGAGGGAGTGCAACTACAACTGGCATCTTGGTTATGGTTTGGACTTTCTCTTGGTTATGGTTTGGACTTTCTGCTTGGTTTCTGGTTATTCTTTCTTGGTGCGCTACCCTTGGAGAAAGGTGCACTAGCCTTGGTTGGCTATTGGTCTGCTATCGAAATTATTCTGTCTGTCAAGGTTAAGGTGCTCAGGGGTGGCCTTTGTGCCTATCGTTGGGTGACAATATTGCTATATTGTCTATGGAAAAACGAGCACATCCCTTTATTTCTAACAGGTTATGGGCCCACACTATCTTCAGACAGTCTAACCATTGGAAGATAGATTGGGAAGTTATTTGTTAAGCTCGTTGTGGCACCAGTTACAGCTGCAGCAAGGTTTTCTGATTATGCAGCTACAACAAACCCTAACCCTTGTGTTCGGGCACTTATGATGGAACGTTTGACCTAATTCCTTGACATCCTAGTGCGCCCTAGCCTAGCGCACCTCTTGGTACTCTCAACTAGCAAAAACGTCAGGTTTGAATTTTTGGTCAAAGTCAAAGTAAAAGGTTGACTTCTAGACAAATTGATTTTTGTAGTCAAAGTTGAAATTTTAGAGTTTCTAGCTTGTTCTAATCATTGAATCTTGTGATTGAGTTTTTAATCTCTTCTTGTCAAGATGGTATCTAGTTTCAGATTGGAAGACAGCTGGACGATGCTACAAGACTTCAAAGATATGCACTTGTATATGCTATCCAAATTATTTCATCTAGCAAAACATGAGTGTGTTTGCAGGAAAAGTATTAGAGACCTTGTCCAAGTTGTAATCTTGGATTCAGTGCATTCAGAGGAACAAGCACACCCTCCACAACAGTTGAGGCTTCGGGTTCCAGGTTTGATTAAATTGTTAAGCTTCAAATTTGTGTATATCTAAGGCGATAGTTGCTACATTACAAATTGTGAAAGTGGTCTTTGAAAGACTCTATTATTGTTAGGTGCAATAAATACTTTACTGCATATGAATACCATTGATATAGATGGTTATTGTACTTGTTTACAAGATGAACTAACATCTCCTCTAGATAGATATTTCTTGTTTTCTCTTGTTGTTCTTATTCAGGGCAAAATCCTTGTGAAATATGTTTGATGAACAATCCTTGCAGAAACTGTCATAAAAGAAGTTTATAAGGATGACACAACTGCCAGATGGGAAGCAATCAAAACAGATAGAAACAAACATAAAGAGACTCGGAGAAGTCAGATTCGAAGGAAGTCAGAAATCAAAAGGAAACCAGAACATGCTTGTGACACTTTGTAGAAATCAAAGAGAGATGCAGCAGACGGAAGCATGGACTCTCTCAGATGGAGGGAGCTGATCACAGAATTCCAAAAGAAGAACATGCATATTGTTCATTCATACATAAAGCTGGGATTAGGAGGGAGCTAATTCCCAATGATATGATCCATTGAAGAATCCGTGAATACCATGAAGTATTTGTCCATATTCTTCATTGGAAGTAGCAGCCATGATAAGCAACACGTGTTCAGTTTGACTCTAGAAGAAGTCTTCATTGAAAAGAAGCCTTGAATATCCTTGGTTGTCCATCTACATTTATGTTCCTGTGGCGGAAGGTTGGAGCATTCAGGAAAGAAGGGCATGTAATCTGTAGAAGATTCTATGGACTCCAACATTGAAGATAAACATGAGGAAGAACATGAAGATTCCAAGAAAGAAAGAAAAGTCAGAACAACCAATTGAACCAGTTTGAACCCACTAGAAGCAGTCAAGCAGAAGGAATGGAAGGAAGTTGCGATGAAGAACAATGTATGTGAGAAATTGTGAAAAAGAGTAAAAGGTCATCAACTTTTACTTTAAGAATTTTATATTAATTACTAGGGAGGGGGGTTTAAAATAGTGGAATTTGGTAAAACGAGAGCATGGAGCGTCTCATTTTTTGAGGGGAATGTTCCCTATTGTGTTTTCTTGTGCCCCCCCCCCCACCAAAGGGGACATGGGGAAACGCTCCCCTTGGAGTACCCATGTCTTGGGAGCATGGCCAAAGCAAGGGGCGTGTCCCCTACACTCGAGAATGCGTCCCCATGTAGCATTGTTCAACAAATTGGGCTCTTTGCCTACATAGAAGAGCGCTAGAATGTGCAAAATGTCTCCACATGTGCTCCCTCCAAGTAGAAGCCTCCAAATATAGAAATAGGACCAAGTAAATGCATGCAACAACCACACTTGTGGCCCTAAAAGTTTAACACACCCCTTAAGAAACATTCTCCTTACCAACCTCCAAATAAAATAATATAAATGCCAAGTCAAAGAGGTGAGGGTGCTCTCCAATGTAGCTGAAATAATGCCATGCTTAGCTGAAATAAATATGCAATAATGATGAAAAAGCTCCTAGGAGAGGTGTGCCCTAGAAGAGTGTGCAATGGAGCCACCTCAACCTGCTAACAAATATAAGATATCCTCTATATGAAATGTGCCCTAGGAGAATGTGCCAATGATAGTTGCACTCCTCATCAATAAAGAGAAATATTCCACCACAACCACCTCCATAATGATGCTCAACCAACCCGAGGATGTGTGCCATCCTCTCTAAAATAATAAAATAACGTATGTGTTGGCACAAGGGCAGACCCGGGTTCAACGCTACAACAACACACCAACAAAACCCTAACTACCTGCCCTTTCGGCAACACCTGTGAAGCAGATGAAGTCTCACTCAAGGTAGAGGCAGGGGTGGTTGCAGGACTCCAGTGTCTGTAACCTTAGCTGGGACACAGATCTGTGACTGTAACACCTTAACAAAACACTGAGCAATTATAGTTCATCAATACCCAGTTTATTCTACAACGTAGTTAAACCCTAATAGTAAATTTGTGCAACATTCCCATAGATTCAATAGAGTCAAGCACTAAGCATACTAACATAGATAAGATCTAGCATTCACTCACATTATTCAGCACTAAGCTACCATATTAGATTCATTCATCATCTAACAACACACTAAGCATTTAATCATATAAACAAGAGAGCAACTATAAAGCACAAAACATTCACAACACAGGATATACATGGTTCACCCCCACCCTGGGGCTATGTCCACCAACTCTTCGTCTTCTTTATTAGCTTCTTTCAATCTTCTTACATGCATAGAGCCTCAAGATCAACTTTGCAGAGGACATGAGATCCGCGCACTCTTCACTAGATCCTCCTTCCCCAAGCTAGGTTACAGCACAAAGCCTACATATAGTCTCTTACGGTCACTTGCACTTAGCTCTGCAAGTCTCACACAGTATGCACGAAGCACTTACAACTATTACTTGCACTTAGCATAACTTACAACTCTTCGATCACATAGATTGAACTTTAGCACTTAGCACACTGGCCTTTTCTTACATCGCCTAGCTACTTATTTATACATTACAAAATCGGGCCTAAACATGGGTAAACCCATGGGCCGATATTCCCATACCCGTTACATAAGCCCAGAACCCAAAAAGCCCTAAAAAGGGGTTGAGATCCCGCGATCTCTGCTTCGTCTTGCGCTCCGCCTTTGACAGCCTGTCGATGTCCCAAAACTAGGTCAAACATGACCAAGAATCCTCAAAACTTGGTCAAGGGCCAACAGGCCCCCAACTCTCACCTGTGACTCGTCCCGAGTCACTCTGATCTGGGTAGCTCTGCTTCAAAAGCCTCGAGCTTGGCTCAAACTGCTTCGACTTGTTGCTGTGCCATGACCTCCTGTTTAACGAACTCTTGGATGACTGCTTTGTTGATAGGTCCCTCTAGGCACTGTTCAGCTGCAGTGACGAATTGCTCTAGTTCTGCTTGTCGGCCTTTGATATCTGTGAATAGTTGGTAAGCCTCATCCTGTATAGGTTGGAGCCTCTGAGTCACTTCCATGACTTTGCTCTGAATGGTGTGGACCTGTTGTTGAGCAGTGCGCTGCTCTTGGGATCGCTTCATCCTTTCAATAGCTGACAAGGGCTTCAACTGCGCCTATATTGTTTCTGCTTGCTGCTTTGCCTCCTGGAGCTGTGACTCCAGTGCCTTTAATTCTGGATTCTCAATGATTTGCTCATAAGGTTGGGCACTACAATCACTTAGTTGCTTACATTCCATGGCGAGGGCCTTGATTCTTTCAACTGCGCTCCGGGCAGTTGCTTCTCTTTGATCCCTTACATCCAGCGGAGTGTCGGGCACTGTGCGGAGCTCTAAGTCTGCTATTCTTTGCTGTCGCTGCTGGATAGCTTCCGCGAGCTGCTCTACTTGATGCTCGACGCAGTCTTCTGCCTTTGGCTCTAAGCCTGTCACAGAGCGGAGGGCTTTGTTGACTGCTTCTTTCACTTCGAGTTGCTCTGCGAGCAACTGTTCTTTTTCTTGTTGAATCTGTGCTTTCTCCTCTTCAAACTTTGTCTGGAGAGAAACCTTCTCCTGCTCTGCAAGTCGATGTTGTTCTACGAGTACTTCTTGCACTTGCTTCAAGGCCTGGGTGGCTTGTTCAGTTTCTTCTTGTGCACGACGAAGGCGAGCTTCGATTGCATTAGCTAGTCGGTGGAGTTGGGCTGGCTCATCTCCCAACTCTGATTCTCCCGATGGCAGGGGTGCAGTGGACACTGCGCGACTGGACTGAAGGGCCTGCTGTACCCCTCGGAGTTCGGTCTCGATTCTGTTGTACATCTCCTCCTGCTTGGCTTCTTGTTTCTGCAAGATTTTCTGCGAGGTGTCGTTTACAGCTGCGATGATGAAGTCAAAGTCATCGATAGTGAGCACAATCTTCATCTTAGTCAAGGTGGCTCTAGATTTCTTCCGAGAAGAGGGTTTCGGGGGAGAAACCTTCTCTTCTTCAAGGGATCAGCCTCATCTCTAGGCGGTGTTACTTCTCCTTGCTTCTGCTCATCTTCTTTGCCATTTATCTCTTCTACTTCGTCATTACCCCCTCGGCCAGGTGATACCGAAGCAGTCTTTTCTGAGGCGCTGGTTAAGTCTTGGATTGCTTCGATCTTCTTTCTTCTGTTGGTTCCAGGTGTGTCATGTTCTTTGTGAGCGGCCTCCGTGCTGTCAAGTTCGGGATTAGACATCTTTGCAGGGTCAGCGGGGATAAGGAAGTGTGTTGACCAGTCCTTAGTTATCTCCTCGAGGTCCTCTTCTGTGAGCTTGTAGTACGACTGAAGCTACTCCTTATGTTCGTCTGCTCGTGCAGTAATATAGATGAAGTGTCAATCTGCGCGGAACTTCATCAGGGGTCGGAACCGCTGTAGGGTGTTCGACGTCATGCGAGGTTCAACTTTGATAACCCTCTTCAGCTGGAGATAGTATGTGTGAAAGACTACGTTCGACTGCCACTGTTTTCCCATATCGCTCGAGTACCAAAGCGTGGTGAACTTCGCAACAAGCGACTCGAACGGTTCAATGTCTGGAAAGGTCGCACCTTCCGGCATCTCCCAAGCAACAAACACGATGAGGATCAGGAGCCAACTAAAGTGGAACTCGTAGCCCTGATCCTGTGCTTCGCGACAGTCTAATTCCAGCTGATTAACTAGGTACTTCGCCCAGTTCATCTATACGCCTTCCACGCATTTCCCTGCGAGGTCAACGACAAAGCCTGTGACCTGCGTGGGTCTGTTCTTCCTTACTAGCTTTCTTGCGATTAATTGGCATGCTAGGCGCACTGCGCCATTTTGGATGGGAGCTACCTTGTAGCCTCGCGTCCCCTTCTCAACATTGCCGTACGTATCCTTGATTTTCTGTGCTAACGCGCGATCTGTGGCTGTAACACCTTAACAGAACACTGACCAATTATAGTTCATCAATACCCATTTTATTCTACATCGCAGTTAAACCCTAATAGTAAATCTGTGCAACATTCCCATAGATTCAATAGAGTCAAGCACTAAGCATACTAACATAGATCAAATCTAGCATTCACTCACATTATTCAGCACTAAGCTACCATATTAGATTCATTCATCATCTAACAACGCACTAAGCATTTAATCATATAAACAAGAGAGCAACTATAAAGCACAAAGCATTCACAACACAGGATATACGTGGTTCACCCCCACCCTGGGGCTACGTCCACCAACTCTTCGTCTTCTTTATTAGCTTCTTTCAATCTTCTTACATGCATAGAGCCTCAAGATCAACTACGCAGAGGACAGGAGATCCGTGCACTCTTCGCTAGATCCTCCTTCCCCAAGCTAGGTTACAGCACAAAGCCTACATATAGTCTCTTACGGTCACTTGCACTTAGCTCTGCAAGTCTCACACAGTATGCATGAAGCACTTACAACTATTACTTGCCCTTAGCACAACTTACAACTCTTCGATCACATAGATCGAACTTTAGCACTTAGCACACTGGCCTTTTCTTACATCGCCTAACTACTTATTTATACATACAAAATCGGGCCTAAACATGGGTAAACCCATGGGCCGATATTCCCATACCCGTTACATAAGCCCAGAACCCAAAAAGCCCTAAAAAGGGGCTGAGATCTCGCGATCTCCGCTTCGTCTTGCGCTCCGCCTTTGACAGCCCGTCGATGTCCCAAAACTAGGTCAAACATGACCAAGAATCCTCAAAACTTGGTCAAGGGCCAATAGTATGCATGCCTTGAAATATGTGCCAAAGAAGGGAACGCTCCTCATAAAAGCCCAAGTCTCCTCCAAATAGACCCCTCCAAGTGTGAAAAGATGCCAAATGAAGTAGGGCGCCCAAGTAATTAGCCTTCACCTAGATAAAATATATTAAATTAACCATTGAATGGTTAAATCAAGCTCAACCTAGATAAAATATATTAAATTAACCACTGAATGGTTAAATCAAGCTCAACATGTGTGCACAAAGGTTAATGCTCTAATATAACCATAGTCCACCTCCAAATAGTTATTGGATGATTAAATCACCATGAACATGTGTGCTAATGAGGGGTTGTGCTTATCAAATTGTTGTACCATGTAAATAAAAGTTGTGCCTTCTAGCAATCCCCATCATGATAACAACAAACTATAAGCTTCACCTAGGCTTGAACCTAGGGTGCACCACCATCAATGGACTAATACCTCAAATACATCATCCAACCTTAGGAAAAGGCTAGATCATCAAGGGTACATCAACAAGGGTATTGACATCATTAAACACACCCCCCCTAGGTGATGTCTAATATCACAATGTTATATCACCTAGAAGAATCCCACCAAGACAACATGTATCACCCTGCCACATCAACATCATAGGAAGAAGGAGACATAAGAAAAGTACTAACCGTATCTAATTATCAAGTATGCCCCCCATCACACATCCAACATAAGAGGACCATGTAGAACACTCCCTCCTAGTGAGAAATCAACATTATAACACCATCATACATAGTCACTATAATGCTCCAAGAAGAAGATAACACATGAAGTAGCAAGTACCCATATGTCAAGAGACCGATCCAAAGGCATGAAAGTGGCATCCACAACCATAAGAAGACCATCAACCGTGACCATCCCTCAAAGAAGAGTGAGTCCTCTCCAACCCAAAACACCAAATCAACCAAGAAGAAGCATCTCCAAGTAAAGAAAGAGAGCGTGTACCCCCAATCCATCCAAAAAGCTCCAAGGGATTAGCTGCAAACTCCAATGTGATGAAAATCACAATGTGGAACCTCATACAATATGATGTGTAACACAAACTAAAGTCCAAGATGATCTGTTTTATTCCCAATTTAGGTTTTTGCAGCCTCTTCACAACCCATGTAGCTTCTCCTCCAAGCTACCATGTTGTTTTCTGCTCCAAAATTCTCTGCTTCTATATTCTTCTACATGCAATCACATGGGTCTATCAAAAAATTAGCCCACCATTCTTCACTATTTAAGGTTATAAATAGGTGAGCATGTGCCAATTACAGTTGTCCATGCAATAACCAGTTGGAGGCCTTTGGTTGAAAATAATGACCAAAGACTAATTATTTATTTTAGGGAATGGGATCATAAGATTGTCTTTGCAAATCCTCTCCCTTTGATCTCATAGAGCTTGCATAGTTCGTTGAGAGTAAAACACATTTCACGATTTCCCTTATACTATGGACCCCAAGTTGTGTGTATTAAGGATCAGGGAACAACAAAACGTAATCATGCATTATTTTGTGATATTAGGTTCATGTTCTGTCTGGAATTGATCTCATCGTGGATATGTTGTTGAACTTGAATTCAAAGTAAAACTAAGATGGACCATGTTGTGATATTAGGATCATGTTATGTCTGGAATTGATCTCATCGTGGATATGTTGTTGAACTTAAATTCAAAGTAAGGAAGCTTTGCACTCGGTTGAAGGTTTTCTTGTCTTAGATGAATTTACTGAGGGACATCTAGTTTCCTCAAGTTCTTGTAACCTTTTAGACTTTTGACCTTATTTGGTTGTTGATCTGTAATATGTCAAGTCTATGAACACTACTGATGATGACATATTTTGATTAGAACTCGGTTAGATATTTAAGGTTTCAGAACAACTTATGTAAAAGATATTGGCGGTGGGCCTATAGACCATAGAAAACTAGTTATACATTGTATGTGCATCAACACCTAAGGATTGTATTTTCAGTTCGTCTTGAATAGAAAGTACATTTTTTCTTAGAAAAACAAAGGGACACCAAGAGTTTTCAGTGAACAAATTCCCAAATGGGAAAATTCTATTCAATCATACCATTCCCGTGTGTGTTTGTATTATCCAATTGGTTCATTTAAATAGCTTGAAGTGACCATAACAAGATATTATGTTCAACCATCTCCATAATTATTTGCAATAATCTCTCTATGATTCACTCAACTTGATTTTATGAAACCATCATCCCTAAATTCTCTCCTTATCCTCATCTTTGATTTATACGTAGACTTTTACTTCATTAACATATTACAATGTTTTCATCATATATAACAAGTAGGAGTTAATCCTTCAAATCCACCCATCAAGAAAATGAGTAACTGCAACAAGAAGAGGAGATACCACAACCAAACTAACCCTTATGTGAAGAGCCCAAAATGGTTGCAACCTTACAAGTCCAACTCATGAAGTCAACAGTCTTTCCTCATCCCACTCATGGACGTTGATTCTTCTTTAACTTGATCAACGTGCTCGATCTTAACAAGATATATCATTGAGATAAAGATAAGATAAGATAATTTTATTAATGTTCAATGAATGACCACAAAAGTAGGTCAGTGGGACTGAAGATTACAACAAGTATGAGTACAATGTGGGAGTGCAAATGCAACTCCTAGATAATGTTGAGAATAAGATAAAGAAAGAAACCTAAAGTGGCGTAGCCTCAAAAATATATAAACACGTGACAAAAGTACAATGATCCAAATTACTCCAAAATATAAGTGAGTTAGTCCGCCCTAAAAGTATGTCCAAAGAGAGAGAGAGAGGTCTGACGATGAGGCTGTCAAGGTCTCCCAAGTCTGATAGTTGAGGGCAAGGGGGGCGAACTAGGCACTGACTCACTGTCGAAGTCCTCAAGAACTATCTAGGGTTCTGACTGTATGATCCTGGGGGCTGTAGGAGAGGGATGTATTCCTAGCATCTGAGGCCAAAAGAAAGAAACTCTAGATAGATCTCTGGTAGCTCATCTGAACCTGGGAGGTGGTCTGATAGGCGGGAGGCTCCCTGCTCTGGATCCACCTGGAACTATTCCCTCTAGCTCTCTGGGGATGCGTGGGTTGGTGTACGGTACCTCCAAACCGGTCTTGATGATAACGATCTGACTTCGTGAGGGGGAGGCCAAGGAGAGACACATGGTCTCATCAATCTGTTGTCTGGTATACTCTGGGGCTCTGCTCGCCGCTTCTTGTTCCAGTCTAATGGATGAAAGTATGATGTGATCATTCTAGTCATCCCAAAGCGAAGCATATCATGTAGGAACTGAGATCTGTGGCTGAAAATCTCCCTAATGAAGAGAGCTAGGCATCTCTAGTCTTGGTACTAGAAGAAAGTACAAAGTGATCCCCCCGAGTCCCTATAAAAGCAATGGTAGCATCCTCTAATCTCATAATATATGGGGCACCTAAAGATGAGGTGTATCTCTATCTCCGACTCCTATAGATGGCACATCTAGCAGATCCTATCTGACCGTGGTATATGGTGATCCGTTTCGATCCAGAGTCGATGAGATCCAACCCAAAGTTGTCCCAAAGGGATCCCGAGTGAATACATCCAATGCCTGCATGTATAAGGGGGGTGGATGACGATAGTATCCTACAGATCCAAAAGATGCTCTAGATAGAAGGACATCTTTGAGACCAAACTCGTCAGAGGTGAAGTCCAAGTGACCTGAATGTACAGCCTGTAAATGTCCTCTCTAATAGCCTAATTTAGTACATGTCTAATCGACAAGAGATGGTGCGGTGCATCAAGGGAGAAACTGAACGGGGGGAAGCGCTCTTGGGAGATAGTCATCGACTGGAGAAGCCGAGATGCCTCTGAGAACCAACCACGTGTACAACCTAAGGAGGGATCCGTAGCAAGAGCCTCCGAGGAGCAAAGAGCAAGCTAGGGGTATTGCTCTCTCCTAATGGCAGATTCTCTGAAAGATTTGACTCTATGAAGGAAAGAGACCAAGCGGAATATGACCTCGAGACAAAAAGGACGAACACCGAACTCTGCCTAAAAAATGGCCTGTGGAATCATCCGATTACAATGGATGATACGTCTGAGAAGTAGGGTCTAGATCCTCTCCAACTTGGCCCTGTTATCCCCACTTTTAGGGATAACTAAGGAGATTATGTCTCGAGGCCCATAGGTCCTAGACATGGAGTACCGAGAGCCAGATCGACTTGAGCATGGCCCTGGAGGGCCCATCTTTTCTTCCTTTCAGCACCTCCACTTTGTCGGCAACAACAACATCCATCACCTCGGCCTAGTCCTGTAGCAAAGGTGGATCTTGCTCCATGAGGTAATGAGTCCGGGTATCATGGTATGTGTCACTCTGATCCTCAAAACCTTTGAATATGTGCATCTAGTTCTTTTTGTTTCTAACGGGCGCTTGGATCTTATACTTATCCACTTGACCATGTCTGGGGGGAATGACATGGTGCCCTAGTAAGCTTGTGCCCATAGGTTTTGAGTTGCCACTGGGGGGATTTCTGAAGAGTCATTGTCCGTTCCCGTCATACTTACCACTTTACATCTTACTTCCAGCTCATCCATCCCATTACATTGGTTCAGGCATTGGGTTGGCCAATCATTTTAGGGGTTGCACCTTTCCTTGTGGGAAGAAGGGGCTAAAGGCCCAGAAGGTAAAAGCAGCTGGAAAAAGATAAAAGCCTAAAATAAAACCTCGAGATGCTTCGCCCATGGATCCCCGAGAAAGAAGTAAAAAGCTTCTTAGCAAGAAACAAGAGGGACCCATAAAAATAATAAAACAAGACCTAGTCAGAGGATAGGGGGTCTCATCACGAGCCAACCTATTTGGTCCATGGGCATCTAGTGGTATGACACTACTAGCAGTTGGTTACCACGCCAGGGTAGTGGCTCTTGGTGGCATAACCAAGAGAAAGGGGGTCTCATCACGAGCGAGCCTTCTCATTTCCGTGAAAGTGCTTGTGGGTAACATTGCCACCACTGGTCACCACGCCAGGGCAGTGTCCCCTGATTAGCTTCTTGAAAGAAAAAACAATAAAGAATAAAGAATAAAAGGCATGAATGGGCTTGGAAACATTTGCATCCAGGATAGGTGCAACTCGCCTTCTACAAAGGCACCCACAGGTAAGCCTTGCATTTCCCTACTATCATTGCAACCCTTGTCAGGACATCCTTTACCCACCTCATCCATTAACATGACTTGGATTTGATCTCTTCCGGAAACATCCCATTTCCAGTGGACACTAGCCCAATAGGACGCCCTGTCACTTCCTCCAAACTTGCCTTGCAAATTTGCATAATGTCTTTGAGCACTTAACTGGGTAAAAAGGGTTTTATGCACATGTTTAATAAAATTGATGATTGGATGTGATTAACATTGCTATGATCCCTGTGACTTATGAGCCCATGGAGGGCGTATCTGTTGATGTGCAGGATCATACCCGACGGACAGGTACCATATTGGACAGGTACACATGGGGAGATGATTAGTTCCGAACTCCATGGGGCTGAAGAGCTCACGAGATGGATGCCGAGACCCTAGTAGGGGGCAGAGATAGGACAAAGGGGTTTGCACCGGAGAAGAGGAGGACGTTCCACAAAGGCACCCTGGCAGAGCCTTACCTAGGGGGGTTGTGCCCTCTCCACTGGAACGTTGGCCTTGGAAGGCTCATGATGTCACCCAGGATGCCCATGACGTCATCCGGCATTGTGGACATTTTGGGGAGGCAGTTATGGCAGTGTGGCACATGTGGTAGCTTGGAGAGGCCTAAGGAGGGCTAACGTTTTGCTCCAGGAGGCCAATACTGCCCTAAAAAGGGCTAATGTCACCCTAGAAAGGGCATGACGTCTTACTTTTGCTTGATTAGGGTTTAATTTATGACATTTAATGTAGAAACATTATTATTTTGTATTTTGGCCTTGTCGGCATTTTGGTGACCTAAATTTTATTAAGGTCACTTGGTATTGTATAAGTAGAGAGCTAAAACTCTCATTTTAGACATCATCTTTCACTCACACTTAGTGAGGTCTGAAATTTGCGCCCTACTTTAGGGTTTTTGGCTGAAAATTGATGCGCACTTGTTGAATGAGTCTCTTTCTTGGCTATTTTGGCATTTTCTTGGTGGAAGGTTTACAACTAGGGTTTGGCTATATGAATGCTTGGTGGATGTAAGTGAATTTCTGCAAACACTTCTTTATTGAATGGTTATGGTATTGTTTACTTGCATTTTATTATTATAATTTGCTGGATTAAACCCTAGGGAACAAGCACATGTTGGTGTCCTTGTTTCATGTCCCTACTAAGTTAACCTAAGAGCCATTTTAATTTGCTGAAGCTAGATAGATCCTTGCCATAGCAATACTCTACTTCTACTCTTCTAGCCTTGCCGTTTTATTCTTGTCATTGAGCCAAGGAAGGAGGAAAACACACTAAGGCCTAGGGTTTCTACACCTTAGTGAGCCGTTTTCCCCTAGGGTTTGATTGATGAAGCTTTGCTTTAGCAACACTTCATCATTAAACTCTCTTGTTCTTAGCCATAGCATTTATTATTGAAGCTAGCCGTTTTCATCTTGTTAATGAGCTAAAGGAGGAGAAAGCACTAAGGCCTAGGGTTTCTATGTTTTAGTGAGCCTTTCTCCCCTAGGGTTTCATTGTTGAGGCCTTGCCTTAGCAACACTTCAACATTTAACCCTCTTGTCTTTAGCCCTATCACTATCATTTCAGCCCTTCAACATTTGCAGCCTTTTTGACTCCATTTGTCCTAATAACGCACTGATCTAAGACTTCTTGTGTTGAGTAACTTGATCACACACAACTTCTAAATATTCTTGAACAATCATTAACTACTTCTAACCCTAGCTTAGACTAACATTCACTAACCCTATTTGTTGCTATTATCTACTTGTGTTATACTTATACCTTGCAACATTTATTTATCTTTAAAGCAATTGAGTGATTGGCTAAAGCGTTGCTTCTAGTATTGTTCATTGATTGCCATTCATCATTGTGAAGTTTCTTTAGCATTTATTGTGAAGTGATATTGTGTAATCATTGCTATTGTATAAGCATTGATTTACTTCATCAATATTATTGGTCAATTGCTTATTATCAGAAAGTCTTTGATTATATGAAGTACTAACCAACAAGTGATCTTGCATATGTATAGTTTTTCTGGTTGCTTTGTCTCGGGTAGGTACACTTTTGGTTACTATTTCCGGTTATGTTTACTCTTATTGGCTGATTAATTGGACTTTCTGATCGGTGGTGACTTGTGAGGGGGGAAACTTATCCTTAGCTTTAAACCTTTGCCTTCTCAAAACCCCAGGTCACCGGGGACGTCTCCCCTGGGCCTACCACCCTAAACAGAAAGAGCTATCCCATTGAGGTGACAGTGGTGGGATAGTCTTAGTTTCGCCAGTTTTCCTTTCTTCCATCCATCTTTTACCATAACTACAAACTGTGCGATAACATTTTGGCGCCGTTGCCGGGGAACACTGAGTCAATTCTCCTTAAGACGACACTTTTCGGTAAGCCTTTATCTTACAAGCTTACCTAGCGACTCCACTAAGGGTGATTCCCTTATCTCTTTTGATAATTTCAAGAAAATTATCTGGCGACTCCACAAATGACGACCCATAGTGGGCGTCAGTACATACCTCCTTCTACTACTGTGGTCTCTACTACCTCTACAAATCCTGTTACCTCCGTCGGTTCTCCCAAATGGTCTCGCAAAGAACTCTTTGGCTCTTTAGACCTAGCCAACACCCAAGGGGGGTTACATGACCTACCAAATAAGGTTGACTCCTGGATACCAAGGTTTTCAAGAAAAAAGGGATCATGTGGTAACTCTCATCGAACCAATTTCTGTGAAGGGTTTTAGTTTCACCAATCCGGACAGGAACACCATGATGTCTTTACAAGGCTCTTTGCGAGCTCACTCACCGGAAGTGCCAGAGACTGGATTAACAGTCTCTCGAAAGAGAGCATCAAAACCCCTGAAGATCTTGAACAAACTTTTAAGAACAGTTGGTGTGAAAAGGAAAGCATGGATTCTCTTTACTCTCAATTTCTCGAAGCTTGCAAACAAACAGACGAGGGCATTAGGGAATTCAATGATATGTTCAATACTCTCATTAACAAACTTGAGCTCAATTTCCTCCCCAAGAGCATTATTCTCCAACGTTACCTTAACTCTTTTGAAGGAACTTTACAACTCACCCTCAAGAATCGTTTTCGTGCAAACCTAGAAGAAGCTCAAGATGCTGCTTGTCAGATTGAAGAGAATCTTAAGTTTAGCAGCCTCAACCATCAGGTCAACCTTTTGAACAATGATGACATCTGGGAAATAAATAAGGAAAGCATGGGAGGACCAGAGCATGACCTCTAGGAGATTCTAGAGTTAGAAAACAATGCTTCCCATAGGAAGTGGAGCACAGGTTTCTCAAACATGAAAGATGCCTTAAATTTTTCAAGACAACATGAACCATCCAAGGGGTTAAGTATGGCTACTCGTGAGAAACCTAATTTTGTAGATTCCATATTCACTTTGATCATGCTGTTGCCATCCTAATACACACTTGCAAACGTGAGCTAAGTCCGGCTCACTTAGTGTGTCTTTGGAGGCACAGTGCCTAGGTTCACAGCCCACGCTGTCACTTTGACCGGAACCTCTTCCGTCTAGGCTCACTCCTAGGGAAGCCAAGGGGGGTAGTCCCTAGTTTCTAGATTAGTTTTAGAGTTAAGTTCTAGGAGTTAGTTTTAATTTGTTAAGGCTTGGGGGGTGTCGACCGCCTCTTCAACTAGGGGGTCAACTCCATATACCATGAAGATTTGCATCAACAGATGCAAACATGTCGAAGACTAATTGGTTCTACAGGGCATTTTTTTGCTTCAACACACAGTTTTGTAAGCGGGATTACTGCACCCCTGCGCGGGTTTATAATGTAATAGGTCTACATGGATCATGTTAGGTCAATTGCCTTAGGGTTTCTTCATTAGGAGAGTTCCTTTTGCTGAGTGTTTTTTATCCTCAGGAGGTTAATGTGGCCTAACCAGCCGGGTTAATCTCCCTTGAGTTTTTCACTCCCACCCAATAAATCCGCCAAAGTGGTGAAAGGTGTTCTAATGAAGTCATTCCTAGGTAGCTAGTGTTTAGGGATGTTGTAAATGACCATGTAAGACAACACGCGAAATTTTGCGGAATTCCGTCAAGTATAGCTAGGTTTTTTTTTAAGGTTCCGAATTTATTAATTGATTAATTAATTAATTAATTTTGGGTAATTAATGTAAAACTTAGGTCCTGGGATTTGCAATAGGGGTATTTGTACTCAAAAGAAAGCTTATGAGACCCCCTACACCCGTGGATCAAGTTTCAACTCAGTCTTACAAGTTTTGCTTGGTTTTTTTGTCCACTTAGGAGTTTTTCGGGAAAATGGCGATTTTAATTGCCAAACCCAGGACATGGGCAAATGTCATTTTTGTAATAATGGACCAAATCAAGTGTAGTAAGTGGCAAATAGTGATGAGAGGGACCCCATCATATCTTTTCCTACCCTTTTAACCCCCCAATTAATTAAAATTACATTTTAATTATTTCCCCACTTTGAGCTTACGTACACCTTTCCCCACGTGAGGATGTAATAAGTCTTAAGGTGATGTAATATCTCATATTAAATGAGTTATGGCCCCTCCTCATGAGGTTCCTTCTATCCACCCACTTTTTCCTCACCTCACGTCCCTCACGTCACACTCACGCATCCCTTTGGATGTGTGTCACCACTCCCACGTAAATGTTGGTATTTCCTTCAATAAAAGGCGTGGGTCCCTTATCCTCCATGTACGCCTCTCCTCCACCTATCATGTGCAATTGGGGAGTGTGTTCAACACACTCAACCCACACTCCTCCACATTCAAGTCGACTCACGCCTTTCCCTATCCATCCTCACGTTTTTTCCTTTGAAGCTTACGTCCTTTTAGCATGTTACGTGCACCTTCCCCTTTTAAACTTGGAAACTTTGCTTAAGTGGGTCGTGGGACCTTCCCTCTTCCCATGCGCCTTACCTTAGCCCTCCACGTCACACCTAGAGTGTGTCCCACACACTCTTCATTACCAAATTCCTCACTTCTTTCTTTTTTTTGCCTCATGCATTCCCTCTTGAACTCACGCATTGTCCTTTTCCAACTCATGCTTCCTCTTGGATAATGGGAAACATCTCTTGTAAAGGCATGCAACTTCTCCCTCAAGGCATGTGTAGGTCTCTTCTTACCCAATTCGCCCCTCCTTTCTTGCTTTCTCACCCATCCACTTCATCTTTTTCCATTTCCTTCAACCTAAAAGCCTATCATCTCATTGGCTTGTCTTGGTCTTTGAGTTGTCTTGTCCCTTGGATCTTTGACAAGTGTTGAATATCCAAGAGGGGTCTCCTTAGCTTCTCAAGCCATTTAAGAGACCTCTCACTCTCTCATTCATCACCTTTCATTATTGCACTGTTATGCTACTATTTTCTCACCATCTTATTCTCTTTCTCTCACATCATTATTGTCACTTCTCTTCATTGGTGTGGCTATTGAAGAACTTGTAGCAATTAGTTGCTACAACTTCTTCCATTTGGATAATAAAAGGAAATGCTTTGGAGGATACACAGATCTCAAGAGTAGTCTGGGTTCGTTATATGCATATGAGGAGAAATCACTTTGTTTTAGATATTTGTGTGATTATAGGTAGATTGTTGGGTAAAGTATTTTACTTAACTAAGTTTAGTGATTGTATAATTGCTAACTTATTTGATCTGCATGTACTAATGATTAAAAGTAGTTTTGATTATTAATATATGCCTTCATTATCTATCTTCGTCTCACATTCTGTTTAAGCTTTGCAGGACACTTCAAGGAGAGGATATTGGGATAAGTCCAAGCACGGATTTACTTTTACTTCTCACATACACTCCAAATTATTTCTGATATTGTTCACCTTCTCTCATTCTTCATTTTGGTAGCTAACATGCTTAGATAAGTCACCTAAAATCATTTAATTTTCTGGTTCTTGTATGCACGAAATCTTTGTCTAAAAAACAAAGATTTCATAACATTTTCTGAGTGTGTTGTAGCTCAAATCAGCAAGCAATAGCTTGCTGATTTTTGTAGGTTTTTACCAGGACAAGAGGGCGTGCTGCCCAAATCACATGCACAACACACCCTCCAAACAACTCCTCTCACTGGGTAACGTTTTCTTATTCCCGATCTACTCTAAAATACTGTAAACGCAAGCCCAAAGGAGTTGTACCCAAGCGGCTTGCTTTCCTTTCAGTCTTTACTTTGCAAGCTTAACTAGATTAGTCGTGATTTCTACATGCATGCTTAACTTAAAATAATCTAGAGTAGATCTCATAACACATGCTAGCTTAGAGCCCGTGGTGGCTTAGATTAGATCGTTATTTTCCGTTGCATGCAAGTTTAAGTTTATCTAATCT
>ML789390.1:832915-855675 GCA_009831015.1 Picea engelmannii | reverse complement strand
ATTTAGTCTCCCCTTAATTTTTTCATTATTTTTTTGCTTTTTGGAGACTTTCTAGAATGGAGGCACACCCCTCTAGGCAAAGTGACGTTTTTGCTTAATGGCTAGGTGGGGGGGTGATGTGAGGGTTGGAAAAGGTTAGGAAAAATCTCTCTCACCTTTATCCATCTTTACATCATCCTCTAACTCGTTATTACAAAATTACATTTTTGCTATGTTTGGACTTTAGCAATTAAAATTGCTATTTTTGACTGACTGACACTCCGGGTGGACAAACCCATAGCAAAAGTTGTCCGACCGAGCTGAAACTTGGTCCATGGATGTAGGGGGTGCTATTCCATTTCTTTTGAGCACAAATACCCCTATCAAAAGTCCAAGGACCTAGTTTTTACAATTTTTGCTCAAAAATAATTAATTAATTAAATAATTAAACCTCCAAACTTAGGGAAATTTAATTAAAAATTAATTAATTAAAAAAAACTAACTTAGACTCGATGGAATTCCGCGAAACTTTCTAAGATGTCTTGCATGGTCATTTACAATGATTCTCTATAATAGTTATCAAAAGATAAGCCCACTAGAATGCTGTTCACCACTTTGGAGGAATTATTGCAAGTGCGAGGGAAAAACTCAAGGGAAATCAATAAGGCTGAAAAGCCCAATTGATAACCTGAGGATAAAAAACCCTTGGTGAAAGGAACTCTCCCAGTGAACCGTTCCCAAGGTAACTGACCTAGACATGACTCATGCAGACCTATTACATTATTGACCCACGCAGGGGTGCGGAAATTCCAATTACAAAAAGAAGTGCTGGGGCCAAACATGCCCTGTAGAACCAAAAGTCTTCAACAAATTTGCATCTGATGATGCATATCTTCATGGCACTTGGAGTTGACCACCTATGTTGGAGAGGCGGTCAACAAACGCCAAGTCAAACCCAAGAAAATCAAGACATGAGTGAGCCTGGGTTTGAATACTTTGGCCAAACAAGTGAGGACTCAAGGATGAAGACTAAAGAGCCCTATGTGTATGCTACCAATCAACCCCAACGTTTCCCAAAACTTGGCAATGATAGCACCAACCTGAGTGCTAGTGTGTCTTATATCTTGCAAAAAGTTAAAAAAATTCGTGAAATGTTGGAAATCCCTTCTCTGACAAAGTAAAGCCCGGATGACCAACTATTGTTCGAAGGAACTTCCACACTATTACAAACTGGTTATTTTGAGCAAGATGAACAAAAAGATGAACAAACACCCTTTTCCTTGTTACAAATGATCATGGACCTAGTGACTATAACCCAGTAGATCCGTGCTTGTTTCAAGGTTGGCCCACTCTTCCCTTGACGGAAGAAGATATTATTAGTGAAATAACATGGACTAAGAGAAAGGGTGACCTAAGTATTCCTAGCAAGCACGAGAATATTGAACTAGGTGATGAAGAGGTGTTACTTTTGCAAGAAACATGCATGAGGGATAGTGCTTTGACAGAATCTCGCCCCATCGTTCTGGAGCAAGAAAGAGATGGGGATGATTGTCCTGACGATGACTCTGACATCTCCGAAGACTGGGACGATTATTTTTCTACACGGGAAGATGACCATTTGATAAGGAGAGGAGTTGGCTTTGTCAAGTGGGAAGGAGATGTTTTCGGAACTATTAAAGCCCATGACCAAGTAAACAACGTAGGCCATATTATAGAAGGCCCCCAGATTTGCCTCAATATCACTCCCTAGGAACACCGAGAAGACATAAAACAGGCAGCCATGAAGGCTAGAATGGAAATAATAAACAACTTGGACCCGGAATCAAAGGAGAAGTTGGCGAAACGAGAATTTAAGGTATATAGGCAAAATAAGCTTAAACCAACCTACCCTTACCATTCCTGCAATAACTCAAACAAAGCCTTCACCTTCGAACTTTCTTCCTCCTAAAACACCCAAAACTGAAAGGGTGGACTTGAACTTTGACTTCGAAGGGGCACTATCCAAGATGCACGTGACCATCCCTCTAAAAGAAGTCATTAAGGTACCATCTGTTAAAGAAAGATTTGATAATTTCTTCAAAGGATCAGATGGACCTATGGACCCTCCTATTATGTTGCAAGCTGATCACTTTAGGGTCCAATATGATGAACACCCGCCCTTTTTCATGACCTTGCTAATGAATAATAAGAGCCTCAACAATTGCATGTTGGATTCAGGGGTCGGTGCTAACATGATGTCTCTCAAAGTCATGCAACAATTGGGCCTAAAAGTCACACGAACTTACAAAAATGTGTGTGGTTTTGAGTCTAGAACCATACCCACACATGGGGTAATTGAAAATGTGGAAGTTTGCCCTAAAGAATACCCTAAGAGAATAATCCACATTAACATAGTGGTAGTAGATGTCTCAGACATGTGGGGGATGTTGTTGTCTAGGAAATTTGCCTTAATGCTGGGTGGTACCCTTGAGATGGACCTCACTTATGTGAATGTACTTTTGAACAATGGAACAATAGGCCGTCTCCCAAATATGCCAATGAACAAAACCCATGTGCAAGAAACTGGTAATCCCATCAAAGATGACAAAGCACATGAACAAAACCCATGTGCAAGAAACTGGTAATCCCATCAAAGATGACAAAGCACATGAACAAATCATGGAAAGTCTTCCTAAATTTTCTCCCCAGGATATGCCCTTTGCAAAGGAGGAAGCCCTTGATTAGATACAATGGCCCACAAGAGAAGAGTACCAACAAATCCTAGACAAGTATGAAAACAAAGAAGTTGGGGCTGTAAAATTACTAAAGAAGGGAGAAAGCGATATATTGATTCGACCTTCCCAGCAAGAAGTCTTTACAGCAGAATCCCACCCTCCTCCCTCTGCACAAAACACCAGGGTTGTTCAGGGAATAACCAAATTCAAAATCAAAGAGTACATGGAGGGGGATGTAGTATGGATGTGGGATACCAACAAAGGGAAGCCTACTAATGTCAAAGGAAGTACTCAGTTTTGGCTTGGACCTTTCAAAGTTGGAAGAAAATCAGTTGACGACTCTTACTACTAGTCCACTTTGGAAGGAAGAAGGCGCCCATTACCAGTCAACGAGCACCTCCTCAAACCCCATCAAGGTGGGGGGATTTGACTTCATAGGTAAGTGCAAGTAGGTAGGTAGGCATTTGCATTCATTGTATATACCATTTGCATTTCATACTAGAGTAGTTTGTTCTCACATTTGTACATATGATTGCTTTCGTTTTATATATATGAGCTGGGGTTGATATCACCACCCCAAATGATCACTGATAGTTTCTATTGAGATCAAGCAGGTTACAGGTTATGCCAAAGATGCTGAGGTTCTCATGCGCTCTACGGTGAGCACATGTCCCCGAGTTGGAGCCAGATGTTATCTCGACTTTTAGGGATAACTAAGGAGATTATGTCTCGAGGCCCATAGGTCCTAGACATGGAGTACCGAGATCCAGATCGACTTGAGCATGGCCCTAGAGGGCCTATCTTTTCTTCCTTTCAGCACCTCCACTTTGTCAGCAACAACAACATCCATCACCTCGACCTGGTCTTGTAGCAGAGGTGGATCTTGCTCCATGAGGTAATGAGTCTGTGTATCATGGTATGTGTCACTCTGATCCTCAAAACCTTTGAATACATGCATCTAGTTCTTTTTGTTTCTAACGGGTGCTTGGATCTTATACTTATCCACTTGACCATGTCTGGGGGGAATGACAGGATGCCATAGTAAGCTTGTGCCCATAGGTTTTGAGTTGCCACTGGGGGGATTTCTGAAGAGTCATCGTCCGTTCCCGTCATACTTACCACTTTACATCTTACTTCCCACTCATCCATCACATTACATTGGTCCGGGCATTGGGTTGGCCAATCATTTAAGGGTTTCACCTTGCCTTGTGGGAAGGGGCTAAAGGCCAAGAAGGTAAAAGCAGCTGGAAAAAGATAAAAGCCTAAAATAAAACCTCGAGATGTTTCGCCCAGGGATCCCGGAGAAAGCAGTAAAAAGCTTCCCAGCAAGAAACAAGAGGGACCCATAAAAATAATAAAACAAGACCTAGTCAGAGGATAGGGGGTCTCATCACGAGCTAGCCTATTAGGTCCATGGGCATCTAGCGGTATGACACTACTAGCAGCTGGTTACCACGCCAGGGTAGTGGCTCTTGGTGGCATAGCCAAGAGAAAGGGGGTCTTATCACGAGCCAAACTTCTCATTTCCGTGAAAGTGCTTGTGGGTAACATTGCCACCACTGGTCACCACGCTAGGGCAGTGTCCCCTGATTAGCTTCTTGAAAGAAAAAACAATAAAGAATAAAGAATAAAAAGCATGAATGGGCTTGGAAACATTTGCATCCAGGATAGGTGCAGCTCGCCTTCTACAAAGGCACCCACAGGTAAGCCTTGCATTTCCCTGCTATCACTGCACCCCTTGTCAGGACATCCCTTACCATCCTCATCCATTAACATGACTTGGATTTGATCTCTTCTGGAAACATCCCATTTCCAGTGGACACTAGCCCAATAGGACGCCCTGTCACTTCCTCCAAACTTGCCTTGCAGATTTGCACAATGTCTTTGAGCACTTAACTGGGTAAAAAGGGTTTTATGCACATGTTTAATAAAATTGATGATTGGATGTGATTGACATTGCTATGATCCCTGTGACTTATGAGCCCATGGAGGGCGTATCTGTTGATGTGCAGGATCATACCCGATGGACAAGTACCATATTGGACAGGTACACATGGGGAGATGATTAGTTCGGACCTCCATGGGGTTGAAGAGCCGACCAGATGGATGTTAAGACCCCATCAGGAGGCAGAGACAGGACAGAGGGGTTTGCACCGAAGAAGAGGAGCACGTTCCACAGAGGCACTCTGGCAAAGCCTTACTTAGGGGGGTTGTGCCCTCTCCACTGGAACGTTGGCCTTGGAAGACCCATGATGTCACCCAGGATGCTCATGACATCACCCAGGATGCCCATGATGTCATCCAACATTGTGGATGTTTTGGGGAGGCAGTTATGGCAGTGTGGCAGCTTGGAGAGGCACAAGGAGGGATAACGTTTTTCTCCAAGAGGCCAATACTACCCTAAAAGGGGCTAACGTCACCCTAGAAAGGGCATGGCATCTTACTTTTGCTTGATTAGGGTTTAATTTATGACATTTAATGTAGAAACAATATTATTTGGTATTTTGGCCTTGTCGGCCTTTTGGTGACCTAAATTTTAGTAAGGTCACTTGATATTGTATAAGTAGAGAGCTAAAACTCTCTGTTTAGACATCATCTTTCACTCACACTTAGTGAGGTCTGAAATTTGCGCCCTACTTTAGGGTTTTTGGCTGAAAATTGATGCGCACTTGTTGAAGGAGTCTCTTTCTTGGCTATTTTGGCATTTTCTTGGTGGAAGGTTTACAACTAGGGTTTGGCTATATGAATGCTTGGTGGATGTAAGTGAATTTCTGCAAACACTTCTTTATTGAATGGTTATGGTATTGTTTACTTGCATTTTGTTATTATAATTTGCTGGATTAAACCCTAGGGGACAAACACATGCTGGTGTCCTCTTTCATGTCCCTACTAAGTTAAGCTAAGAGCCATTTTAATTTGCTGAAGCTAGATAGAGCCTTGCCATAGCAACACTCTACTTCTACTCTTCTAGCCTAGCCGTTTTATTCTTTTCATTGAGCCAAGGAAGGAGGAAAACGCATTAAGGCCTAGGGTTTCTACACCTTAGTGAGCCGTTTTCCCCTAGGGTTTGATTGATGAAGCCTTGCTTTAGTAGCACTTCATCATTAAACTCTCTTGTTCTTAGCCATAGCATTTATTACTGAAGCTAGCCGTTTTCATCTTGTTAATGAGCTAAAGGAGGAGAAAGCACTAAGGCCTAGGGTTTCTACACCTTAGTGAGCCTTTCTCCCCTGGGGTTTCATTGTTGAGGCCTTGCCTTAACAACACTTCAACATTTAACCCTCTTGTCTTTAGCCCTATCACTATCATTTCGGCCCTTCAACATTTGCAGCTTTTTTGACTCCATTTGCCCTAATAACGCATTGATCTAAGACTTCTTGTGTTGAGTACCTTGATCACACACAACTTCTAAATATTCTTGAACAATCATTAACTAATTCTAACCCTAGCTTAGACTAACATTCACTAACCCTATTTGCTGCTATTATCTACTTGTGTTATACTTATACTTTGCAACATTTATTTATCTTTAAAGCAATTGAGTGATTGGCTAAAACGTTGCTTCTAGTATTGTTCATTGATTACCATTCATCATTGTGAAGTTTCTTTAGCATTTATTGTGAAGTGATATTGTGTAATCATTGCTATTGTATAAACATTGATTTACTTCATCAATATTATTGGTCAATTGCTTATTATTAGAAAGTCTTTGATTATATGAAGTACTAACTAGCAAGTGATCTTGCACATGTATAGTTTTTCTTGTTGCTTTGTCTTGGGTAGGTACACTTTTGGTTACTATTTTCGGTTATGTTTACTCTTATTGGCTGATTAGCCGGACTTTCTGATCGGTGGTGACTTATGAGGGGGGAAACTTATCCTTAGCTTTAAAGCTTTGCCTTCTCAAAACCCCAAGTCACCGGGGACGTCTCACCTGGGCCTACCACCCTAAACAGAAAGAGCTATCCCATTGATGTGATAGTGGTGGGATAGTCTTAGTTTCACCAGTTTTCCTTTCTTCCATCCATCTTTTACCATAACTACAAACTGTGCGATAAAAGGCCCAATCTGTTTGTAACAAGCTCGACCCCTAGATCTCAGAGCCATAGAGAACTGTTGGTCTGATAATCGCCTCCATGAGGTAGAATTTGGACGAGATGTCCTGAAACTGGCCCAAAAAGCACATGAGGAAGAGCCCTCTACATGTCATTAAAATTATAGATCACTTGCTTCAAGGTGTATTGCCAAAAGGTCACAAGTTCAAATTTGAGGGAGCAAATCACCAACCATTCTTGAAGCTAGCGGTCAATCTATCGTCCATCCGGAAATTTTGGGGAAGAAAAGGGACTGCTCCAAGGTGGCAATATTGTCGCCTTAATATATCACAATATTTTTCAAATTTTGAATATATCGCAAGATAATGGAAATATGAATTGATTCAAAAGAATTTCTTTTTTTTGGGGGGGAGAGAGTGGAATTTTTTTCGCATTTTGAAAAGGGAAAGTAGGGGATTGAGAACAACAAGGGTTACTCACTATTACCCCTTTTAAATATTGAAAGAAAAATGAATATTTTTGTATTTTTATAAGTTTGTCGATATTTTCCCTAATGTTGCTAATAAGTTTCTTTTTGAACACTCAGCGATATATTTGCCAACACAATATTTGCAACATTGGGAAAAAGATTAACGACCTCTAGGCCATTGGTAGCCTTCCAGTTGACCAAACTTGACTCTTTTCTCAAAAATAACAACAAAATACATACACAATCAAGTGAATAAAAATAGAATAACAAAATACAACATCATTAAGCCAATCTAGATCCATCTAAAGCATGGATCTATCAAGTGAGAGGGATCAAATCCATGGACGTGTAAACATTTACTCAAATTTTTGCTCTCTATAAAACATTTGCACTTCCAAAGACTTGATCGCTCTCAACGCTTGATAGTGTTAGTTTTCCAAGTTACTCTGAAAGTGTTTACACCATGTTTGGGGTGCTTCATAAGACTTAGGGTACATGGTATATATTCAACCCCTAGATGGTCCAAGATGGATTGGTGCATGGGAGATGGTCTGTGATGGATTTGCACAATGGAGATGGCTTGTTTAGTGATTGCTTGACCTCAGATAGGTGATGGCTTAGTATTCTTCCCTTGGGCATTGGAGTTCTTTTGATAGATTGGTGGAGGCCCTTCATCATGGCCACATGGAGAGTTCGCTTGCTTAGAGAATGCCCTACTTGTGAGGAGGACCGTTGTGCATCTTCGAGGAGGGCATCAAGCCCTAGATAGCATGGGGTTGCTTGGATAAAGCAATCTAGGTCCATCTTAAGCATGGATTTATCAAGTGTAGAGATGGATTAAATCCATGTAAGTGCAAACGTTTACTCAAAGTTTTGCACTCTGCAAAATATTTGTGCTTCTAGAGATTTGATCACTCTTGACGCTTGATAGTGTTAGTTTTTCGAGTTACTACGAAAGTGTTTACACCATGTTTGGGGTGCTTCATGACATTTGGGGTACATGATGTATATTCAACACCTGGATGGTCCGAGATGAATTGGTGTATGGGAGATGCTTCGTGATGGATTTGTACAATGGATATAGCTTAGTGATTGCTTGACCTCAGATAGGTGCTATCTTGGTATTCTTCCCTTAGGCGTTGGAGTTCTCTTGACAAATTGGTGGACACCCTTCATTGTGATCACATGGAGAGTTCACTTACTTGGAGAATTCCCTACTTAGGAAGAGCATTGTGCATCTTGGAGGAGGGCATCAGGCCCTAGATAGCATCGGGTTGCTTGGATTTTTGTTTGGAGGCTAGGGGTTAGATCGGGGACACCTTGGTTGCAACAATGTTCTTTCAAAGGGCAACTAATCCAATGGAGTACATTGCTTAAGATAATCAATGGAGTGCGTGGAGGCTTGCAACGAAGGGATGTGAACTTACCTTGTGTAGCTACATCATCCTAAAGCCCTTATTATGTATGACATCACCTTGGAGCATGACATGTGTACTTTGGAGTGGAGCGCTTCACTTGTGTTGGCCTAAAAGTATTCATTGTAGATTGCTTGTAAGGGCTTAGGCCCAGTTATCCCCTATCCTAGGGATAACTGAGGAGATCATGTCTCGAGGCCCACAGGTCCTAGACATGGAGTGCCGAGAGCCAGTGTAGCCCGTCTGTCAGCAGCAACAACATCCATCCCACCAGCCTGGTCCTGAAGTAGCAGTGGGTCTTGCTTTATGAGGTAATGAGTCTAGGTATCATGGTATGTGTCACTCTGATTTTCAAAGCATTTGAATATGTTGCATTGAACTCTCATTTATTTCATAACGTTTGCTTGGAAATTATGCTCTTTAACTTGTTCATACCCGGGGGGGTGACATAATGCCCTAGTAAGTTGGTTCTCCTTTAGGATGAGTTGCCCCTAGGTGGGTCTATGAAAGGTCATCGTCCCTTTCTCCCATACTTACCACTTTTCATCATTATCCCTCTGATCTTCCCCTACCTTGGTTCGGGAATTGGGTTTGCCACACTAGGAAGGGTTGTACCTTGCCTTGTGGGAAGAAGGGCTAAAGGCCCATAAGGTAAAAGTAGCTGGCAAGAGTTAAAAGCCAAAATAAAACCTTTGAGATGCTTCCCCCAGGGATTCTCGAGAAAGCAATAAAAGGCTTCTCAGTAAGAAAAGGGGACCCATAAGATAAGACAAAACTCAAGGTCTAGTTGGTGGATGGGAGGTCTCATCATGAGCCGACCTATTAGGTCCATGGGCATGTAGCGGTATGACACTACCATCTATCTGGTCACCAAACCAGGGTAGTGGCTCTTGGTGGCATAGCCAAGAGAAAGGGGTCTCATCATGAGCCAACCTTCTCATTTTCGTGAAGTGCTTGTGGGTAACGTTGTTACCTCTGGTCACCACGCCAGGACAGTGTCCCCCAACTTTTCCCTTGAAAAGAAAAAGCAATAAGACTAAGAATAAAAGGAATTGAATGGGCTAGGAAACAATGGCATCCGTGATAAGGTGCTGCTCGCCTCTACAGAGGCACCCACAGGCAAGACCTACATTTCCTTGTTATCACTGCACCCTCTGCCCAAACACATCCCCTACACCATTTCACACACTTAAATGATCTAGATTGGCTCTCACCTGGGAAATACCCCAAACTTGAGGAGGATTAGCCCAATAGGACATCCCGAGACCCTCTCCAAACTTGACTTGTTAAGCTGCATGTTATCCCCCACTTTTAGGGATAACTAAGGAGATCTCGAGGCCCACAGGTCCTAGACATGGAGTACCGAGAGCCAGATCGACTTGAGCATGGCCCTGGAGGGCCCATCTTTTCTTCCTTTCAGCGCCTCCACTTTGTCAGCAACAACAACATCCATCACCTTGGCTTGGTCCTATAGCAGAGATGGATCTTGCTCCATGAGGTAATGAGTCCGGGTATCATGGTATGTGTCACTCTGATCCTCAAAACCTTTGAATATGTGCATTTAGTTCTTTTTGTTTATAACGGGTGCTTGGATCTTATACTTATCCACTTGACCATGTCTGGGGGGAATGACAGGATGCCCTGGTAAGCTTGTGCCCATAGGTTTTGAATTGCCACTGGGGGGGATTTCTGAAAAGTCATCGTCCGCTCCCGTCATACTTCCCACTTTTCATCTTTCCTGCTCATCCATCTCATTACATTGGTCCGAGCATTGGGTTGGCCAATCATTTAAGGGTTGCACCTTGCCTTGTGGGAAGAAGGGGCTAAAGGCCCAGAAGGTAAAAGCAGCTGGCAAAAGATAAAAGCCTAAAAATAAAACCTCGAGATGCTTCGCCCAAGGATCCCCAAGAAAGCAGTAAAAAGCTTCTCAGCAAGAAACAAGAGGGACCCATAAAAATAATAAAACAAGACCTAGTCAGAGGATGGGGGGTCTCATCATGAGCCAGCCTATTAGGTCCATGGGCATCTAGCGGTATGACACTACTAGTAGTTGGTTACCACGCCAGGGTAGTGGCCCTTGGTTGCATGGCCAAGATAAAGGGGGTCTCATCACGAGCCAACCTTGTCATTTCCGTGAAAGTGCTTGTGGGTAACATTGCCACCACTGGTCACCATGCTAGGGCAGTGTCCCCTGATTAGCTTCTTGAAAGAAAAAACAATAAAGAATAAAGAATAAAAGGCATGAATGGGCTTGGAAACATTTGCATCCAGGACAGGTGCAACTCGCCTTCTACAAAGGCACCCATAGGTAAGCCTTGCACTTCCCTGCTATCACTGCACCCCTTGTTAGGACATCCCTTATACACCTCACCCATTAACATGACTTGGATTTGATCTCATCCGGAAACATCCATTTTCCAGTGGACACTAGCCCAATAGGACGCCCTGTCACTTCCTCCAAACTTGGCTTGCAGATTTGTGTAATGTCTTTGAGCACTTGATTGGGTGAAAGGGGTTTTATGCACATGTTTAATAAAATTGATGATTGGATGTGATTGACATTGCTATGATCCCTGTGACTTATGAGCCCATGCAGGGCGTATCTGTTGATGTGCAGGATCATACCCGACGAATAGGTACCATATTGGATAGGTACACATGGGGAGATGATTAGTTCGGACCTCCATGGGGCTGAAGAGCCCACCAGATGGATGCTGAGACCCCAACAGGGGGCAGAGACAGGATAGAGGGGTTTGCACCAAAGAAGAGGAGGATGTTCCACAGAGGCACCTTGGCAGAGCCTTACCTAGGGGGTTGTGCCCTCTCCACTAGAATGTTGGCCTTAGAAGGCCCATGACGTCACCCAGGATGCCCATGATGTCATCCATCATTGTGGACGTTTTGGGCAGGCAGTTATGGCATTGTGACACGTGTGGCAGCTTGGAGAGGCCCAAGGAGGGCTAACGTTTTGCAATAGGAGGTCAATACTGCCCTAAAAGGGGCTAACGTCAACCTAGAAAGGGCATGACGTCTTACTTTTGCTTGATTAGGGTTTAATCTATGAAATTTAATGTAAAACAATGTTATTTGGTATTTTGGCCTTGTCGGCCTTTTGGTGACCTAAATTTTATTAAGGTCACTTGGTATTGTATAAGTAGAGAGCTAAAACTCTCATTTTGATCATCATCTTTGACTCACCACTTGGTGAGGTCTGAAATTTGCACCCTCTTCTAGGGTTTGTGGCTGAAATTGTGGCGTACTTGTTGAAGGAAGAGTTATCTTAGCTATTTTTGGCATTTTTCTTGGTGGAAGGTTTATGTTGTAACAGATATTGAAAATTTCTCTACTTAGTGTCTTCATCCCAATCTGTTTGAGGATTGCATCAAGCTTATAAATTAACTAGGGATTTCAACTCCAAATTATCTCTAACTTGTATCAGATTGCTGAAGGCCTTGCAGGGCCTTTTGGGAAGAAAGTTCGTGTTCTAGGGTCTCTCACTAGAACACTTGAAATAACAACATGGTGGCCTAATAATGTTTGATGTGAGTTCTGTGACGTTCAAGTATCAATTTGTTGATCCTGTGCTAATACTTGGAATTATTGTAGAATAGTGGGAGCGGTCTACAACTACCTTCTTGAGAAGACTCTAAGGCTCTATGCCCTCATCAATCGGAAGGGACCTATATCCAAAATTCTTCTTCCTTGTGTTGTCTCCATCTTTACATTTTGTTGCATTTTTGGACTTCCATGGCTTGTAAAATGCAAGCCTTGTCCGCCAGCGAAATGATCAACGAAGAATGTCCTAGCACTAATAGCACAGGAAACTTCAGCGATTTAACTATCCAACAGGTCAATACAATGATCTTGCAAGCCTCCTTTTCACAACAAATGCTGGTGCCATTAAAAATATCTTCAGCTCTGGCACAGGAGATGAGTTTCATCAATCATTACTCATGCTTTATTTTGTGGCTATTTTCACATTGCGACTGGTAACATATGGACTATCACTTCCATCGAGTCTCTTCATACCCATAATTTTAATAGGGTCTGCATATGGCCGTTCTCTTGGAGAGTTGATTGGATCCTTCACAGACATTGATTAGGAGCTTTGTGTTGTGCTCGGTGCAGCCTCTTTTCTCGGGGGCTCAATAAGAGTGACAGTTTCATTGTGTGTTATTCTCTTGGAGTTAACTAATAACTTGTCTTTGCTCCTTTTTATTATGTTTGTCCTGTTAAAATCAAAGAGAGTAGGTGATTCCTTCAACAACAGTGTGTACGATATCATTGTACACTTGAAAAGGTTTCCATTCTTGGAAGAACATCCTGAACCATATATGAGGAACCTGACAGCCGATGATGTTGTTACAGGTCCATTGATAACCTTTTCTGGAATAGAGAAAGTTGGAAACATTGTATAGTTCGGCAGTCAGAACCTTGAATCAGACAAGATTCAGAATCATTTAACCATTCTCGTGAAGCGCTTAAACAAGGCCAGAAGCCTTATATAATTGCCTTCTATTGAAAAAAAAAAAAAAAGCTCCTCAACACTTCCCAGTATTGCTTGAGGTCGTAGAGAAGAGCATAGAAAGCTGCTTACTCGCAAAGTCTTGATTGAGAGGCGATTATGAAACAGTGGAGGAGTTGGAGGGAATGACAGCTCAAAGTTTGCAGTTGGAACAAGACGAGGGGATTCGGTTTGATGGTATTGGCCTCTGATGATCTGACAGACAGGAGCACCGTCTTCTTCAACATTTTCAAGGGCGGAGTTAATGGCAATGACACAAAGGTGGTCTTGTGCGTGGATCAGAGCAGGTCCACACTGGAACTAGATGTGGATAAGACCGGCTATGGAGGATTTGTGAGCGTGAAACCCCACCAACGCACGCTGTCGCTTAGAGTATTGGTTGATCACTCGATCGTGGAAAGTTATGCAGAGGGAGGGAGAACATGCATTACGTCGAGGAGTTATCCGAGCATGGCAGTTAATGAGAATGCTCATCTCTTCGTGTTTAATTATAAGAATTCGCCCCTCGTCCTTCGTCGACTCTCCGCCTGGCACATGAACACCGCCACCCAAGTATATGAATCCAAGTGAACAGAGTTGCAAATATCGTTGAACAATCTAAAAATGGAACGAGAAGAAGAGTCCAAGAGATTGAAGAAACAAAGAAAAACTGAAGAAGCGGAACATAAAAGACTTGCATCCGAGTATACAAAGAGAGACGATGAACGTGGACCGGCTAGAGAGCAACCTCCTGAGTGCAAACGACAAATAAATCACCAAATACATTTCAATACCTGCCGCATGCACGAAACACCACGAAGAGCACCAATCTCGCCATTTCGGGATTTTGATCATCGTTTTTCACATTATGCTACTTCCTCCAAAAGTCCGAAAGCTGAATTCATGGTTCCATCATTGTGCCGACGGGTAGGGTTCCGTTTGTTAATATTTTGATTATATTAACCGATTTCGGACATGGTCTTTTGATGGCATCGAATCGCAGAGCTTGCAAATGAACTGGATAGACTCGCCTTTGAAATCCCAATCCTCGATAAAGTCATTTAACCGTAAAATGAGCGTCGGTAATATCCTTGGCATTCGTTTTGGCTCCAACACGAGAACTTGCAAAACAAGTTGATAAAGAATCTGCTCCAGACTGTTATGGGGTTTACCTATAATGAGCCAATCAATCTTCATGGAAAAGGTTTAAATATTGTTGTCGGAAAACCTGGTTGCAGTTTTTGATATAATCAATCGTGGTGCACCAGTCTTGTTAGAAGTACAATTTATTGTTTTGGACGAGGCTGACTAGATACTTATGGTGAGCTTTGATGAAGTTTTTTCTGCTACAATGCTTGTCTGGGTGCAGAGGCTTTCATGGCACTGGGTCGACGTGCTGATTGCTACTGATGTAGCTGTCCGTGGTCTTGATATTCCTAATATTGATCCGGTTATTCATTATGAACTCCCGACAACTTCAGAGATTTTTGCGCATGGAGACGAATCAAATACATACACTGTTATAAACAGTTCGGAAATTAGGATTTTGTTTGTGCTTTTAAATTAGTTTGGATTGCTGTTATGATTAGTTAAAGACGGTTGAAGTTAGTTCATTTTCTGTTAGGTATCCTATGACGCGGATTCAACCTCCTTGAGAGAGGGAATTTATATAGAGGTTCATTCATTGTAATAAGGGGGGAGCCTGGGGGGAAACCTCTTTTGGAGAGAGCTCCTTTTGAACGTAGAGTTATTTTGAAAGCCTGGAATGGAGTTATACAGAGTGACATGTTTACTTGACATTGTGAGATTCATCACGGTCAATTCTTTCACTATGTTCTCTTTTTTGTCATATTATCTATCTGTTCCTTTATCGACTGAATTAAAATCTGTTTGGAATTCATTTTACATGCTCCTTACACACAGTTGATAAGTGTTCTGTTTTGAATGGTGATTGGTCAGAATTCACTCCAGATAAGTGCTCTGCATTTAGTTATCAGCCTTCAGTTTTTTCTTCCAAAGTTGTAGTGGAAATTCATCCTTGATAGATGCTTTCACTGTGATGGCCTTTTCCTTTTCTTTTTCTGCTATTTTATCATGATTATTTATAGCTGAAAGATAGACTTACTTTGCCTCATTTTCCGCAAGTAATACGATCACCTCTATGATCTCTTTTCTTTGGTTTTCACTTGACTCCATCGCCTAATAGGTCTTTTCAAATCCATGCAACCCCCCAACCTTATTAAAAATCTTCTCTGATAAGAAATCTGGTGTTCTTACTGTGATTATTGAATATTCCTGAGTAAAGAGCCCTTGGCTGTTGAGAGAACTATCTTTGAGTGTATTAGGTCAGAAGTATACTCAAAATCAATTTTCAGGGATTGGCTTGCTGCAACCCAAGTCAAGTTCTGAACAACAAATAATTTTTTTTTTTTTTTAAATGTGCTAAGGCTTGGCTCTATTACAGCCTAGAGTCAACTCTTGCGATAACAGTTTACAACTAGGGTTTGGCTATATGAATTCTTGGTTAATGTAAGTGAATTTCTGCAACACTTCTTTATCGAATGGTTATGGTATTGTTTACTTGCATTTTGTTATTATAATTTGCTGGATTAAACCCTAGGGGACAAGCACATGTTGGTGTCCTTGTCTCATGTCCCTACTAAGTTAAGCTAAAAGCCATTTTGATTTGTTGAAGTTAGATAGAGCCTTGCCATAGCAACACTCTACCTCTACTCTTCTAGCCTAGCCGTTTTACTTTATCATTGAGGTAAGGAAGGAGGAAAACACACTAAGGCCTAGGGTTTCTACACCTTAGTGAACCGTTTTCACCTAGGGTTTGATTGATGAAGCCTTGCTTTAGCAACACTTCATCATTAAACTCTCTTGTCCTTAGCCATAGCATTTATTACTCAAGCTAGCTGTTTTTATCTTGTTAATGAGCTAAAGAAGGAGGAGAAAGCACTAAGGCCTAGGGTTTATACACCTTAGTGAGCCTTTCTCCCCTAGGGTTTCATTGTTGAGGCCTTGCCTTAGCAACACTTCAACATCTAACCCTCTTGTCTTTAGCCCTATCACTATCATTTCGACCTTTCAACATTTGCAGCTTTTTTGACTCCATTTGCCCTAATAGCGCATTGATCTAGACCTTCTATGTTGACTACCTTGCTCATACACACATCCAATACTTTGAACAACTACTAATCCTTCTAACCTAGCTTAGATTAACACTTATTAACCATATTGCTGCCATCATCTACTTGAGTTATCTTTATACATTGTAGCATTTATTGTATCTTTAAAAGAAATTGAGAGATTGGCTAAAGCGTTGCTTCTAGTATTGTTACATTGATGATAAATTGCCATTGCATATTGTGAAGCTTCTTTAGCACTCATTGTGAAGTGATGTATTGTAATCATTGGTCTATATTGGTCATTTGCTTTATATCAGAAGTCCTTGATTATATGAAGTACTAACCAACAAGTGATCTTGCACATGTATAGTTTTCTTGTTGCTTTGTCTCGGGCAGGTACACTTTTGGTTATTACTTATCTTTATTGGCTGATTAGCCGGACTTTCTGATCAATGGTGACTTGTGAGGGGGAAACTCTCAAAACCCCAGGTCACCGGGGATGTCTCCCTTGGGCCTACTACCCTAAACAGAGAGATCTATCCTATTGAGGTGACAGTGGTAGGATAGTCTCAGTTTCGCCAGTTTGCCTTTCTTTCACCCGTCCTTTACTCAAACTACAAACTGTGCGACAACACTGCATAACGTCCTTGAGCATTTGTCTGGGTAAAGGGGGGTTTGATGCACATGTTTGGGTAGTTTGATTATTGGATGTGATTGACATTGCTACGATCCCTGTGACTTATGAGGCCATGGAGGGCGTACTTGCTGCTGCTACAGGACCTTGCCTGGTGGACAGGTACATATAGGGAGATGATTAGCTCAGACCTCCATGGGGTTGAAAGCTTACCAATGGATGTTGTGACCCCAGCTAGGGGCAGATGGATGTCAGAGACTTGCACCACGAAGAAAGAAGGATTTTTAACCAAAGACGCTTTGGCAGACCTAGACCCACGGGGATCTTGCTCTTCCACTTGGACGTTGGCCTTGGGAGGCCCATGACGTCACCTTTGTGACCCTAGACGTCACCCAGCGTCAGGATTGGCATTATGGAGGCAGTTGCGTGCTAATTGGCACGTGTGGCATCATCCAGGGGCTTGGGAGGCCTAACGTTTTGCAGATGAGGCCCAACGTTCCATCCATGAGGCTCAATGTCACCCTAGAAGGGCATGACGTCACCTCTAAAAAGTAATTTTAGGGTTTAATTAATGACATTTATGTAAAAACTGGATTTTTGATGAAATTTGGCCATGTCGGCCTTTTGATGACCTAATTTTAATTAAAGGTCATAATTATTGTATAAATAGAGAGATAAAACTCTCATTTTTTCATGATTCACTCATCACACAAGTGTGAGGTCTGAAATTCAGCCCTCTTTAAGGGTTATTGGCTGAAATTAAGTGGTGCGCAACTTTTGGGGAGGCAAATCTTGGTGTATTTTGGCAAATTTTCATGTGGAGGATCTTCAACTAGGGTTTATGCTTGATTATTCTTGGTGAAGTAAGTAGAAAATCTGCATTTTTTTATTGTGAATGAATGCTTATGGTGAATTTACTTGTTTCATGTCAAAGATTATGAAATTGCTTGCTTGAAACCCTAGGAGAAAGACATATGTTACTATCTTTTTCTCTATAACCTTCCACTTGCTAAGATTTCTTGAAAGGCACCTATCTAGAGTAGATACTAGAGCCCTACCATTGTAGCACTCTAGTAACCTTACTTCATTGCCTATTGCATATTTTATTTCAATTTGTCTAAGGAAAAGAGAAATCACTAGGGCCTAATTTTTATTACTTTCTAGCAATTATCTCTAGGACTTGGATTTTTGAGGCCTTGGGATACCAACACCTCTCTCATCCTCTCCATCCCCTTTGGCTAAATATTATCATTGCTATTTTCCTCTAAGAGTTGCTGCTGCCATCATTGACTCCATTACCCTAGAAGGCATTAGTCTACCCATTACAAGTGTTGATTGATCAAACAATTTTCAGAACATCTTCTCTTGAACACCTACTAACTCCTACTAACCTTAGATTAGCCTAAATCGTTAACCTACTTGCTGATGTTGCAAAAGATTGCTACAGCCATCTAACAACAACAAATTAACCATAAGAGTGATATGTTATGCTAGTTTGACATTGCTAAAACTGCTTGTGACTATCTATTATCAATTTGCCTAGTTAAAGCTATTATTTCAAGTCTTTTATCAAACATTTTGAAGCATAATTATTGTGGTTGTTGCAAATCTATTATTGTTGTTATAAACTGCTATATTGCTGCAATTCTATATCAGCTAGTACATTTCTTAAGAGTTCATTGTCTTATGAAGCACTAATATCATTTTGATACTTGGAGGGTGCCCTTTTCCATTTTCTTGTCTTGTTCTGGGCAGGTATACAACATCACTCATTTGCTTCATCTCTATAAGACATAAAGAACCCTTTGACTTGAGTGACCTGTGAGAGGGGAGGGACTTTCTTATATCATTTGCTTTGGCCTTCTCAAACCCTCAGGTCACTGGGGACGTCTCCCTTGGGGTAGTCTTGACATACTCCAAAATAGAAAGGGGTTTCCTATTAAGGTGACAATGATAGGTCACTCCCAGTTACGCCAATTTTGTATCCACTTGCCTTGGGCTTTGGGCAAGTACAAATTGTGTGATAACAGGCCCACATTTTATTGTTGGCCACCCTTACCTCTCATATAAATAGAAGAAGGAGAGAGTCCTCATAATCATCACATCACATCATTGTATCTCTCCTCTACGTACTTAGCTTGTTGGAGGAAGTTGTTGAATTTTGAGCAGCTACAGAAGTTATTTTTTTCAAGCAACCCTCCTAGCTGCCCTCTCTCAAATTGGCCTCCAAGCAACCCTTCTCAAGCTAGCCTCTTCCTAAACCGCCCTCCTGAAGCTGCCCCCTTTCCAGGTCAACCTAGGTCAGCCCTAACCTAGCTGTCATAATCTAAATCCTATCCTATCCTAATCTAGGAGGTGGCCCTGACCTAAAGCTACCTAACCTAGACTCTATCCTATATAAAGAGAGGGAGGCACCCTCTCTTTATATCAGTCTTCACATCAGTTTTCACATCAGTTTCTAGATCAGTTTTCATATGAGTTTTACATCAGTTATGTAGCAGCTTATATATTCTGAGGGAGCAACAACATAGGGTATTCTGGGCAGCAGCTAGGAGGCTCATTTCTAAAGGCTGTTTACTTTGTTCTAGGCAACATCTAGGAGATAAGATATCTCTATTGTGAGACAGAATATTTCTGTTCTGGTGGACAACCGTCTACTCTATCCTGTAGCAACTGTTAACTCTATTCTAGAGCAACAACTTGACTCTGTTATAGAGCAACAAATATACTCTGTTCTGAGGCTTCTTTGGACAGCAAATAAAGAGTGTTCTAGAGCAGCAAATATACTCTGTTCTGAGGCTGCTTTGGACAACAAATAAAGCGTGTTCTGGACAACAAATAAAGCGTGTTCTGGACAACAATTGTACTTTGTTCTAAGGCTTATTCTGGACAGCAACTAAAGGCAGTTTTGAGACAGCCTTAAGGAAAGATTGGGGCAGCCAACAAGCAGCGATAAAACAATTATGTAACAACAGTAAGAACTATTGTCTTAGTGCTATTTCTAAGAAGAGTCTTGTCAGTTCATTGTACTTGTTTGACTGATTAATATATCACAGAAGTTTGTTGGGTTTTCTTCCCCTTGAGGGTTTCCTAGGATAAATACTTGTGTCTCTGTGAATGATTGTTCTTATGCTTCAGTTTATTTGCCAAAGTTTTAAAAGAACACTACAGTTATCTTCTGTATATGTTTATGTTTGAAAAATTAACATGGTATTAGAGCTCTAGAGCGTGAAAGAGCTAAGTTCTGTAGTCTGCTAGAGCTTGCACAGATCCTTAGAAGTGATTCAAGCACAGTACTTGCAAAGATGTCTTCCATTTCTGTAAGGCCCGAGGACAGACTTGAAGGGGCTTCAAACTTTAATGTTTGGAAAGCCAGAGTCCTGAATATTTTGGAAAAATATGACTTGGACAACTTTGTGACCAATACAGTAGGAGAGCCCACCTCCAATGCAGGAAGGACAACCTTCAAGAAGAACCAGGCAAGGGCAAAGCGAATCATATTTGAGTCAGTCAAAGATAATATCATGCCTGTTATAGCACCTCTGAAGACTACAAAGGAGTGTTTTGACACTCTATCCAATTTGTATGAAAAGAAGGCGCCTAGTCAGAAGAGGGTTCTAAAGAATAAGCTTTGAACTCTCAAGATGGAGAAGGATGACTCTGTAGCCTCTTTCTTCACAAAGATCTCTCAGTTAAGGGATCAACTGTTGGTCATTGGTATAACGGTAGATGATGATGATCTCATCCAGACTGTTGTGGATGGTCTTCCATCTTCTTGGGAGACATTTCTGGCCGGGATAAATGCTCGTGAAAACCAGCCAGACTTTGAAAGGTTGTGGCATGATTGTCTGCAAGAAGAAGGGAGAATTCAGAGTCGAAATGGTACTTCATGTTAATGTTTAAGCCATTATTATAGTTCTTTGCATTTCAATAGATAACAACAACATAAGACAAGATCACTGAGAAATACACAATCACAAGAGACACACCATTTATCCTGGGAAACCCTCTAGGGGAAGAAAACCGAGCAAAACTTCCTTATTATAGATAGCCAATACAATGCCAGGAGATAACTCAAGCTAATACAGAAGATCCTCTCCCAAAGATGCGCCACTCTCTCTCTCTCTCTTCTCCAATAGCAACTTTGAAACTTGTCTCTCAATGAGCAAGTGAGGTGTGTCTAAGTGAGGCGCTAGCCTTCTTATTTATACTAATCTGACACGTGTGAAGTGTCTCTTCACTGGCAGGGCCGACTTCTTAATCTGGGTGGTTATAACCACCTTTATTATATTCCGGGGCCTCTTTGATATATTCTGGGGTCGACTTCTTCTTTTGCCTATTACAATTATATTATGACCAATCCGCAAAAGGGGATTTGGTCCTTTTACAATAGCCGACATGATCAATCCACAATGGGGATTGATCCAATGAATAATATATCAAATAATAATAAGAATACACTTTGCAGTTACATTATTTCAACACTCCCCCTTAACAAGAAGTGTATTCTTCAACAACATTAGGTGAGAGAGAGAGGACAACATCATCAACAACATCAAGTGGGTGAGAGGACAACATCATCAATATCATCTTGGAACACTGACTAGCGTATTTATAAATCATCGGAAGTTTTCTTCATCGGCAACATCGTCATTCTCAAAGGAATGCAATCATCATCTGCATCAATATGTATTTGTATAAAACTAATACATCATCATCATCACAACAAGAGGATGGCTCATCATAATACAGGACTGGCTTTACGTCGCAGCTGTCAAGATGGAAGCTCAGTACTCGTCTTGCTTTACGTCACAACAATCAGGCTGGAAGCAAGATACTAGACTGGCTTTACGTCACAACTTCTCAAGTTGGAAGCACAATACTAGTCTCATCTCAACATCTTGCTTTACGTCACAACACTTAAGCTGGAAGCAAGATACTAGACTGGCTTTACGTCACAACTGTCAAGCTGGAAGCACAATACTAGTCTCATCACATCGTCTTGCTTTACGTCACAGCAATCAAGCTGGAAGCAAGATACTAGACTGGCTTTACGTCACAACTGTCAGGCCGAAAGCACAGTACTAGTCTCATCACATCTTCTTGCTTTACGTCACAACCATAAGGCTGGAAGCAAGATACTCGTTCTGCTTTACGTCACAACAATCAAGCTGGAAGCAGGATACTAGACTGGCTTTATGTTGCAGCTGTCAAGCCGGAAGCACAGTTCTAGTCTCATCACATCGTCTTGCTTTACGTCACAACAATAAAGCTGGAAGCAAGAGATGTCTTATCACAACAATTACTCCCCTTTTCGAGGAAGGTCCTTTCGGACTATACCAAGCTTATCTTGAAAGTGCTCAAACTTTACACGAGATAGAGGCTTGGTCAACACATCAACAACCTGTTCATCCGTGCTAACGTACTGGAGCTTTATGGCTCCTCTCTGCACCATGTCACAGATGTAATGATATCGGATCTCTATGTGCTTCAACCTGTCATGGAATACAAGATTCTCTGTCATCTTTATGCAGCTCTGGTTGTCACATAGGATCATGGTTGCTTCCATCTCTAGGTCAAATAGACCGGTAAACAACTTTCGAAGCCATATAGCTTTGCAGCTGGCAGAACATGCAACAATGTATTTTGCTTCCGCTGTGCTGAGAGCAATGCTGGATTGCTTTCTACTCTGCCATGAGATCATGGCTGATCCCATACTGAAACAACATCCTGAAGTGCTTTTCCTGTCAGAAACACTTCTTGCCCAATCTGCATCAGTATATCCACTCAATGTGAAATCATGATCTCCATCATAGCTGAGACCACAATCTATTGTACCCTTAAGGTACCTCATCACAT
>ML789390.1:775096-796841 GCA_009831015.1 Picea engelmannii | reverse complement strand
ACGTCTTGGGAAGACCATTGAGTACTATGTTTACCAATTCCTTCTCTGAAATGATCTCTTCAATAGCTTGTAGTTGATCTCTTAATTGAGAGATTCTCACAAAGTATGATGTTATGCTGTCATCATCATTCATCTTCATGTCATGAAGCTCATTCTTCAGACTCACGACTTGTCCAATGTTTCTGACTGAGAAGAGGTTTGTTAGGGCATCGTACATCTTCTTCGATGAGTCAAGATGAGAGATGTAGGGTATCAAGTGGTCTTTTACAGAGTCCACTATGATACTCATGGCATTGATGTCACCATCTTTGAACTTCTCCGTAGCTGCAACGTTCTGTGGTTCCTTCTCTTTCCCTTCTTCAAACTTTGGTTTCATGATCTTTCCTTTCACGATATCCAACACTTTATTCTTGGCAAGGACGAGATCAATCCTTGTCTTCCACGCTCTGAAGTTAGAAGCTCCATCTAACTTGTTCTCTGACTTCATAGAGTAAGTCATGGCTGTTTTGACTTGGTCAACCATAGATTTGACCAAAAGCTCAAACTTCACGTCTTGGCTTGCTGAGAGTACTGGGAGATGCACTAGGCTAGAGCGCACTGATCTATCCGGAGATTGGGTCAATCCCTTCACTTAAGGTGCCTCAACGAGAGGATTAGGGTTTCTGCAACTGCACCTGCTAGTAACCCTAGCGGCAGTGCTATGGTGACTGCTCCTACTAGAAACCCTAGCGACAGTTCTTCAACGAGCTTAATATCCTTACGACTATGTTTCTTTCCAGCGGTTAGACTGAATGAAGGAGGTGTGGGCCCATAACCTGTTAGAATATAAGTGGATGTGCTCGTTTTACCATTGACAATACCCTTGTCACCCAACCATAGGCCGAAGCCACCCTCCGAGCACCTTAACCTTGACGGAGAATCACTCCGGAAGCAAACCCTAGGCTAGATAGCCAAACAAAGGGTAGTGCACCTTTTCCCAAGGATAGCGCATCAACAAGAGCTGATCAGATAGTCCAAACCCTAGCCAAGAGATAGTCCAAGCGTAACTGCTAGCTGCAGCAGCTGCAACGACAGCTCTCCTCCAAACCTGCGCAGAAACTGGGCAACTGCAGTGCGCACAAGTGCTGCTCTACAATTCTGAGACTGCCTGCCAGAATGAGAACTGACCTCCTGTATTTATGCTAATTCTAGCTAACTGCCTGGGCTGACTTCTCATTCTGGGTATTTGTCTATTCAGTATATATTATTATTTCTGGCCAACTTTTTCTCTTGGAGGCTAATAACCTAATATAAATTATCTTCTTGAGCTGACAAGTCTTCTAGGGTTATTAGCCAACTCATTAGGGTTTCTTCTTGCTTCTCGGAGTATTCTATCCTCGTCAGGTTTACACGTGGAGGTAAATACCTCCTGCAGCTACCATAATATCAACACATGGGTGATTATCACTCTTTTTTCTCTCGACTCTTCACTTGTACTTGATCTCTCTCTCTCTTGGAGTCGCTACAATTTCTTGATCTTCTTGGACTATCTTGGAGTATCTTGGAAGTGTCGGGTTAGGGTTTATCCCTTGGAGGTTTGAGATTAGGGTTTTGCAATAAAACCATAGGGTATCTTTGGCGAAGAAGCAAAAGAAGAATAGAGAACATCTTGACTTGGAGGATGTGTTGGAGTGAATATTACATATTGGAGTTCCTTGGTTGAGCTAGGGTTTTCATGTTTTCCCTAGCTAAGGTTTTGGAAAGCTAGTGGATTTGTACTAGCCTTGAGAGAAGGCTATGGTATATACATGTACTTCATCTTGAGCATATAAATGAAGTTTTCAGCTGTTCAAAACTTGTGCATTTTCTAGATTTGATTTTCAGCCATATATGTTCTTCATGTACCGTTATATACAGCTATATATGTCTTGATGATTTGACATAAGTAAAAGGACAATTGTTGAGTAATTTGACATCATCATTGAAGAACCGAAGGTCTGTTTTGCTGTGCTATATCTGTTGTTTTACTGCTGTTATAACTACTGTAAAAGTGAATTTTCAGATCTGGTTTATGTGGGATAGGTTGCCCTAAAGGGCTGAAACTAATCAAGATAGTTTGGTATCTTTTTTCCTTGGATTGCCTAGAAGATTGAGCTGTTATAAAGTGAAATATTGTACTCTTTCCACTGTTGTTTTATACTCTATTTCATAACAGCCCTAAGGCTGAAAATTCGCGAGGTTAAGATCCGCAAAACCTCTAGTCAAAGAGGTGAAGTTTTTTTGTTTTGCATTAAACTCAATTCAGAAAATCTTAAACTGATAGATCTATGCTTAAGATGGATATACATGTTAGCTTTCAGGGTTACTCCGAAAGTGTTTGCACCATGCTTGGGAGTGCTTCATGTGATGTGGGGTGCATGGTGTATGGATGACCCTTGGTGTTCAATGATGGACATGCACATGTGGAGATGGCTTGCTCTTAGAAAGTTAGAACTTGTATGGATAGTTATGTGGCTTTCTTCATTGGAGCATTGGAGACCTTTAGACAGCTTCATGACATTCTTCATACAAGCCACATCGAGGTTGGTTGGTTGCTTGTGAGGACACCTTGCTTTGGAGGAGGTGAGCTTGGCATTCTGGAAGAGTGCATTGAACCCTAGATGGCATGCATTCACTTGGATCCCTTGAATGGAGGCTTGTACTTGACTTATGCTAGCTTGCGTTCAGGGAGTAATCATGTAGGTGGGTTGGACCTAGAGGATGTGCTTGGCCTTGGATGTGTGTGAGGCTGTGAGCTTGGGAGCATTTGGAGGAAGACCGTTGGACCTTGCTTGAGGAGCCTTGCTGGTTGGACATCACCTTGGAGCTTGACATGAGTCACTTGGAGTGGAGCACTTCACATGTGTGGACCTACTTATGAAGAGTTAGGTTGCTTGTAGTGGACTAAATTCACTTTGTATTGTAGACCTCCCTCACCTCTCATATAAATAGAAGTAGAGAGTTCATTCATTCATAATTCATCACACTTAGATGTGAGGAGTGGAGTGCTAGTCTCTCTCTCTCTCTCTCTTGGGCACTCTTCTTTGTATCATCTTTCTTGAAGTGCTAGGGTTCTTGGAGAAGTCAAGGGAAATTCTAGAGTTAAGGTTTTACCCTGAGAAGGCAAAGGAGATAGGATTTATGGAAACCCTAGGGATAGAGGAGAGAGAAGATTATGCCATGTACTTATGGGATGCAAGTGTAAGGAAATAGCTAGGGTTTTCATGGTTTCCCTAGCTAGGGTTTTGGAGAGCTTGAAGAGCGGATTTTCTGCTGTAAAATCTATTGTAAATAAAATGATTTCACATCTGGTATATACCTGGAAAAGTGTGCCCTAAGGGCTGAAACTTATTGGCATTCGTTTGGTATCTTTTCTATTGGGCTGCCAAATTTGTTGGGTTGAAGTGAAATGAAATATTATCCATTGTTTGTCACTGTAAATTAATATTTCAGATCAGCCCTAAGGCTGTAAGTGCACAAGGATTAGATGAAATTTCTGAATTTGCATTAAAGATTTACCTTCAGATATTTCTACATGGTTTCAGGGAATTTCAGAAATTTCTACAATACACTGGCTGGTAATTAGGTCAGAATGTCACAAGCTATCTGTTAGGTCTCAATATAGATCCCTATTTACAATATCAACTACATAGGAATGAGCCATTCAAAAGAGGGTTAGTTAGCATGACAAGCTTATTTACCTTGGGATCGGTGATACTGCCAATGCTGGCTAATTAACTATTCTACTGTGTCAATGTGGTACTGGACATTTGAATCTTGATAGTTTCCGTTTAAAGAGCAATGTTGAGGGTTTATTATTCTGCAGTGTATTCCTGATTGAATAATATTTTCTGTGAATCTGTACAGTTAAATAATATTTGCATTTTGTGATTTGAATTTTGTTTATTGAAGGTTATCGCAGATTAAAGCTATTAGTCACTTCAAGTGAATATGGCATATGTTGTTATAACTTCTATATTTACCAGGTTTGAGGCCAAAAAGACTACCGCACTTTGTCTAAGAAATCAGATTTTAATTTCTTATTTAGGGAAGAATTGAAATAAATCTGGTTTAGGACAAAATTTGCCACCTTGTTCAATGGTCAAATTTTGGAGTAAAATTAACAGAAACTCAAGTTGAGTTCACTTCAGAACAGGACTTACCCATGACAACATCAGTAAATTTTCAAGCTTAGAACAAACTCAAAAAATATTCATATCTTGTATAAACGGGAGCTGACTTTGAAATTGCAAATTTATAAAATGTCACATCACACTGATTGGAGAGAACTCCAGTTGCATTGATTTCGACATCACTAAATTGCATTGCAAAAATGGCATACATTTACATTTTGTAATACATCAAACCATATTTCAAAAGTATTATAGAATTGTAATGTTCACATCTATATAATAGACCCTAGCATCCCATAATATTGTAAAAGTCTTGCAATGTACATATAAACCTGACGACATTGTTTGATCTTGGGAGAAATTCTCACTCCTTTTGATTTGGATACACTTAAGATGCAATGGAATCAATCTCAACATTTACCACGCAACAAAGGTCCATACAACATAGTCCATCTTAGCTTTACTTTGAAATTAAACTAAATTTTGGATTGGACTTAATTGTACAATGACCTTTTATATTTGAAAATACAAAAAACAATGGATATTAACTAGCAACTACAAACTTGGAATATGGTTGTGAAAAGGAAAGATACCTAAGTGTTTTTTTTTTCCACTAAATTTTCTCGACAAAATTATTCTTATTATCACTGTGTAGCAAGCGTGCTCTTACCCAGTCTGGGAATATTACAATGCAAATTATCTGGCTTAAAACACTTGAGGAAGATCCCTTTGGCTAAGAAGCCATGGGTGGTGGGGGTTATGTATTCTACAAAAGTTGCCCAGGACTTGCACCTGGCACCAAATACTTTGAGTGGCTTGCTTGCATGGGCGATATGGCCCATTAGAGGCAAAACATCTCTTGGGGATTTGAACCTTGTTGGGGCTATGAAACACCCCCGCTTTGCCATCTTACCAAGCTGCTGTTGAGAAGAAAAATTAATAACAATGAATAGATATTCAAACTATGAGATTGAGGCGAGAACTTGCCACGTTTTCTAATTGTTCTCTTGAAATATATTTGTTTCCATGTATGCGATGGTTGCAGGTAGCCTGAGAATGTTCTAATTTCAGTTATTTTTCTTTCTTATCTCTTTTATGTTCCTTTTCTATTGTCTTTAACACTTCTGAGTTTCCAATGTCTGCAGGGAATATACTTTAGGTAGTAGACTGTAACAGAAATGGCAGATAAAGCTACAGACAGTGGGGGGGAGCCTATTAATGAACAAGTTGTTGCTAACCGCTGGAGTGTCTTGAGAACAGAGCTCAACCAGCTTTACTCTAAGATTACAGAATTGGAGATGGAATTGAGTGAGCACTCGCTGGTTATAGGAGCAATTCAACCTTTGGACCCCACAAGAAAGTGCTACAGAATGATTGGTGGAGTCTTGGTTGAAAGGACAATTGCCGAGGTTCTGCCTGCTGTACAGAGGAACAAAGAAGGCTTGCAGGAAGTGATTACTAGGCTTACAGAGGCATTGCAGAAGAAGAAAAAGGAGATAGCAGATTATGAGGCTAAATATAAGATCAAGATTAGGAGAGGAGATGATGAGATCCAAAAGGAGGGAGAACGCAAAGAAAGTTCAGCTCAAGGGGTTCTTGTGGGTCCAGCATGAATCACAAAAAAATGATGAAGAGTGTTCCAGAGTATTTGCAGTTTATCAGTGCTTAGGTTCTCTTCTGCTAGTTGGTTTTTTGAAAACTATTCACTAGTTAAATTTTGGATGAGATTGGCAATCTAGATCTCTAAAGCAAGGCCACACATTTAAGTTGAGAAGTATCGACATTTTACTATATGAGTAGCTTTTGTTGGATCTCCCTAAAATATTGTTTCATTTTCCTTGCAGCATGTTAAGACCTAGACATGGAATTGGTCATTTGATTGCTTGTGTTAAATATTTCTGTGAACAAACAAGGATGTTTGACTTGTGTCTGAGGAAGCCAATGAAAGAAACTGGTGATATTTATGGCAGTTTTAAATTACATGAATAGTATACTTCAGCAGCAATCATATTTCTCAACATTCAAACATATGTTGTTTTGTTTTATCAACTTGTTTCTTCTCTACCCTAAGGTGGTTTTACAAACTAGATTTGACAAATTGGAAGTGACTTCCTCTGAGCATTTTAGACTTTGAAAGTTATTAGTTGAATTGAAAATTGATATGCTATATTAGCCCCAAAGAGAGTTAAGGGCAGGCAGCTAAACTATTGTTACCTGTTGCAGTTAAAAAAAAATCGTAGTGGCATTATTATTATTTATACTTTTATCCTTTTTTTCATAAATATGGGTTTAACTGAATCGTTCTCATTAATGGTTTGATGGAATTGATAACAGAAACTAATTGCAGTGAGACTCAAGGGTCAGTGAAGGATGATAACGCTTAAACACCTTGTATCACTTCTTTCCCTTTTTTCTACNTTCATAAATATGGGTTTAACTGAATCGTTCTCATTAATGGTTTGATGGAATTGATAACAGAAACTAATTGCAGTGAGACTCAAGGGTCAGTGAAGGATGATAACGCTTAAACACCTTGTATCACTTCTTTCCCTTTTTTCTACATTCACTCCACTTTTGATACTTTATTGGTCCATTCTTGTATCTGCCCCCTTATTTTTTTTCCATTCCTATGCTCCACCTCATGTACATTTATGTTGTGAATAACTAGTCTTCATTGTCTTGGCCCCATTTCTAATAGTATTTTCATCTCCGACCTCTTTTAAAATGGGTTTCTGAAAGCAACTCTCTTACTTGGTGGAAATCCCCCAAGCAATGATAGAATATGGGCAATAAATGAGTACATAAGGTGGAACTTCCAAGTGTTGCTAACTCAATAAAAATACACCAAAATTTAGTTTTTGATACTCATTGGTTCATTCTCATATCTCACCCCTTCATTTTTTTTCGTTTCCTACGCTCTACCTCATGCACACGCTCACATTGTGAATATCTGGTCTTCATTGCCTTTGCCCGATTTCTGATAGCATTTTCACCTCCAACCTCCTTTGAAATGGGTTTTTGCAACTCTCTTAACTGGTGCAAATCCCCCGAGCGATGATAGAATGTGGGCAATTATTGGGTACATAAGGTGGAACCTCGAGTCTCACTAACTAGATAAAAATCCAGCGAGATTTAGTTCTCTCAGGTTGTTTTGGTGTTCTAGGGGTTAAATCAGTTAAATTTGTTTGGTTTAAGCAATCACAATCATTATGGCAATTAGATAGTTTTACCCTTAAAAGTCATAGTTGGAATAAATGCTTGGAATTTATTACATTGTTTAAATTAAAGACATTTATAACATATTCTTAGTTGTTAGGCATGGCTTTCTTGTGCTTATCATTAATTATAATATTTTATGAATCCTTAACAACTTTGCTTCCATTCATCCTCTCTTTGTGCTTATCATTAATTATAATATTTTATGAATCCTTAACAACTTTGCTTCCATTCATCCTCTCTTTATGGCATTTGTTTATAACTCTCTTTATGGCATTTGTTTATAACAATAGGCCAAACAATCTATGTCACCTGCTTAAAAAAATACAATTCTCATTATGGGGAAAAACAAAAGGTATTCCTAATAGAGAGAAACATGTATTGATGTTTTCATGTGTGTCTTTTTTTGAGAAATAGAGAAATGATGTTATGACAAAATTAAAAAAGAAATAAACATGTATTGATGTTTTCATGTGTGTCTCTTTGTGAGATAGAGAAATGATGTTATGATAAAATTAAAAAAGAAATTAATTTCCTTCTTCCTTTATAGTGAAAATTGGGGAGGAAAAGGTTTCAAGAGTGTGATCAAATTTATGGTCAAATCCTTTTCGCAAGGCATGCTTATTGGAAGCTTGTAAGGGCATAAACCCACTTCCCTTGTGCATTTTTTTGCCCAGAAAAATAGTCCCTCACTTGTCCATGTATTATGCATTTTAAGTGAGGGCTTTGGTACCTTGCTGATGCTTGTGGATTTCCCCCATCTTCCCTTGTTTTCTGGATGGTGATGGCAGTGGCCACCAACCAAAATACCAGCTTGTAATTTAAAGGGATTCAATGGGATTTGATCCTAAGACCTCCACAAATTCACACAGAAGCATCTACGAATTGAGCTAACCCTTGGGGCTACCTCCCTTGAGTCTTTTACCTTGTTCTTTTTGTCTCGTTTTAAACTTTGTTGAGTTCCTTAATTATACTCTGATGTTATGTTTTGAGCACACATGATCTTAGAAGGGAAAATATATAAAGCTAAAACTAAATTTTACAAGTAGTATGAAGGAGTATGTCATGTTAAAATACCAAAAATATTTTTTTGGGAAAAATTATAAATTTTATTTACGTTTTTTTAAAGTCTTATTGATTTAGAAATAGTGTGGATTGTTTGTTGAAATAACAAATATCAAGAGAAAATGAATGACACACGTTAAAATATTAAAACTATAGAAAACATCTAATTATGTACTTCTGATTTAGCATTCTTATTGATTTGGATATAGCATGTGTTGTTTGATTGGTTATTAGAATAACAAATATCAATAAATTAAAGGCCGTGCACATCAATAAGTAGAACATTGCATATTGTATAGATAAGAATGTGGTTTGATTATCATTACTATTGCAATTTGAATTATTTTAAATATCTTGCTATAAAATTAAACTTTTTGTATAATGCTTATCCTTCTAAGTAATTTCCTAAATATAATCAATGAGACTTATTGGGTGATATGCATTGCATGTTAAAGTCTTAGACATAATACAAGTATTCTGCTTGGAGAATTTGTATTGCAATTTAAATAGAACAAATATTCAACTAGTGCAAGTATTGAGAGTCTTGGCACAAAGACGATTTCATAGATATGTGTATGCATGTAATAAAAATAGCTAATTGTTGAAGAACATCACAAAAGAGAGCCACCCATTCTCACCATCACCTTGCCCATATATTTGCTATTCTTAAAACTCTCGTCACTCGAGCCATTCGTATTTTTGATCCTCTTTTCCTTGAGAAAGAAAAAGCTCACCTAACTATGGCCTTTGTGGCCAATGGTTATTCAACTTCTAAGTCAACAAGGCCTTTCACTGAGTCCTCCATTCTAAATCTAAAAATTCTCATTCATCTTCCCCACCCTTAGCTCTCATTTCTCTTCCCTATATCCAAGGTACTACATAGCACATCTCCAAGATTTTGACAAAAAAGAATATTAAAACTCTTTAAACCCCATAAAACCCTTAAACAATTATTTAGAACAATTAAGGATAAATCTGATCCATTGCTTGGCCCAGGAGTTTACAAAATTCCCTGCTCTATATAGGCCAAATTGGTAGGTCATTTAAAGTCCATCTCAAAGAACATATATTTGATACCTTCCATAATCGCATCTCTAAGTCAGCTATCACCGAACACTTCCACAAATCTAATCATCTCATTTGTTTTGCCCAAACTAAATTCTATCTTTAGAACCTTATTGCTCTACTCGTATCATTCAAGAAGCATTGATAAAAGTAAAGGATGAAGGTTTTTAAACATTACGAATGCACAAGGATATGATAATACAACTTATTGAGAACTATGGCACAATGATAATAGGTGGGTATTTTATAGTGTGAAGGAAAAAAGTACCATGTGTTTAATAACAAGCGAAGAGTTCGAGAATAATGAGCATTGTCAAATGAAGTTATTCTCAATAAGATTTCAAGATATATGCATGGAAAGTACTACAAAGTTCCAATAATTCCAAAATTCTAATGTCACATGAGCTTATTATGAAATTTACATTGAAATCAAATAACCTTGAGGTTTTGGATTGGATATCACAAAATAAAAGAGTGCATATTACTTTTTCATTTTGAACTAAAGTGCTAACTAAAATTGTGAAAAAATTGAAAATGATTTTTGAGAGGTTAGGTTGGACAAAACTTATCACAAAGTTTTATAGGCAAGGGTTGTTTGAACTACAACTTGTAAGGAGTCAGGAAATTGTGCACTTATATTGTAAATGATAATGAATTGTCAAGTATCAAAATTCTACAAAATGTGCAACTCTCCTTGCAGGAAATCATAGATGCAAATGAGAATTCCTTATTACAATATTTTTCATGACGTGTTCTTTGAAGGTTTAATATAATTATGAAAAACGATTAGTTCCATATTGGTAGCAAGTGTTAAAACCCCGAGACATGATTGGAGTGTGTTTATGTCAATGCTGTGATTAAACATGTTTAGATGATGCCAAACACACACTCAGTTTCTTTAGCACTACATATTTAACAATGATGATGCCAAACTTGCATTCAAACATTTTGTTTTTCTTTATCACCAAAACATGCCAACTACAATTACAGTCACACCATTCACCACATTGCTATTGCCTCCAATTTAATATTCCCCATCTTGTTTTGAGTTGGTGTAGATGATGATAGAGACATTATGATTCTTTACTAAGTTACATGATATTTTTTTTTCCAAGGAAAACCTCACAGAATCCCCCCTCTTCCCTTGAATATTCGGATGGAGTGCAACTCCACTACTAGCCACAATAACATATGGTAACCTCAAGGGACTCGAACGAATTTGAACTTGTGACCTATGACCTCCTTGTTGGAAACATACCTTGGATGGATGGTACAACAAATTGGCTAACTCTTGGGATATTGTATGAAACCTCGTGGGGAAACCAAAAGGATGCTCCCCCACATTCATGGATGATATCCTTAGAAAACTCGTCGGTGTAGTCTAGTGCACCTCACCCAGGGGGATTCAAATCAAGGACTTGTCAACCCGGAACTAGCCAAATGCCCGACAATATTGGTGACGAATGGTTGAGCTACCTCCTTGAACTAATAATTTACATGATACGACTTCAATTTATAAGAGTTAATTTTTTAATTAACATTTATAAAAACAATGTTTTATAAGTTATTAGAGTATTTAATGAAAATTAGATATCAAATATATACAAACATAAAATCCAAGGGTTTTGCATTTCCCCCTTCCTCCTAAGGGTCTTGATATGCAATAGGTTAGGAGATCAATAGAAGAAACAAAAAAAGGCAATTAAAGGGACTACAAACCCCCACACAAATACCACATTTTGTTGAGGAGTGTTGTTTTGAGAGATCGAATTCATAGCCATCTCCCATATTTTCTTATAATGTTAACACGACAACTTTTCTAAATTAGAAAAGGAATTCCATGTTCAGAATAATTTTAGGGAGAGCATAAGGGAGTGTTCATCTCCTCTAGTGCAACATCACAAAAGTAGAATATTTTTACCTAAAATTATGCATTTTTTGTGCTTGTATCAGCCCTTGGATTTCATTGAAGACATTCAAGAGGTTTATGTAGGGCTTCAAGATCAAAATCATATTAGAATTTTAATAGTATAGTTGGGTTATGTTGTGTTTGGAGGTTACATCTTAGAAAGCCTTGTCTCATGTAGTTTATTTTGTATCATTTTTTTAGATATGTAACTTAGATTGAGATATTTTAAAAGAACATTTTTGGAGACCCTTGGTCTTTCAAGAGCCACTGTTTTTTATGCATAGGTGGATTCCTAGTGTTTTATTGAAGAGACATAGCTAATATGGCTTTGTGTCTATTTTCTACCAAATGAATATTTAAGTGTGGGAGTCCTAGTTAAAACGGGTTCTAGTTTTGGAGCTACTTTGTAATTTTACTCTTAACAAAGTAGATAAAAATGAGAGGTGTTATAAGACTATTCATGCTAGTGGAACTACTAGAACATAATCTTGAGTATCACATTATGCTCATAATGGGGAATTAAAAGTGTGTTGATTTGAGGTAGTGTCTTCCTTGTGCCCATTGTCATTTTTGCAAGCCACCTATGAATGCTGTTATCACACAAGTTGTAGGTTGAGAAAAGCTCGACCCAACCACCAATTGGCGACAACTAGGAGATCACCTACCCATTGTCACCTTAGGTAGGTGTTCTCGTCACTTTAGAGGTGAGTTAGTCACTTCAAGGGGGGAATCTCGGTGACTCTAGGGGGGATTGAGATGGAAAATGATAAGTATGAGTGGATGTCCCTAGAGGTCAATTCTATATNTACCCATTGTCACCTTAGGTAGGTGTTCTCGTCACTTTAGAGGTGAGTTAGTCACTTCAAGGGGGGAATCTCGGTGACTCTAGGGGGGATTGAGATGGAAAATGATAAGTATGAGTGGATGTCCCTAGAGGTCAATTCTATATCATAGGAAGAGCTTGGAAAGGGGTCTTGGGAAGGTTCATGGGTTGCCAAATGAGTTGAGTGACCCGCTGAGAGTAAAGTACCTGCCCGAGACACAATAAAATCCAAGGATACTTGCAATATGTTAGTTGGACAAGCAAGTTAAGTTTGTTGTCCATAATTGTAACAAAAGTAAATGATATATATCAGCTCAATAAAGATAGCAAAGGCTGCAATATAAGTTCTAAGCATATGATAAAATAAACAAGAGACAAGCTAGTGAAAGCTAGCTCAACTCATCAATGATTAAGCAATAACTCTAGCACAAAAAGCAAGGCTGAAACAAAAGGTTGCTGCAGTGATATTATCAGCCTTATGGCTGTACCAAACCAAGCTTAACAACAAAAAAACCAGCTACTAGAAACTAGTTCTAATTATCCCAATAGGTGCACTAGGGTTAGTAAAGAGTTAGGGCAAAGTTAGGGCTAAATCCTAGGGTTAGTTTAGGAGTTATTAGGTGTTAGAGGGTTAGTTTTTTGCATCCCTGTTGGCACTAGGACGAAGTGGAAAGAAGGATAATCATGGGGAAGAAAGCGTCTAGAAACAAAAGTAACAGCTGGAAGGTAACACAACATGCGCGCATGCAAGAAAGCGTGCACAAGGAAAATGACAGCTGGAGGAAGAACAACACGCGTGCATGGGAGGAAGACCTAACGTCGGTAGGGTTAGGGCTTTGGTAATACATTGTAAATGGCTGAAGAGCCTGATATATATAAATAGAGATACACAGGTATCATAGAGAGGTTGATTCGCTTTTGCATTAGTTCAGCTTTTGTAATGATCTATCGTAGCTATGTACGAGTTGATGCGTTATGTAATATGGTTATGGACCAATTTTGTAAGTTGTTGAGCTAAGAACCGAGGAGAGGAGGAAGATCTAAGGATTAGATCATAGGCTGTGGAGCTTGGTGTGACCTAGCTCACCTCATATAGATCTTACCCATCAAAGGAAATTGTAAGCGTGCGACGCTGGAGATGTAGAACTACCATAATAAAAGAGCCAAGAGCCAAATCTTTGTGGACGTAGCCCAGGAGGGGGTGAACCACGGTAATAGTTGTGTAATATGATGAATGCATGTATATCTTTATTTTCTTTTAGTAGTTAATTGTTATGCGTAATAAATGAGTTAATGCATTGTTATGGAAACCGATTGTGCTGTTCAGGAAATAAACTGTGAAGGATATATGCAACCTCATGAGTACTAGTAGATTGCAGTCACGATTCATAGTAGATGGCTCATATTAACCACCCCCTATCTCATACTCAATCTTAGGCTGTAAACGCTCAAGTCTTACAACCACCCATTTAAAGCTATCTCGGGTGAGACTGCATAGTGCACTCTGTGTAGTGTGTTGCCTTCTGGTTTACCACGAAGGCCGATAGTTTTAGAGGCTTTGTTGGAAACCTAAAAAACATGAACCCTGGGTCAATAACTCAGACAGTAAAAGGAATTAGTTAAACCAACAAATGGTTTCGTTGTGCAAATTGCTTAGAAAATGCCGCAAAGAGGAAGTACCAGCAGGAGTCATTGCAGTTGCAGCTCAGTGCGCAGAAGGCACATCTATGAGCAGGGTACCATATTTATTGAACTTATTTCAAGAGGACTGCAAGGATGCACAGGACCTAGGCACAGAGTTTCATTACTCGTGGCTAATTACCCTAATAGCCTTCATGGGATGGCGAGAACCAGGGTATGTGATCTTTTGTACTAGACCACAACCAGTGGGAGAGAGATACCTCTTACTAAGATTCGGGCCACAGGCTAGGAATAAGAGGGAGAACATAATCATATTCAAAGCATACCTAAAAGATATACAGGAAGCTATCAGCCGATCATGGAGAATAACACCAGAGGCTATCACGTGATATGTGGACATCGCCAATTTCCTGGCTACCAGACAGACATTGTGGATACAACCAAGGCAGGATCCGAATAAAAACTGGCTACAAATGTGTTACTGCATCATAGAGGGTGATATCTACATGGTCATCAACGAATGGCCTGATGAATGGAGGATCCCAACCATTACCCGGGAAGTACCGGAAATAACAACAGAAGGAGAGGCAGAACATGCGGAAACACAGCCTCCGGAAATTCAAGTGCCCAAGAAACCACGAACGGGCCAAGGCAAGCCGACTCAGGCAAACGAAGGGTCCAAGCAGACAGGGACCCAAAAGGAGAAGAAAGAGACTACACATCCGACCAATGGACAACTGAAACAAACTAAGGGAGCAAAAGAGACCGCCCCAAACCCCATCACACAGGAACCAGGGGGAAATAAGAGACCATCCGCGCAGGAAGGAGGCGTGCGCAAGAAATAAAAGGCTCAACGAGCATCGCCAAACTATATGATCACAGAGGACGACGGGGAAATGATCGCTAGAATGGTCCAGGATTGCTTAGCAGAAGATTTAGATCATGCAACACATCATAGAGATAAACTGCAAAAAGCGCTGGCAGAAATGGGACAGTTCCTCAAGAAATTAGGGGAAGCACAGACAACAAGTAGCAGTAGAGGCATAGAGCCACCGATAATACAGGCCAAAGAAAGAGTGGAGGTAGAAGAACAAGACTCAGTCCACTCCATGCCACACGCAAACACAATGATTTACATCAAACCTAGCATGTTGCGCATGGATGAAATCGTGGGGCAGACACCCCTAAAGGATTTGGAACACATCCAATTGGTCTTGACACAGATGCCATCAAGGGTAGTACACAAATTTCACGTTAGTGTCGACCACGAGGTACAGTCTCATGCACATAAAAACTTAGTCGAGCTACAACAAGCAACAAAGAAGCGCGAGGTGCTGGAAAAAGTTTTTGAGCAGGCCAAGCTCGAAACGCAGGAGGAAAAAGAATGCAGGAATGAACTCGAACGAAGAGTGGGAGGAGATTTTGAGAAATTCCCAAGCACCGCGCAAGGGAATGAACTCCCGGTAGCAGGTAAGATTGACTAGATTGCGTAGGCAATTGATCAATATCAGAAGGAGATCGAGAATCTATGCGAACATCTCACACCAAACACTCCACTGGCAGTGAAGGAGAAAAGGAAGCAGGAAGCAACAACATAGTTGCAGGAGATGGAACAAGAAGTTAGCACAACAGTTGAATGGCTCGATAAAGCAGCGCAACTTTGGACAAGTTTGGAGGAGTATCCACAGGTCGAACGCTAGGACAAGGAAGAGGAAAGGATCAATGCAACCATCCAAGAACTCAAACAAAGGCAGAAGACCATACCAATCCTAGAACGAGTCAAAGGGACGCAGGAGATGAAGAAGATGCAGTCATAACTTATCACCGTGCAAACACAGAAACAAGAGCGTCAAACTCAAATAGAGCCACTACAGGAATGGGTAGCATAAATACTCACACAAGGAGAAGGAGCTAAAACACAGATAGCAAAAATCCAGACCGAATGTGCAGGATTGCTGAGCGACGAAGTGGCAGTTCAGGTAGTAGACACCATCAAGGAGAAGACCCTGTAGGCATTGACAAAAGCAACAGAGCTCAAGGGAAAGTTCCAGATGATCACCAAGGATATCGAAGAATATCAAAAGGATTAGGTGACTTGGGATGAGTCACATGTCAGTGTTGGGGGCCTGTTGGCACCAGGTCGAAGTGAAAAGAAGGATGATTGTGGGGAAGAAAGCGTGTAGAAACGGAAGTAACAACTGGAAAGTAACACAACACGCGCGCATGCAAGAAAGAGTGCACAAAGAAAATGACAGCTGGAGGAAGAACAACACGCGTGCATGGGAGGAAGACCTAACGTCGGTAGGGTTAGGGTTTTGTTAATACATTGTAAATGACTAAATAGCCCGATATATATAAATAGAGATACACATGTATCATAGAGAGGTTGATTCACTTTTGTATTAGTTCAGATTTTGTAATGATCTATCGTAGCTATGTACGAGTTGATGCGTTATGTAATATGGTTATGGACCAATTTTGTAAGCTGTTGAGCTAAGAACCGAGGAGAGGAGGAAGATCTGAGGATTAGATCGCAGGTTGTGGAGCTTGTTGTGACCTAGTTCGCCTCATACAGATCTTACGCATCAGAGGAAATTGTAAGCGCACGACGCTGGAGATGCATAACTACCATAATAAAAGAGCCAAGAGCCAAATCTTTGTGGACGTAGCCCAGGAGGGGGTGAACAATGGTATTATCCGTGTAATGTGATGAATGCATGTATATCTTTATTTTCTTTCAGCAGTTAATTGTTATGCATAATAAATGAGTTAATGCATTGTTATGGAAATCGATTGTGCTGTTCGGGAAATAAACTGTGAAGGATAGATGAAACCTCGTGAGTACTAGTATATTACAATCACGATTCATAGTAGATGGCTCGTATTAACCATCCCCTATCTCATACTCAATCCTAGGCTGTAAACATTTGAGTCTTACAACCACCCATTTAAATCTATCTCGGGTGAGACTACGCAGTGCACTCTGTGTAATGTGTTTCCTTCTGGTTTACCAGGAGGGCCGATAGTTTTAGAGGCTTTGTTGGAAACCCGAAAGACATGAACCCTGGGTCAATAACTCAGACAGTAAAATGAAGTAGTTAAACCAACAAGCCCTATTGGCTGTAGGTTAGTTTGTAACAACAACAAGAATTTGTGGTTGAAAGGGGACGCCTCAATGAGGCAAGGGAGCCAAAGGCTCAAGGAACACTTTCCCAAAGAGACAACTTTAAAACTTGAAAATTTCACATTTACCAAGGCAACAATTTATTTCTCCAATGCAACAAGTAATTACTAGTGCCTTTAATAATTGGGTTAATGGAGTCAAGCAAAGAAAGAGCTATAGATACTACCTCCTTGGGGGTGTATATCCTCTTACTCCCCAAGGCAAGTATCTCTAGTTAGGGGTTAGGCTAAGAGGGTGTATGCCCTTATACTTCTCTTAGAAAACCCTTGTTAAAACAATAAAATGTGAGAATAAAGTGATGGAGGCTAAGGTGGGGGAGTATTCCCTTGTACTTCCCACCTATCTCTAGAAAAATAACCTTGACTTGAATAACAAATGATAGCACAATGTAAAAAGCCTTACCAATTCAAGGAAAAAGCTAAGACAAACCACCACAATAGCTAGAGAATAACCTTCCAAGGCTAGCACATCACTTCTATCAACCAATAACCAAAGAGATAGCCATACACAAGAGCACAAGAGAAACTAGCCAAAGAGAGTGAAAATTTTACTCCAATACTTCTCACAATGGGAGAGTTATGTTATGAAATGAGATCTTATGATCTTTATTTATACAAATTGTCACCAAAATAGTTTGTCCACATAATTTTAGGGTAAACCACAAGACTAGGGGTCAACAACCCTAATATTTCCCCTTTACACAAATAATATTAAACAATTCACTTAAAATTTACTTTTAGACAAAAAAAAAAACCCTAACTTAAGGTGACGTCACCTTTTTATGGGACGTTTTGACACTAGGAGCAATTCATTGGTGTTGGAGAAGTGTAGTTAGGATTTCCAAAGCCACACGTCAATCATCTAGGTCATTTATTCATGGTCAAAGCTCCATTCTCTTCAAAACGTCCTTGTGTCAATGAATAATAACCTCACCACCAAACCCTATCCCTCCTAGATGACGTCATGCCTCCAAAGGTGATGTTTTGCCTCTTGTTGGCACAGGGGCAAACCCATGGTTCATTACTACAACAACGCACCAAAAAATCCCTAACTACCGACCCTTTCAGCAACACCTGCGAAGTAGATGAAGTCTCACCCGAGGTAGAGGCAAGGATGGTTGCAGGACTTCGGTGCCTGCAACCTTAGCTGGGACACAGATCTGTGATTGTAGTACCTTAACATAGTACTTAGCAATTATGATCCTTCAATATTTAACCAGTATCTACTTCACAGTAAAACCCTAATCACAGAGCATTGCAGTATTCACCCAGATCTAGTATAGTCGAGCACTAAGCACATTCACATGGGTTAGGTCTAGCACTTATTCATATTATTAAGCACAAATCATCAATAGATCTATCTATCATTCATCTATATCAAAGCACTTAAGCAAGTAAACACATAAACACATCAATACATCGCACAAAGCTTGACAACACAGGATATACGTGGTTCACCCCCACCCTGGGGCTACATCCACCAACTCTTCTTCTCTTTATTATATTCGATCAATCAACTACATGCACAGAGCCTTGAGACCTTACTCCATAGAGGACAGGAGATCTGCACACCTCGCTAGATCCTTCTTCCTTGAGTTACAACACAAATCCTTCCACAGTCTCTTACAACTACTTGCACTTAGCTTAGCAAGCCTCACACATTATGCACAAAGTAATTACAGTTCACACTTATCACTTTATCACTTAGCAAAACATCACACAGATGCCTACTTCCCATACACACACACCCTCTTACATCGCCTAGACATCTATTTATTCTTTACAAAATAGGCCTAAACATGGGTAAACCCATGGGCTGACATCCCCATACCCGTTACATAAGCCCAAAACCCAAAAATACCTAAAAGAGGGGCTGAGATCCTGCGATATCCACTTCGTCTTGTGCTTCACCTTCGATAGCTTTTCGAAGTCCCAAAATGGTAAAAAATGACCAAGGATTCTCAAAACTTGGTCAAGGGCCAACATGCCCCCAACACTCACCTGTGACTTGTCCTGAGTCACTTTTCTTTGGGTAATTCTGCCTCAAAATCCTCGAGCTGCTTCAACCTGTTGCTGTGCCATGGCCTCCTGCTCAACGAACTCTTGGATAACAACTTTATTGACAGGTCCCTCTAAGCGCTGTTTGGCTGTAGTGACGACTTGCTCTAGTTTTTCTCCTTGGCCTTCGATCTCTATGAATAGATGGCAAGCCTCGTCCTGTATAGGTTGGAGCCTCTGAGGCACTTCCATGACTCTGATCTGAATGGTGTGGACCTACTGTTGAGAACTACGCTGTTCTTGGGATCACTTCATCCTCTCAATGGATGACAAGGGCTTCAACTGCGCTTGTATTATTTCTACTTGCTGCTTCGCCTCCTGTAGTTGCAACTCCAATGCCTTCAACTCTGGGTTCTCAGTGAGTCACTCATAAGTCTGGGCACTGTGATCACTTAGTTGTTTACATTCCATGGTAAGGGCCTTTATTCTCTCAACTGTGCCTCGAGCAGTTGCTTCTCTTTGATCTCGCACATCCTGTGGAGTACTAGGCACTGTTCTTAGCTCGAGATCTGTTATTCTTTGCTGTAGCTGCTGGATAGCTTCTAGGAGCTGCTCTACTTGGTGTTCTACTGGTTCTTCCTTTTTCTGCTCCAAGCTTGTCATAGAGAAAAGTGCTCTATTGACTGCTTCTTTCACTCTAACTTGCTCCACGAGCAAATTTTCTTTCTCCTACTGGATCTGCGCTCTTTCTTCTTCGAACTTTGCTTGAAGAGCATCCTTCTCCTGCTGCGCAATCCTGCCTTGCTCTATAAATTCCTCTTGTTCTTGTTTCAGGGCCATTGTGACCTGTTATTTCTCAGTCTGTGCTCGATGAAGGTGGGCTTCAGTCACATCAGCCAGTTTGCAGAGTTAAGCAGGCTCATCTCCCAATTCTGGTTCTTCCGAGGGCGGGGGCGCAGTGGACACTGTGTAGCTCGAATAAAGGGATTGCTGTACATATCTTAGTTCTGCTACAATTCTATCATACATGGATTCTTGTTTTTCTTTGCTCCTTTGCACAAGCTCTTTTGAGGCATCTCCTATGACTGAAATTATGAAATCAAAGTCATCAACTGTGAGTACACTCTGCATATTTGGCTTGATGGCTTTGGATTTCTTCCGCGATGAAGGTTTCATGGGGGAAACCTTCCTTTTCTTAGAGGGATCAGTGTCTTCAAGAGGGTTCTGTGGCGGTGTTACTTTGCCTTGATTATCTTCTTCTTGTTGATTTTCCTCTTTGTTCACTTCGTCACCACCTCTTCCACTAGGTGACTCAGATGCGGTCTCTTCTGTCGTGATGTGTATTTCCTGTACATATTGCTTCTTTTTATTCCTGCTGTTGCTTGGGGCATCATACTCTTCGTGAGTAACTACTAGATTTCCAATGAGGTCTGGGTCAGATAGCTCTGTGGGGTCAACAGGGATAAGGAATTCTACCGACCAATCTTTAATGATTTCTTCCAGGTCCTCTGTAGTGAGCTTGTAGTAGTACTGAAGTTCTTCTTTGCTTTCATCACCACATGCAGTAATGTAAGTAAAATTCCTATCTACGCGGAAATTCATAATAGGCCTAAACCTAACCAGGGTGTTCGATGTCATACGAGGAAAGGACTCAATATCTCTCCTAAGCTACATATAGTAGGTATGAAATACTGCATTTGACTGCCACTGCTTCCTCATATCTCTCGAATACCAGAGCGTGGTGAACTTTGTAGCAAGTGGATCAAATGGATCGATGTCAGAGAAGGTCGCACCTTCCAGCATTTCCCAAGCAGTAAACATGATGAGGATCATGAGCCAGCTGAAGTGAAACTCATAGCCTTGATCCCGGGCTTCATGATAATCCAGTTCGAGCTGATTAACTAGGTACTTCGCCCAATTCATCTGTATGCCTTCTGTTATCACTGAAATATCATCCGCACATGGCGACAAGAACTCATCATCGTCAAACAGTAATGAAGTCATTCATGGCCCTGAATTAATCTCACAGCATTCCAAAAAGGTCAAATACTATACAAAGTAGTGAAAAATTGAAGAGAACTTTACAGAAGTTCGGTGTGCGCGCATGTGTGCGGAACATGAACGTATAATGCGTGCATATGCGCACGATGCGCAGTTGTTAGCACAAAAATCCGCGCACCTGCTAAACGGCGCATTTATGAATGTGGTCGGCCTCCCAACCACTTCTGGTTCAACTCCCAAGCTGATTTGACTTCCAAATCCGGGCTGGATCCGAATGGTGGGCTGGTCAAAGACCTAATAATGCCCTAAATAGCCTCTCTTCACACTACAAAGGAGTTACACAATAACCCAATGCAATGCTATAAAAAGCCATGAACACACCTCATTTTCTCAAGGAATTTCATGTAATGTTATGCTGCCTATATTGTTTTAAGGACTCCATCCTTGGCAAGAACACATTGGCACCATTTCATTGAGCAATCCACCTCTCCATTGAGCGGATTTGCAAGGAGTTCTTTCATCACCATTTTCATTTTTCTTGTTGTAAGGGGAGCAAGCTTGTGAGGGTCCAAGAGCCTTCCCTTGGAGGAAGAAGGGACTCATAGTCCCCTTTCTTCTTGGTGCTTTGATTTCATCAATAGATCAGCCTAAAAACATTGGTGATATTGGTCTTTTTTGTGTTTGTTATCTCTA
>ML789390.1:744878-769678 GCA_009831015.1 Picea engelmannii | reverse complement strand
AACCCACCTAGTCCCCATCAAGGGTCAGGTTCACAACACACTATGGCCGGAGCTAACCCTCCCACCCCACTACAGATGCCATATTTGGCCTCTCTCAACATACCGGATCTCACCAAACTCACCAATGATCCTATATTGCATGACGCCACTTGGCCTGCAATGCCAACAAAACTTCCTTAAGACATACCAAAGTTTGAAGGAAAGGCAGGGGATGACCCCGCCAACCATGTCATGAAATTTCATCTATGGTGTTCTTCCAATAGCATTATGGATGATTCCATCAGACTGCGATTATTTCACCGCACACTCACTGGCCCATCGGCCAAATGGTATGTCGAAGAAAAATCTGGGTCCCATGCAACTTTTGAGTCATTGGCCAAATCATTCTTGACCTTCTTCCAACTACCCATCTTCCACGACAATGATCTAGAACTACTGTCCAACTTCAAACAAACCTCAGCCACACACATCGCTGACCAAATTCATGAGTGGCGTAGGCGACGTAGTTTGTGTAAAGCAGAAACCACCAAGCAACAATGTCTCGACTGGTTTCTTAGATCACTTGTCTCTCTCCTTGGAAAGGATGTAGCTTCCACCTTCCCTCAATCTGAAGAGGAAGCCATCAGTAAGGCCCAACAGTATGACCTCATCTATGCATAGTCAGGGTACTTATACACGGTACTTCCTGATCTTCCAAAACCTGTGCCATTCGGCCAAGACAAACCTGGGATGTCTCACTCAGCAGACGGACTAATCGGTGCCACCACACACCATGGTCCACAACCCCAACCACCACTGATGTATGGAACACCTCAATACCCACCAGCGTATGGGGGCACCCCTTATTACCCCCCACCTCCTTATCAACAGCCTTACCCTTATGCTATACCCCCACCCATCAGTGGACCACCATCGGCACCTCCCATACATCCACCTATTTCCACAAACAGTGGTACTCCCTCAACATCAGCTTATAGTACTAGTGAAAGCACTACGCCTTCCTATGTACCTTATGGATCGATACCACCACAAAATCCATACTTCCCGTTTCCTGGTCCTCCACAACCCATGGCTCCCCCACATCCACATGCAGGGGTAAATGTTGTTCAACCTTCTGCTGCTCAACAATACCAAAATTTTGAATAGTTGAATATAGCCAACCCAACTCATCCATCGAACAATGCCAAGAAGAAAGGATGGAACAGGAATAACAACAACCCTGGTAAAGGCGGGAATCAACCCCCACAGCACAAACCCATTGGGGGCAACCAGAACCAAGGGAACCAAAACCCCCAAGGGGGAAATAATAACAAATGCCAAGGGAAAAATAATGTTAAAACCATCTTCCCTTGTGCCCTTTGTGGTGAATTCGGTCATTACACTCACCATTGCCCCCAGATCACTGATTTCAAATGGTTGAAAGACTCGGGTAGTCTTCCCCATTCTCCTACACAAAATACCCCTCAACAGACACCACAACAATACGTGCAACAACCCCCTCCCGCCGTGCTGCAAAATCCTATTCCACATCAAGGTGTGATAAACACCCAACATGACACACAACATCCCCCACCTCAGGTAGGAAAATACCAAAACCCCAACAATCCAGCAGAGCGTACAATTCTCCTCACCAGTGAGGAAGAAATCCTTCTGCAAACGCGTAATCGTCAGTATCATACACCCGCTGAGTCTGCTCCCATATCTCCAGAGACAAACCCAACACCGACGGGACCCCCATTGGTGATCCCTCGCCCTTCTGCCGAACCACCACTACACATCCCTTGCATCCCCTTGCACAGGAATGTCCACAACCCACAGGCCAGGGCGACTCATAACTATAGCTTGGTAGATGACTTAACACAATCCCCTGCTGCCATGTCAGTCTTGGAAGTCCTCCAAACTTGTCCTACGTAGCAGAAATCTCTACTTTCCACCTTGGGGGTAGTCAACCCTGCAGATACTTGACTTATCACCTTTGATATTGATAGCGGAGAACCTCGTCTTCCCGCCTTGATCGCTTTTCAAATACCAGTGAAAATACGGAACATCACAGTTCATCGGTGTATCATCAATGAAGGTGCCTCTACGTGCATCATGTCCAAAACAGTATGGCAGAAACTTGGTTCCCCAGAACTCATACCCTCTGCCATCACATTACGAGCTTATGACAGACGACCATCCTCTCCTGAAGGGCTCTTCCAAAATGTCCCTGTTGAACTTGGGGGCAAGACTATTCTCATTGATATCAAAGTTATCGACGCCCCGCTCGATTATAATATCCTGTTCGGTCATAGCTACATGTATGCTATGAAGGCAGTGGCATCTTCCATCTTTCGGACAATGATGTTCCCCCACAATGGGAAGATCGTGACCATCGACCAAGTCTCGCATTATGAGCCTAACCCATCTGCCAACCTCGATAACATTCTTCCTCTCATCCACACCAACCAAGATGCATATCCACTCGTAGAGATGGGTCCTGGGATTTTCAAAGATCCATCCTTGTTAGGGATGTACCATGGAGCACCACCACTCATTCATCCTGCTAATCAGGTATGTGTCATATCCTCTAATGAAACTCACACAGAGGATGCTCTTCCTCCTCAGGAGGCTTCAGTCATTCCTAACGTCCCACTAGTTGCAGAACCACCTCCGCTGGAGCCTCCTGCGCACTCATCGACCTCAACAGTCCACGAATCCACATCCCCTCAAGGGTCTAGTCCCGTTTGGGAGACAGTCCCCCAACCCCTTACCCAAATTCCCTTCTTTTACCCTCCACCAGGTATCGAATCTTTTCAGGTAGCCGCAACGCTCACACTACCGAATATGGTGTTAGCCATCCCAGTTTGGTATTTACACCCACCAGAGATGGTCCGTCAACCATCCCTTCCCCCATAGGAAGGACTTCCCATGACAATCCCCGTCCTTACACCCTCTACCCCCCTACTCACTACCCCCCCTGCTACAGCTGGGGGCAGGAGAAAGAAGAAAGAGCCCACCGCTCCACTTCCTCCACGCATCCCACCACCTTGCGCACTATGTGAGAAAGAAGGCCACCAAACCAACAATTGTCCATCACTACCTGAATTACAGAATTTGATCCCCCCCAATCAAACTTCCACAACACTTGTCACTACTGCTAATACCACCAACCCTTCCAGTAGTAAAGGGTTGAGGACCAAATATGCTTGCGCTATCTGTTCAGAGTATGGCCATTACACTCATCATTACCTAGCACTGCCACGCTTTCGACAGACATTGGCCGCCGTGCGCCAGAACTTCTAGAACCACCCACGCCCTGCTACGTCCTCTTCAACAAATATCACTGACATTCGCTATGTCACCACTTCATTCAATGAATGTATGAGATGCCCTTGCTCTCTCTGCGATTCACGGGCTCATTTTACATACCAGTGTCCTATGATCCTTGAGTACAGGCGACGTCAATTGGCCCTGCTTCACCAACTTGCAGAGGCGATACTTGACATTACCTCGTCCCTTGAGGATCTTCATGTCATTTCTCTGGAGCCCGAGGCACTCCCAACGCCTCCATGGTTCTTTAATGACATCTCTGAGGATTTACCCCGCAATCCCCCCAACTCTCCTGCTCATTCCCCTATGGATACTCTCCACCCAACCACCACGGGTACCCCTCAGTACTTCAACATATGGTTTATGATGAGTGAACCCTCCTCACCTCCTAGCATTGTTCTTCCTGCCTCTTCATCAGGGGGCAACCAAAATGTCACCGAAATCACTCCTCATGACCCCTTGTATTCCCGACGTTTCCAATGCGATGAGGAAATTCTCGAAGAGCTACACCACCCAGACTCTCCCTGGGATGCGCTACATCACTGCGGACTCTTCTCTCCACAGTAAACCCCCATGCCTCCTAGCCAAAACCCCATTTACACAGTCGAAACCAAATATTTTATCCCATCCGGGCCTATCGATTGGTTCAACAATCCCATTCCTACCCTTGATGCATTTGAAGAAGGCAACATGGACAACATTTCCCCCACCATCAAAATCGACATTTCCATTAAAAATGGCATCGTCGAAGAAGTCACCATTGGAGCTGCTTGCACTCCTCAGGAAATCGCCGCATATAAAGCCCTCTTCCAGGAACATAGGGATATTTTCGCCTGGTCATACACGGAAATGCCTGGCCTCGATCCCTCTATTGTCGAACATCACATCGACACCTGACCCGACATCACACCAGTTCTCCAAAAACAGCGACCGCTACACCCATCCAAAGCCACGGCTATCAAAGCCAAAATCGACAAATTACGTGCCGCCGGGTTTATTTACCCCATCGCTTACACTTCATGTGTTTCCAACCCTGTACCCGTCGACAAAAAACAAGGCACTATCCGCGTTTGCACAAACTTTCGAGATCTAAATAACGCACGTCCAAAAGACAACTTTCCAACGCCTTTCATCGATCAAATTATCGACGACTGCGCCGGCCATGAGGCTCTCTCCTTTATGGACAGATTCTCTGGCTATAACCAAATACAAATCCACCCAGACGATCAGTATAAAACCGCATTCACTACCCCATGGGGTACCTTTGCATATCGTGTCATGCCTTTCGGCTTAAAGAATTCCGACGTAATTTTCCAGCGGGCGATGACATACATCTTTCACGATCTAGCTAAAATCATCCTTGCCTACTTGGACGACCTCACCGCTCTATCCAAGAAATGCACACAGCATCTCGATGATTTACGAACCATATTTCAACGGTGTCGTCAATACAACATCCGCCTGAATCCTCTCAAGTGTGTGTTCTGTGTCATCGCCGGGCGCCTCCTTGGTTTTATTGTTTCCCAAAGCGGTATTATCATGGACCCCCTCAAAGTCAAAGCTATCACCGAAATTCCACCTCCCTGAAATTTACGACAACTTCAGAGTCTTCAGGGAAAAGCTAACTTTCTGAGACGCTTTGTCCTGGATTACGCCATACGCGCACACGGTTTCCTCCGCTTACTATGCCACGACATCTCTTTTCATTGGGATGACTATGCCCAACAGTCATTTAACGATCTTAATACAACGCTTTCAAGTGCACCTTTAATTAGTGCACCTGACTATAATCGCGACTACATTCTCTACGTATCAACATCAGATGTATCAGTAGCCGACATCCTCATCCAACTCAGAGATGACAATCGTGAACACGTCATTTATTACGTTAGTAAGAACCTCTCTGGACCACCCTTGAAGTATAAACATGAAGAGAAACTTGCTCTTGCAGTTGTCCTCGCAGTCCAGAAACTGCGCCATTACATTCTACTTCGCACCACAAAGGTCGTCGCAGATTCCAACCCTATGCAGTACTTGCTTAGCCGTCGGCAAGTTAACGGCAAGTTCTCTTGATGGATCATTATCCTTCAAGAATACGACCTCAAGTTCTCAACACCTAAGAGTAAGAAGGCCCTCGTTCTCGCTGAACTTGTCACGACCCTCCCCTCTGACACCACCAGTGCCCCCGTCAACACCGACTTTCCTGACGAACATCTCTTTTAAATCACTTCAGATGATCCTTGGTATGGCGACCTTCTCATCTACCCACGAACTCAAAAGTTCGGTAACCACCTTTCATGCGATGATCGTCGACGTATTCACCATCAAGCCCCCCACTAACTTCTCATTGGCGATATTTTATACCGGAGGGGTGTCGACACCATCCTTCGTCGATGCCTGACCATCGACGAAGCCGATAGAGTCTTAAATGACTGCCACAACGACGCATGTGGGGGCCATCTTTCAGGTATATCCACTACTCAAAAGATTATCCAAGCCAATTACTTTTGGCCTACCTTTTTTCACGATTGCATTCACGCCGTGAAATGTTTTGAGCAATGCCAGCTCTATGCCAACAAAGCTCGAGCTCCCCTTGCCCTTCTTCACCCTGTCATTACTGCTGGCCCTTTTTGTAAATGGGGCATCGACTTTATGACTTGTAATCCCCCCTCCAACAATGGTCACAAATACATTGTTGTCGCCGTTGATTACTTCACCAAATGGGCCGAAGCTATGCCCACGTTCAACAACACCGCTGACACTGTAGCGCGTTTTTTCTTTAATCACGTCATATCCCGTTTTGGAGTACCACTCCAACTAGTTTCCGACCATGGGAAACACTTCGAGAATGAGATCTTCGTCAAACTCTCCTCTCGGTTAGGCTTCTCTCACGAGTTTGCCTCACCCTATTACCCTCAATCAAACGGATAGGTTGAGGCAGTTAACAAAGTCCTCAAGACCATGTTACAGCACACAGTTAATAAACATAAAACCAATTGGCATCATATGTTATTTTTTGCGCTATGGGCTTATCGAACGGCGGTGAAAACCGCTACTGGTTTCACACCATTCCATTTAGTCCATGGGGTTGAGGCAACTCTTCCCATCGAGTGCAAAATTCCCACCTTACACACTGCAATTGAGCTATTACCTGACACTTCTCCAATGGAGCAGCGCTTGCTGAACTTGGAGTCTCTGGATGAAGATCGTCGATCTTCCTTACAGAACAACGAGGCAGCTAAAAAATGATCCAAGGCTACCTTCGATCACCATGTCAACCTTCGATCATTCCGCGAAGGTGACCTCGTCCTGGCTTATGATATCCCTCATGATACCTTAGGCCACGACAAATTCGAATCACTTTGGCATGGCCCTTACATCATCCAACATTGCCTCACCAAAGGCACATACATCTTGGCCTCCCCCGAAGGCCTCTCTCTCAAAGAACCCGTCAATGGGTTGTATCTCAAGAAATTTTATGCTTAAACATAGTCATTCTACTTTAGGTTATTTCTTTTTCTAGTGTTTTTTAATCTTTTTTTCCTCCCCTCTCATCTAAACTATCCTTTGTGCTATTGACAGATGTTTCCACCACCAACCTACCACATTGGTTACGCTGACGGCGCCAGCCGTTGGACACAAAATCTCGCTTCGGCTGCTTGGGCTCTATACACCCCCTCACATGAAATGCTACATTCAAGCGACATATGTTTGGGGCTAGCAACCAACAACCAAGATGAATACATTGCTGTCATTGGCCTTTTGGCCGACGCCCAACATCATCATATTCGCCACCTTAGCGTCTTCCTCGACTCTCAACTAGTCGTTCTCCAACTCAACAATGTGTACCGTGTACACGATCCGTGCCTCTTTCGCAAATACCTGCAGGTTAGGATTTTATCTCGACATTTTGATTCCATTACATTTACACATATTCCAAGAAAATTGAATCAAACAATAGATGAAATAGCTAACATGGTGTTAGATTGGTATATATCACATCAAGCTACAAATACATAAAACATCTCACAAATCCTGTCACAACATATAGATAGAATAGACATCATCAAACTCATCAGCAAGAAACACATGTAGACAACATTAGGATCTCAAAAAGGTATACTCATGTATATATATAAAGGCCCCTCAAGCCATTCGAATGTTTACATACAAAAATACATATGTCCACAGGCCCATACAGCACCTCGGTACAAAAAATCGGCTCACCAGCCTAAATACAACAAAAACAATATACATCATGGTGCCTCTATCGCACCACCACCTGCTCCTCGCTCAGGAGGTGGTGGCCCACCACCACCTGCCTCAGGTGGTGGTGGACCACCCACAGGACCCTCCTACCCCGACGACAGGCGTCCACTCGTCATAGCAGCAAGCACTACTACTCGCCGCACTATGGCCTGCCATGGTGGCGGCACCCCCACACATTGCTCCAGGAAACTCTCATCCTGGATGCGTGTCCACATGCCCTCAGGCACATCCTATAAGACCGTCTCTAGACGATGGCGTATGTCATCATAATCCCCCAAATCTCCAAATATCCTCTGAAACTGCTCGTCCACTCACTATTGCAGCAGGTACAAATGAGGTGGCAATGTGGGCCCTACAATTATATATAGGCCTTTTGCCAAACTTCCACTCACCATTCCGGGAGCCCAAGATGTCCATTTTTCAAACCGTCTTCAGCCACGGGATCAACATCCTGTCACCTACATCACAGCAGTCCCTGGGTTGCTTTTCATCCTAAGCCCCCGGGACACCTTTTTTTCAAATCATGGTCAGGTACGCCCGCGCATAGTCACATTTATCAAATACATGCTCATATCTTTGATTCTCTTCAGATATTGTTCACTTTGGGTATTTGGTTGTCATGTGTGCAGGCACTTGATCATCATTCATCAACACCATCCCTTCAGGTATATACTCAGCACTGGCATGTAGTCTTTCCCACTGTATCACATTTACATTTCCAGTCACACCCTCTGATATTGGCCTCTAGGATCCCCATTCCCGGCTCTGCAATACCCACGCCTCCATTTGCACCTTCGGTGCTGTCACCCGGTAGCATTCTCACCCACATGAGTTGTCCCATTCATAGCCCCTTTTGGCACTTTCAACACTCATGCTATTCTTCATTACCCTTTAGGGATGGGAGTCCCGATAGTGTTTCATCTTGTCATGAATTAACTGCATACTTCTTCTCCTCATTTTGCTAGCTTTTCCACACAGACTCCCAGATTATCTCTTCACGGTTCTATTTTTTACCTGCACTTCCGCAGTATCATGAACCCTTCATTTCCTCCACACTTAGTTTGCCCATCTGCGAACCTACCTTCATTTCACCTACCTCATACAAAAACTCACCAATGGGGCCCCCACCCTTCGCCAATCTTCCAAACACATTATGCCCTCCTTGGGCCACCCATATCACACTGGGGCACCCGTTTCTGTATTTGTACATTTCTCCCCAATTATTCGTTATTTATTGTACAAACACCTTTATTTCCAGTCATTACATTTTCTTTTATCGTCACCGTTGGAGACTTGCTTCCTTTTTGGCCACGCGCAACCCATGTCACCCTTGGTTGGAGCATTACTTATCATCTACCCTTGCCGGCATCGTCCATATCTTCAGAGCACCTCACAGGTCACTTACCTCTACCCTCTGAAATTGTTCACCTTGTCTCGCCTCTGGAACAACTTATCACCGGTCTTGTCGTCCCCCTGACACTCGACCTTGTTACACGGTTGCGGCCACTCTTTATCTCATACATCCTCCAACCAAGGGCAGTCTTGAGTCTTCCCACTTCTTGACTTCATCCATGTACCTCTGCCACTTCCTCACCTCAGTAGATTCCATGAAGCCCTTTGCTTCTGGGAGTCACGTTCCCCTTTTGTCGACATCAACACAATTTTCTGGAAGGGCGACAATATCTTGATTCTCATTCTCCATTCAATGAGAGATCTCGGACGACACAGGGTGAAACACCATTACTCCCTGCTGTCGTTGGCCCCCATAACATTCGACGCCAACACTTTCTCATGTTATGGTGGGTCTTACTTTGCGACTATTGCAGTTATTTTTATCATTTGTCGAAGACCTCTGAACTTGGTAGGGCCATCAATGCTGCGTCATCACCGATACTTATTACCATGATCATTGCCTATTATTCAGAGTATGTTCCTTTGCAGAATTGTCTTCTGCCTTTATCATCACCGCCCCCGAGGGCACTGCAGTTGTCTACACCAACATTTCAGTCATCTTTTTCAGAGTTACATAACACGAGCATGGGGCATGCCCACCTCGTTTGTACACAGTTTTTTATTTTGCACACCTCATCGAAGGTCGGGTCCTACCGGTTCCTTTTTTCTCCAATGGATCGCTCTGAACGATCCCACTATTGCTCTATCTTACAACAACATTCTCAGTAGAAGAAACATTGATGGATTTCGGCTATACGTCTGCTCCTAACCTCATCCATCAAGGGGCATCTGTTATCACTGAAATATCGTCTGCACATGGCGACAAGAACTCGGTATCGTCAAACAGTAATGAAGTCATTCATGGCCCTGAATTAATCTCACAACATTCCAAAAAGGTCAAATACTATACAAAGTAGTGAAAAATTGAAGAGCGCTTTACAGAAGTTGGGTGCGCGCACACGTGCGCGGAACAAGAACGTATAATGCACGCATACGCGCACGATGTGCGGCTGTTAGCGCAAAAATCCGCGCACCTGCTAAACGGTGCATTTATGAATGTGGTCGGCCTCCCAACCACTTCTGGTTCATCTCCCAAGTTGATTTGACTTCCAAATCTGGGCTGAATCTGAATGGTGGGCTGGTCAAAGACCTAATAATGCCCTAAATAGCCTCTCTTCACACTACAAAGGAGTTACACAATAACCCAATGCAATGCTATAAAAATCCATGAACACACCTCATTTTCTCAAGGAATTTCATGTAATGTTATGCTGCCTATATTGTTTTAAGGACTCCATCCTTGGAAAGAACACATTGGCACCATTTCATTGAGCAATCCACCTCTTCATTGAGTGGATTTGCAAGGAGTTATTTCATCACCATTTTCATTTTTCTTGTTGTAAGGAGAGCAAGCTTGTGAGGGTCCAAGAGCCTTCCCTTGGAAGAAGAAGGGACTCATAGTCCCCTTTCTTCTTGGTGCTTTGATTTCATCAATAGATCAGCCTAAAAACATTGGTGATATTGGTCTTTTTTGTGTTTGTTATCTCTATGTTCCTATGCTTATTATTTTAGTTTGTATTAGTTTAATTCTTGCTTATAGTTTTGTTTTTCTTTCTCTAACTCTTTCCTTTACAGCTATCATGCTCAGCAAGACCCAACTGGGCATGCAAGCACCTCTTATTTTCTCACTAAGGTGACGAAAAGGGTGCAAACACCTTCCACGCATTTCCTAGCGAGGTCAACTACAAACCCTATGACCTGCATGGGTCTGTTCTTTCTTACTAGCTTTCTTGCAATTAACTAACATGCTAGGCGCATTGTGCCATTCTGGATAGAGGCTACCTTGTAGCCTCGTGTCCCCTTCTCAACATTTCCATATGTTTCTTTAATCGTCTGTGCCAGGGCATGGTCTATAGATTTTCCTAGGTAGAACTCTTGTGGGTTGGGTCCCTGCATGCCTAGTCTAGTGATCCTATGGATCAACGTGGGATCACCAATGATACATCTGTCCAACCATAGATAACCACCATGGAAGCATGACAACAAGAGCTTAACGCAATCGTTAACCTCCTGGTGCCTTCCAAAATGTGGAATCTTCATTACATTTAATAGGGTGGACTGTACGAGGTTCATCGTCCATGGCTGAGGTATGATCTTCATCTTGGTTAGATATTTATAAGGTGCAAGCATGCCATAGCTCTTACGGTCTCCTAGTTTATAGTCACTAATCTTCAAGGTTGGAATCCTTTATAGCTGTGGTCTGACCACGCGTATCCCCTTCGGGAGCTACGTAGTGATGACAGTGTAGTCGAAGTCCCTCAGAACACTGTCACGACTTACTACACCAGCCAGGGGTGGGATATACTCAGGTAGGATGGTCGAGATTAGCTTCGCATTTGCTAGGTCATCTCTGTGCTTGGTTCTCTTTTCTGTGACGACTCAGGAGGGCCCAGATCCATGCGTGGTCGACGAAGAGGCTTGCACTCCTCTCGTTGATGACACTTGTACACCCACAGACATTAATCTTTCAGTCATAAGGTCGATGAGTACCTCCTTCATAGACTCTTCGACTGTGCTAAGTTCTTCGGACATACACGCTCGTGGTTGACTATCTCGAGTTGAAGAGCAACAACTCAATGTGACAGGATGGATAGTGATAGCTCGATAATCACTGTGCAAAATCAACTAATTTGTGAGCTCAGATAATCACAGGTGGAAAAAGTGTTCTCGGTGCAAGGCTTAATGGAATAAGTAGATAACTAGGCAACGAATCTTTCCAACGGGTGAGAAGCCTTCATTAACTCATTTCTGTCCATTACGACACTGTCCCAACGGTCTAATGGCGAGATTTCTGACCATAAATGCATTTCTACCCGTTTGGGGTATCGGTTTAGCAGTTATACTATTCCCAACGGCTATATTTATTCACCATGGCGAAGTGCCATGTGACACTGTTCTGATATCCTGATGAAGTTCCAGTTTTGTAAATTTTCCTTCTGTGCGGTTCCCTCTGGAACTTTCTGTAACTTTTCTATCGTTGATCTCTTCTTGCTTTGTTTTCTAGCCTTCTTTCCAGTGAGCTTCGTCTCGGTATTCCTATTTCCATTCTGATTCTTATCTCCTCTTGGAATAGTAAATTCACACTGTTGAGATTCTTTCCTAAGATTCAAGGGCAATACTTCTTCTCTATCTGGGGTAGGTGCTTCGGTCTTATGTGAGTCTTCTTGTGTTCTTCTAATTTCGACATCCAAGTCTCTGGTTTTAAATAGCTTCAATATGTTCTCCTGTTCTGCAATCAAGTGTGCGATCTTCCTAGTCATGAAATCTTTTAATTCCTACTTCTTCTGCTCTAAGAATTCTTCTTCTTTCCTTTTGGCATGATCCCTTTCAATCCAAGGTTTTCCTAGTAATATAGCAAATGGGGAGCTGTTCTCAATAAATTTAACAACTTCAAATTCTTCCTCTGTCGAAGTTCCATGGGCCTTCATAGATATCTGGGTGAGCTTTCCACATAGGTTTATCAGCTTTCCTCTAAATAATCCTATTCCCCCCAATGAAGGAATCACAACAGACTTTCTCAAGGTTTCCCAAGTTCTTTATGTCATAATATTCACCTGTGTTTCTTCATCCAGAACACAGTCTATGTCGAAGTCTCCTATTCTTGCTTCTATGTACTCTTTTTCTTTGAAGATCTCTGATAAGTTGATATTTCAGTGGTCATATAGGGTTTCCTTCATTTGCAACAATACAATATTTGATTATTTCTGGTGTTTTTCCATGGTCTTAGTGTTTTGACCTTTCTCATGGTCTTCTTGTCAAACATTCATTATTTCAACCTTAGCAATCATTCTCGGGCAATCCAAGACTTCATGATCCCAAGATTTACAACAAAGACAACTAGGTCTTCTACCAGGGCATTCCTTAGCAAGATGTCCTGGTCTTCTGCAACTATAACAAAGAGTTAATTCTCTCTTTCTTTTAAATGATCCCCAACCCTTCCTGTACTGCACACTAGAATCATAGTAGCTAACTTGCAAAAAATTATTTCTAGCATCATGCATACATTTGTTATTCCAAACATTCTTTCTATGCATAGGTATAACATATCTTTCATTATGTCTATCAGATCCACTCATATCAAACCTATTTTATTCTAGCTGTGCCCTATTTTTTAGGCTAGAAAAAAATCTATCAAACATACCTAGATCCATACTCTTGAAACAAAAATTTCCACTAATCTTACTTTCAGTAGAGCACAAAGCTTCCAGATCTAAAAGTTTTCAATATCCTTACCTTTACTGGAGCACAAAGCTTCAAGATCTTACCTCTTTTATTCAGATCAGATTTCTCTTCTTTAGCACAAAGATTTATAGGTTAAGTAGATTACTGCACACTAGGGCGACAAATCTACACATGGATCTTTCACAGTTTCAGGTCAGATCTTCACACAAAGCTTCTTCTTTCTCGGTTCCCAGCAATCACAGTTTCATGTCAGATCTTCGCACATAGATTCTTCTTTCTTAGTTCCCAACATTCACATTTTTTGTTCATATCTTCGCACAAAGCTTATTCTTTCTCAGTTCCCAACAATCATAGTTTCATTTTAGATATTTTCACAGAGCTTCTTCTTTCTCAGTTCCCAACAATCACAGTTTCAGTTCAGGCAACGAAACCATTTGTTGGCACAGGGGCATACCCAGGGTTCAACGCACCAACAACACACCAACAAAACCCTAACTACCAACCCTTTCAGAAACACCTGCAAAGCAGATGAAGTCTCACCCGAGGTAGAGGCAGGGGTGGTTGCAGAACTCCAGTGTCTGCAACCTTAGCTGGGACACAGATATGTGATTGTAGTACCTTAACATAACACTTAGCAATTATGATCCTTCAATATTTAACCAGTATCTACTTCGCAGTAATACCCTAATCACAGATCATCACAGTATTCACCCAGATCTAGTAAAGTCGAGCACTAAGCACATTCACATGGGTTAGATCTAGCACTTATTCATATTATTAAGCACAAAACATCAATAGATCTATCTATCATTCATCTATATCAAAGCGCTTAAGCAAGTAAACACATAAACACATCAATACATCGCACAAAGCATGACAACACAGGATATACGTGGTTCACCCCCACCTTGGGGCTGTGTCCACCAACTCTTCTTCTCTTTATTATATTCGGTCAATCAACTACATGCACAAATCCTTGAGATCTTTCTCCACAGAGAACATGAGATTTGTGCACCTCGCTAGATCCTCCTTCCTTGAGTTACAACACAAAGCCTTCCACAGTCTCTTACAACTACTTGCACTTAGCTCTGCAAGCCTCACACAGTATGCACAGAGTAATTACAGTTCACATTTAGAAATTTATCACTTAGCACAACATCACACAGATGCCTACTTCCCACACACACACCCTCTTACATCACCTATACATCTATTTATACTTTACAAAATAGGCCCAAACATGGGTAAATCCATAGAACGACATCCCCATACCTGTTACCTAAGCCCAAAACCCAAAAATACCTAAAAGAGGGGCTAAGATCCCGTGATCTCCACTTTGTCTTGCACTCCACCTTCGACAGCTTGTCAAAGTCCCAAAATGGTCAAAAATGACTAAGGATCCTCAAAACTTGGTCAAGGGCCAACACCTCTCCTGGGAAAAACGTTTGGCATGTGAAGGCTAGGTCATGTTCTCCATAATTTCTTCTATGCCTTCGAAGGTATGTCTCTTTCATTCGACATGCAGGACCTTGGCATCCAACCTATGGGTTTCAAGCCCCATGGAAACCCAAGCAAGGCTCGTTCCTCCAAAATTGTCCACCAACTAGGTCTTGGAAAGAAAAATAAGCATGCCCTCCAAGGATCTCAAGTCAAAATATCATGATGATTAAATCAAATCAATAAATGAGCCACCTAATCATGTGCATCAAATATTACCCTGTCAAACAAGTAATTTCTCAAAGACATTATGCAACTTGCCAAGCTTGGATATGGGAGGGTTGATGAGGTGTCATATTGGTTAGATCTTCCGTAGGTCAAGGATTTTTTCCCAAGTGATCCCTCTCTAAGCCTTGTAAAGTGAATGAAGTGGTTGAGGATCAAGACTCAATGGGAATGGGGTTCATGACATACAAGGGGTTGTAGTGTCTCATTCATGGGTGCCTTTGTAGAGGGTGTGTGGCACCTTCGTTTACAATGCAATTTTTCCAAGCCCATCATTTTTCCATTCTTTGTTTCTTTCATGTTTTAAGGATGAGTTGAAGGCCACTGTCCTGGCATGGTGTCCAGATAATGACAATGTCACTCACAAATACCTTGCAGAAATGAGAAGGCTGGCTCGTGATGAGACCCCCTTTCTCGCAGTTGTGTAACTAAGAGCCACTACCCTAGCTTGGTGGCTAGATGATGGTAATGTCATACCACTAGATACCCATGATCATGATAGGTCGATTCGTGATGAGATATCCTATCCTCTAACTAACCCCATATGCATTCTATCATTTATTCTTGTGGGTGCTGTTGGCATGTTTTACAGGAAAGCATGTTCTTGCCATTGATGGCAATAAAAACAACGTCGATTGCAAATAGGAAAAGCACAAGCTCAGGAGGAGGAGTGACAGTGGCCGTTGGATCAAACATTGTGAAGAATTTGGACCATTAGATCAGAGTCCAGACAGGAAGAATGAGTGCACAAGAGAGAAACAAACCCCATCCATTGGATCTAAGTGCAAAGGACCAACAACCATTAGATCCAGTGGATTTGTGAGGACGTTACTGTTCGGGGAATCTCACTTCAAAAGAATTGACAACTTTAAAGTTGAATTACCCAAAGCTCGAAATCCAAAATGAACGTGGACCATCGGATCTAGAGAAAATGTAACCATAGGATTGAATCAGTGGAAGGACAGGATAAGAAAGGGATGAGATTTGAGATCTCGATCACCCAAATTTTCGTCAGCCGTCGAATTGAAATAAGTGGAAGGAAAGGATAAGTTATAGGGCATGCTAATCTCAGTGGATGATAATCGGGCACTCAGATCTACAGTCGACAGGGCATATCAGACCCCCCTGAGCTTTCTTCCTTTAACTGTGGGGGGGGGGGGGTCCGAGCTGATGGTGTTTTTGTTGTGGGACCCTCATATGTGTCACCTTTATGTTAACTTGAACCCCCCTCTCTCATTACCACTTACTGCCTGATCCCCCCTCTGAGAAAACCACCAAACCACTCATACATACCACCTCTACGCTCTGACGTCACACTCCACTAACAGCTACACATCACACTCCACTATCGTGCTCTGCCTCCACATTCCACTACACTGCCTACATGTCTCACCCATGTCAGTATACCACCTTAGGAAGGACATGTGGCAGACCACGCCAACAAGAACCTGAGTCGTTCGATCTGAATATCACCGCGGGTGCATTCTCAACTGTTGATCTAGTTCAGTGGAAGGACAATGTAAGTGGAAGTGTTAACCGACAACAAGCGGTCTCCACCTCCCATGAATTATTCAGCAGGTGACCACACTAGAGGAGAATGAAGCAACGATCTGCCTAAAGTCCTGAAGTGCCTAAGTCACTTATGATCGTTGATCGTGTAGGAGGGCACGTGTCAACGGATCATGAACTCTGGGAAAACGCGAAGGAGAAAGGTTTGAAAGTCCTGAAGGCCAAAGTCTCGAAGTGAACGAGGACCATTGATTTGAGGAGGAAATGTGGTAGGAATCTGTGGACTCTGGCTAAAAGCGTTTTGGGAGAGCGTGAAGGTTGAGAATTGAAATCATCGAAGCCCGGAAAAGTGAAGCAGATCTTGATCGTCAATCTAATGTGAGGTGTACTCTCAACCATTGATCAAAATATAGTGGAAGGATAGCATAAGTAGAATAGACGAAGACCTGGAATAAATGGAGGTCATCCATATCAACTCTTGATTAAGTCCCGACCATCAAATTAAGGCTTGTAAGAATCAAATCTGACGATTGATCCATTTCTGCGAAATAAACGTAAACCATTTGATCTGATCCGTCCACTCAGGAGCACTGTCAAGATCGTAATATCAACGGCCCCATTGCATTGTGTGGATTGAATGTGTGTGAACGTTAATGAGTTGAGGGTGGGTCACAATCAAAACCATGGTTTTGGAGAAAGGACACGTGGAGGCTCGTAGTGAATTGCGGGGAGAAAAGCGGGTTTCCCTCAAACCACCTATGGATGCGCACGCAATCGCATGGTCATGTGAAGTTCATAAGCCCAAGGTCATATCATGTGAAACAGAGCTAGCTCTCACTAGACTGAGATTGGGAAGCGCCTTTTGAATAGGCGATTGATCACCACTAGAAGTCACATGAAGGAAGGGGCTTAGAATCCAAAGAAGCCAAAGACGACTAGCTGTAACTGACAGAGAAGATGAAGAGTTTCGACTGCTAGAGAAGCCAAGGAATTTCAAGATAATGCCCATTGATGATGAATACACTGAGCATAATCGCCAGAGAATTCAAAGAGCTTCAGGGTGATCTCCAGAGGAACAAAAGAATCTCGTGGTAACTACCAGTAGGGTGATAGAGACAATTGATAGATGGAAAAATGTCAAAGACTGTAACTGCCAGAGAAGCTAAAGAATCTCAGGATAATGACCACTGATGAAGAACAGACTCAGCATGATCACCAGAGAGAACGAAGAGTTAGGTGTATGATTTGGTAGAGGACTTGGCATGTTAAATATACACAGAACTAAGAAGAGATGGTTGCTTCCGTTGAGAGTTATTCATGTGGGTAGAAGCATTCTATGTGCAACAACTGAAATGCACAGAAGAGGCATAACACATAGAATGGAAATAATACACATAGAATAAAGTGGAGAAGAAAGATATTGAACATAAATGCATATCTAAGAGAGGAAGAGAAATCCGAGGTGGGCATGCAGAGATAGAGTAGAAGATCAGGAAGCTCAAGAAGATGCGAGCAGGAAGACACTGATGCAATCATAGTAGAGCAATATAGCATAACATTTATGAGACTGATAAGCCCTTTGACAAACACTATATCACTGTAATAAGTTTCAATAACAAAGTTTTTATAAACAGGGTGGTAGGGTGGTGCTAGGGAGGACTGTTTTCCTCAGATTTTCAAGTGGGTGCTTGAACACAGGGAGTTGTAGCTTCCATCTGGTTGCATCCAGAAAAAACAGGGTGGTAGGGTGGTGCAAGGGAGAACTATTGTTCTATGTTATACAGGTTGGTGCCTGTGTAACTGGAAGTTGGTGCTTCCATCCAGTTGGTGCTGGAACACTCAGGGAGTTGGTGCTAGAGAAACTAGAGAGTTGGTGCTCTCAACAAGTTGTTGATTGTAAAACAAAGGTGGTAGCCAAAAAGGAGTTGGTTCTCATAAGAATGATAATGTACAGAAAATAAAGATTACTTATCATATCAAGAAGAAAAGTTTTTTCCCTTTATGGGTTTCCTCAGAAAATATATGTCTCTGTATATTTCATGTGTGTGATTGATGTTGAATATTCTATTGCTTACTTCCCTACATTATTGTGATCATCATTGAGTGTTCTGTAAAGAGTTTGAAATGTGCATAATTGTTTAAGCACAGTAACAACTGATTCACCCCCCCCCCCTCTCAGTTGTCCAACAATTGGTATAGCCGGTTCCTTTTATTTAAAGGTAGATCAATAAGCTTAAACATACAAGTCATGAAGGAACTTCAACCAATAAGCCCCCCATGTTCAATGGAATAAAATTTGGCTTCTGGAAAGTTAGGATGAGAACCTACATATGGCTTTAGGTGCAGATGTCTGGGATGTGGTAGAGACTGGTTATGTAAAGCCAGTTTTACTAGGTAATAAGGATGAAAAGCTAGAATTCAGCTTCAACACTAAGGCTATGAATGCTATTATGAGTGGGCTTGCAGAAGCAGAATTTGTAAAATTTATTCACTTAGAATCTGCTAAAGAAATGTGGGACAAACTCATTATCAGTTATGAAGGTAATGAGAAGGTAAAAGATGCCAATCTTCAAACCTACAGATTACAGTTTGAAAAACTAAATATGAATGAGGATGAAACAATAAATAATTGTTTCTTAAGAGTTGAGGAGCTTGTGAATTCCATGAAGGGTTTTGGTGAGAAGATTGAAGACATATTTTTAGTTTAGAAGATTTTAAGATCTCTACCAAATAGATTTAATCCAAAAGTTTCTGCAATAGAAGAACCGAATGATCTTAAGACCTTGTCTATTTATCAACTTCCAGGAACTCTATCTTCTTATGAAATGAGGATTAGTAAGGGTAAACCCACCTCTAGAGAAGCATCATTTAAAACAAATAAGAATGAGGATTATGAGCCTGATGAAATTGAAGCAAAATTTGTGAGAAGACTAGAGAAAGGATCAGGCAAGTACCAAGGAAAGTTTCCCTTCAAATGTTCTAACTGTGGAAAGATATGTCACTTTGCATATAAGTTCCCACACAAGAAGAAGGACCAAAAATCTGAAGGTGAAGAGAAGTACAAATCCAAGAGATTTGGTAAAAATAAAAGCTTGTGTGTAAACAATGATGACTCTTCAGGAGACACAGATAGTGACTCTTCTTGTGAAGATAAGGTAAATGACTTCATGCTTATGGACAAAGAGTATTATGATAATCAAAGCATAGGAAGTGATGTTGATGATGAATAAGTTGTGGTTGACTTGGAAGGAGAGCTGATCAGTGCTTTGGAAGAGATTGACAGACTCAGACTTAAGAAGAGAAAGCAAAAACAATTGCTGATACAGTTCGAGAAAGATACTAAAAATCATGATGAAGACTTTGCCATGCTAAAAGTGGAATTAGAAGAAGAAAATAAAATAGAGGACATTTTGAAACAATAGTTATCAGAGAAGAAGGAAAGATGTGAAGCCTTGAAAGAAGAGGTAGTAAAAACCAGAAAAGAGATGGATAAGTTTAAAGCATTGTGTCTCCAAAATATTCCAAGCATTAAAGCCTCAACAGAACTAAACGACATTCTGAGCAAACAAAGATCTCCTTTGTTGAAGACTGGTTTAGGCTATGTAAGTGGTTCAAGCAACAAACAACCATAAATCAAAGAGCCAGTAAAGATGATCAAGTTCCAAGTTAGCAGACAATTAGACCATGTGAGTACTCTGTCACCAAAAGCTAATAAAGACAAGATGATCCCTGATAAAAAACAAAGATATCGGAAGATGAAACAACAAATTCCAAGAAGAAGGCCATCCTTCAGGTACCAAAATTTCTTCCATGGTTACTGTTTTTACTGCTCTAATTTTGGTCATAAGATTGCAATTTTTCAAATTAAGTTTAGAGACACGCAACTAAGGAAATCAAGAAATAAGCAATCGTTGCAACATAGAACTAAAGAGCCAATGAGTATAAAAAGTTGCATCAATCAATTTAACCTATTGAACAATGAGCTCAAATTCTATAGCTGTCATAACTTTAGCCACAAAGCTGCAAACTGCCATCTGAAGAATTACAAAGCAGATCCAAGGATAAAACTCTTAGCCAGAAATGCCAGCACATGGAAAAAGAAAGATAGTGAAAAATGTGGTCTAGTACTTTCATCTCAAAAACAAAAAGAACCCTGGTATATAGACAATGGATATTCCAAGCACATGACTGGAGACAAGGATAATTTTCTGTCTATAAGTAAAGGCAAAACAAGAAATGTGACCTTTGGAAATGATGAATAGGTAAAATCAAGGGTAAAGGGATGGTGAGTTTGAGTAATGGTAAAGGAAAATCCTAGGATGTTATTCTTGTAGATGGGCTGAAATATAATTTGCTCAGTGTAAGTCAAATGTGTGACAAAGGATGTGAAGTGGTGTTCACTTTCAAAGATTGTAAGATAAAGTCTATAAACTCAGGACAAGTGGTGGCTAAAGGCATAAGGAAAAATAATAATGTATATGTGCTGAAAGAAGATAGAGAAGCGTGTCATCTAAGAAAACATGATGAAAGTTGGTTATGACATACGAGACTTGGACATATAAACTTTGACCACTTAATCAAGGTAAAAAATATTGAGGCAATAAAATATTGTCCAAGAATATCAAAGCCACAAGATTCTATGTGTAAACCCTGCCAAGTAGGAAAGATAACCAGGACACAGTTTAAATCCAAGAGCTCTACTTCAACAGAGAAACCACTCCAATTAGTTCATATGGATTGATGTGGACCATCAAGAGAGGAAGGCACCGGGAAGGAAAACTACTTCATGCTGATCATTGATGATTACTCCAGACTCACTTGGGTTGCTTTTCTCAAAGAAAAAGATGAAGCATTTGAGAAATTTAAAATATTTAAGGCTTTAACTAAGAATCAAACAGACAACAGATTAAAGGTTGTAAGATCAGACAAAGGAGGAGAATTTATGTAAAGTGATTTCAAGGAATTCTGTGATAAACATGGGATCAAAAGAGAATACACAATTCCAGGAACTCCACATCAAAATGGCGTAGTTGAGAGGCAAAACATAACAGTTCAGCAAATGGCCAGGTCAATGATGAATGAGAAGAAAATTGGTCAAACCTACTGGGTAGAAGAAATACACACAACAATTCATATTCTTAACAAAGCTCACCTCAAACCACACAATGACAAGACACCTTATGAACTGTGGTATGGAAGACCTGCTTCAATCAAACACTTCAAAGTCTTTGGGAGTAAGTGCTACATAAAGAATAATAATGAAAACCTTGACAAGTATGATGATCATGCTGATGAAGGTGTCTTCTTAGGGTAAAATACAAACAACAAAGGATACAGATGCTATAATAAGAGGCTGCATAAATTGGTTGATTGTATTGACATAAAAGTTGATGAAGGAATCCTAGTAAGAGAGGTGAGAAATATTGAATCAACCACAAAGGATATAGTTGAAGATGAAGATGAATAGGTCCAAGGATCATAAAAAGAAGACTCTGAGTCAGATGAAGATACAAACACGCAGACATACTCAAATCAACAGACAACATCAAATCCTTCCTCCAAAATTACTCAAAAGAATAATCCTGCAAGTCGGATAATTGGTGAGAAAGACAAAGGTGTACAAATTAGGAGAAGGATAATCAAAGACACCGAGCAATCACATATAGCCTTCATATCCATGGTGGAACCCAAGTACTTCAATGAATCCAATGAAGATGTAAATTGGTTAAAATCAATGAATGAGGAACTAGATCAGATTGAGAAGAACAATAATTGGGAGCTTGTTCCTAGACCGACATATAAAAATGTAATTGGCTCCAAATGGGTGTTTAAGAATAAAATGAATGAAGAAGGAAAAATTGTCAAGAATAAAGCCAGATTGGTTTGTAAAGGGTATGCTCAAATAGAAGGAATGGATTTTGATGAAACATTTGCACCCATAGCAAGATTAGAAGCTATTAGAATGTTTCTTACCTATGTTTGTCATAAGAAGTTTAAAGTCTATTAAATGGATGTCAAGTCATCTTTTCTAAATGGAGATCTAATAGAAGAAGTCTATATGGAACAACCATAAGGTTTCCAACTGTCAGATAACCCTGACTTTGTTTGCAAGCTGAATAAAGCCTTATATGGGTTGAAACAAGCTCCTCGTTCCTGGTACTGTAGACTGGATAAGTATCTTCAAGACAAAGGGTTCAAGAGAGGAACAATTGACAACAATCTATATATCAAAACAAAGGGTAATGATTTTCTCATTGTTTTGGTCTATGTAGATGAAATCATCTTCAGAAGTAATAATGCTTCATTGGTAAAATGGTTTGCTTCTTCCATGTAATCTGAATTTGAAATTTCTATGATATGGGATCTGTCTTTTTTTCTTGGTATGAAAATTACTCAGAGGTCTGAAGGACTATTTCTTTCTCAGGATAAATATCTAAGAGAAATATTGAAAAGGTTTCAAATGGAATATTCTACACCTGTGAGCACACCTATGGTCACTGGATGCAAGCTAAGAAAGGATGATGACTCACCTAATGTTGATAAGAGTTCATATAGGTCTATGATAGACAATCTGTTGTACATCACAACATCTCATACAGACATAATGCATGCTGTTGGAATGGTAGGAAGGTATCAGTCTACACCTAAACATAGTCATTTGATAGCCATCAAAATAATATTCAAATATTTGAAAGGAACAATGAACTATGGCCTATGGTATCCTAGGAATCAAAATTTTCAATTATCAGTCTATTCAAATGATGATTGGGCTAACTGCATGGATGAAAGGAAAAACACGAGTGGAGGTGCATTCTTCTTAGGAGATTCTCTTGTAGCATGGTTGAGCAAGAAACAAGTTTCCATTTCCTTATCGACTAAAGAAGCTGAGTACATTGCAGCTGCCACTTGTTGTACACAAGTATTATGGATGATTCAAACACTTGCAAACTTGGAGGTAAATTATACTGCACCTGTTAACTCCCAAAATGAAACCGTCCTTTAAGCTGAGTTTTGGGTGGATATCATAGCTTTCAGTAGTATCTTCAAGTCATTTTTGAGTTTTTACAGTTGAGAAAAATTTTGGTTTTGGTGTGTCTTAGGAAATTTTCGATCCATAAAGTCTTCTATTTCGAAAATGTGACTGTTTACTTTCAACAGCTAACATCATGTTAAAGGGCCCATTGTGCGCTATGGAAAGCGATAGCTTTCAACAACTAAGGGCGTTGTTTCATCAGTTCGAAATGCTGTGGAAAGTAACGAGGCGCGAAAAGCTCGACAGACAGTTCGCACGTGGCACGATACGGAGAGTACTTATTTTCGTGCTAAGAAATGTTTTTCAAATGATGTGGTACGTTGTTTTTCTTTCCACAGCTAAAGTGAATTTCCTATCAAACGGTGCGCTGTGGAAAGTGTTCACTTTCCGCAGCTAACAGGGTTTTCGGAAGATTTCGCGCGCTGGTGAAAGTGGCAAGCGAGCGTGATGGTAGGAACATTCTCCAAATTCCGTAGTTGCATGAAGCGCGAATCACGTGCTCATTATCCACGCATGCATGAAATTATGAGGTGATCACCCCCACATCACAACAAGATCCGAGACATGCGCTGGTGGAAGCAAGCAATCATGGAAGATTAAGCTTGTATAACAGGATATGACAGAAATTTGAAATCGTTTCAGAACCGGTGCGCAACTATCATCATACCAGAAATGGAAAGTTCACATCCAGCGACGCAGGTACAGATGAGGTTCAGAGGGTCTGACACCATCAAATCAGGTAAAGTCAGTGTGGTGTTTCACAGGCTATTTCCAGAGTACACCCGAGGTTCGCATTTCACCCAACACAGAGAAGAAGCCGAGACTGCTTTCAGCGGCACAGGACAAGGTTAAACCAAAAAGTTACAGAAATCACAGTGGCCGAGTGACAGAGTTGTAGAACGATGAAAAAACGCGGTGGCTTCTTGTTAAAACGAGAACTCAACAATTTATCTTTTCTGGAATCGCATCCCGAGGTTCAAAGATATTTTTCAAACGCAGGTTGCATGGAGTTCGTGAACAGATTGCAGAGTGGGTGTCATCAAGCCACAACTGAGGCCTTTGCAATGTCATTCGATGGTAACAAAGCTCGGGTGGGTTCTGTAGAAATCAAGGTGGATGAGAAGTTTATCGCAGAAGCTACAGGGTTACCTATGACTGGGCAAAAATGGTTCAAAACCACGGCTCTGAAAAAGCAGGATTTCAAGTTCTATCTGAAGGATGGATACAAACACAAAGCCTGGGCTAAAGGAATGCTAGTTTC
>ML789390.1:722944-735212 GCA_009831015.1 Picea engelmannii | reverse complement strand
TGTTCTACAAGAGCTAAAGTTACAAGGGAGAAGTTGGGAACACTTCCTGTTCTGGGAAGGTTTCGAGACTCAAAATCAAACTGCAATTGAACAGATGGCAGGGTCAAAGAAGAAAGCCTCTCCTCAAAGCAGCATAAGGAGAAGAAGGGCCATATCAGCACCTTCAAAAGATGAGATATCAGGGGTAAAACCTCACAATTCAAAAAGGAAATTAAATTTCGAGCAGAATACAGAGCCAACTATACAGCAGGACTTAGGCCACCATACACAACAAAGCACAGGGAAAAGCATCTTAAATCTACCCTACTCAGATTCAGAGTCTGAACAGAAAGGTCAGTCTCCTGTCATCAAGGGCTCTGAACAATCTGCTGAATGTGATCAAAATTATGACACATTAAGTAAAACAGAGCAAGGAGAATCGTCAAAGAAATCTAGGCCAAATAAATCCCAGAAAATCAAACACCTCGAGGAGGTAATTGCTCAACAGGAAGTTCTGGAGTGAGTAATGAAAGACAGATATAAAAGGTTGTCCGACAACTTTGCTCAAATGAATGCAGCATTCGAAAGGTTGGCCCAGGAGAGCGTTACGGAGAAAAGGAAGAAGGAAAGGCTCATCAACAAATGCAGCAGACTAAGGTTGCTTGCCCGACACCTCAAAAGGCGAATCAAAGGATTGAAACAAAAGCTAAAGCAAAGGTCTCATCCAGACCTGCAAGTCCTCGCTCAAGTGGCAGTCAATATGCAAGGTGAAAGGCCATATGTCAATTGATTTCAGTTAGAAATAAATTTTGAAAACAAAAAGCTCTTTTTGTGCATAGCGGGACTTTCAACAGCGCCAGGCCACTTTTTCGCTACCCGTTAGCTGTTGAAAGCGATAGCTTTCAACAGCTAACCCGTGAAAGTTTCAAACGATTATGCTGTTGAAAGCTCTGCAGCCGGGTTTTGTGGACGAGATCACTACAGTTTGTTTCAAACTTGTTTTGAATACATGCCAGCGTGTCATGCATCATTAAATTGCATGCAAAACGGTTCAAACTCAAAGCATCCGAGGAATTTTTGGATACGTTTTCAATGCCATATCCTAAAACTCAGCCATGAGTATTGGGGAAATGAAACAGTCACCCAGAGGTGTCACGCTGCCTTACTACATCGCAGGTGCTGGAAGCTGGAGAAAGCAGATGAAGAATTTTTGCATGATGAAGACAGTTCGAATACTCTTTTCTGTTATTGAAGACTTTATTGTCATAGCTGTTTAAGTAAAATAGGGCTGTTTTTATTAAATAACAGATCCATGTTTTTAGGATCTGTGTAACCATCTTGTAAAGGCTATAAATGCCTATTTTGAAATCAAACAAGGGTTCGATTTTGGAGAAATTTAGTCTATGCTTTGATTACCTATCCTAATACAAAATCACAGTTTCCTTTTGCTACTGTATTCAGATTTTTCATCCATCTTTATTCTGTACTCTGTTTAAATTAGTTCAGCTTATGCTCATGATTTGAATGGAGGAATTTCTCATTGTTTAGTGTGACCCTACATTATGTATGTACTTGGTTATTAAAACCCTGCATTCCAATGTATTTAGTTGTCTAAGCAATATTCTTCATACCTTTTCTGTTATTTGGTATCTGATTTACAGTTTCTAAAAGCACTGGTTCATTAAGCTATTCTGATAAGTAATCTCTTCATTGTGCTATATTAGTATCCCATTGATCCACCTACTGAAAAATATTCAATTCTTAAGTTACCAGGCATACTTAGCTTACAACCCTAAGTAGTTTCCTGGAGTGATAACATCACCGATCCCAATTCATTGTGATAATACTAGTGCAATCAATGTGTCAAAGAATCCTGTATTTCACTCCAAGACCAAGCATATACCCATCAAGTATCACTTCTTGAGGGAACATGTGACCAACACTATTGTTTCTTTGAATTATATTCCATCCAAAGATCAGATTGCTGATATCTTCACTAAACCTCTTGCAAAAGCTTAGTTTGAGTATCTACGCCAGAAGTTGGGTGTGACCCCATTATCAACCTAAGAGAGTCCATCCTGCCAGGGGGAGTATGTGTTGGTTGAATATCTGACACCTCCGCAAACTACTGCAACAGCTCAGGGAGAGCATGTTTGCTTTGACATTGATGTCAAAGGGGGAGAAAAGGAGTGGTCTAGATTCTAAAGTTGGAGGTCCAAGCAGAAGAGCACAACCTTTTAGGGTTTCCATCATTGACAAAGGGGGAGATTGTTGGCATGTTTTACGGGAAAGCATGTGCTTGTCATTGATGGAAAGAAAAACAACGTCAATTTCAAACAAGAAAAGCATAAGATCGGGAGGAGGAGTGACTGTGGCTATTGGATCGAACACTGTGAAGAATATGGATTGTTAGATCAGAGTCCAGACAGGAAGAACGATTAATGTGCAAGAGAGAAACAGATCCCATCCGTTGGATATGAGTGTAAAGGACCAAAAACCGTTAGATCCAGTGGATTTGCGAGGAGGTTACCGTTTAGGGAATCTCACTTCAAAAGAATTGGCAAATTGAAAGTTGAATTACCCGAAGCCCGAAATATGAAATGAATGTGGACCATCGGATCTGGAGAAAATGCGATGACCATCAGATTGAATCAGTGGAAGGACAAGATAAGCAAGGGTTGAGATCTGATATCTCGATCACCCAAATTTTTGTCAGTCGTCGGATCAAAATAAGTGGAAGGAAAGGATAAGTTAGAGGGCATGCTAATCTCAGTGGTTGATAATCAGGCACTAAGATCTACAGTCGACAGGGCATATCGGACCCCCCTGAGCATTTTTCCTTTAACCGTGGGGGGTGGGGTCCGAGCTGGTGGTATTTTCCTTGTGGGATCCTCATACATGTCACCTTTCTATTAAATCAGACCGCCCTCATTCATTACAACTTATAGCCTGACACCCCCTCTGAGCAAACCACCAAACCACTCATACATACCACCTTCGCACTCTGACGTCACACTCCACTACCCGCTACACGTCACAATCCACTACCGCGCTCTTCCTCCACATTCCCCTACACTGCCTACATGTCTCACCCACATCAACAGACCACCTCAACAAGGACATGCGACAGACCATGTCAGAAAGAACACGAGTCATCCGATCTGAAGATCACTTCGGGTGCATTCTCAATTGTTGATCTAGTTCAATGGAAGGATATTGTAAGTGGAAGTGTTAACCGACAACAAGCGGTCTCCACCACCCATGAATTATTCACCAGGTGACCACTCCAGAGGAGAATGAAGAAGCAATCTGCCTAAAGTCCTGAAGTGCCAAAGTCACTTATGATTCATTGATCGTGCAGGAGCGTATGTGTCAACAGATCGTGAACTCCAGGCGAAACTACTCCGGGAAAACATGAAGGAGAAAGGTTTGAAAGTACCGAAGGTCGAAGTACCGAAGTGAACGAGGACTGTTGATTTGAGGAGGACACATGGTAGGAATTTGTGGACTGTGACTAAAAGAATTATGGGAGAGTGTGAAGGTTGAGAATTGAAATTGCCGAAGCCGAGAAAAGAGAAGTAGATCTCGACCGTCAATCTGATGTCGGGTGTACTCCTAACCATTGATCAAAATACAGTGGAAGGATAGCATAAGTAGAATAGATGAAGATCCAGAGTAAATGGAGGCCATCCATCTCAACACTTTATTAAGTCCTTCCCATCAGATTAAGCCTTGTAAGAATCAAATTTGACGATTGATCCGTTTCCGTGAAATAAACATAAACCGTCTGATCTGATCTGTCCACTCAGGAGCACCGTCAATATCATAAGACAGTCGGTCCCATTGCATTGTGGGGATCGAAGGTACATGAACGTTAATGAGTTGAGGGAGGGCTGCAATCAAAACCATGGCTTTGGATAAAGGACGCGTGGAGGCTTGTATTGAATTGCGGGGCGAAAAGCGGGTTTCCCTCAAACCGCTTATGGACGCGCCCACAATCGTGTGGTCACATGAAGTTCATAAGCCCAAGGTCATATCGTGAAATAGATCTAGCACTCACTAGACTAAGATTGGGAAGCACCGTTTGAATAGGCGAATGATCACTGCTAGTAGTAATGTGAAGGAAGGGGCTCAGAAGCCAAAGAAGCGAAAGACGACTGGCTATAACTGACAGAGAAGATGAAGAGTTTTGACTGCCAGAGAAGCCAAGGAATCTTAGGATAATGCCCATTGATGATGAACACACTGATCATAACCGCCAAACAACGAAGAGCTTCAGGGTGATCACTAGAGGAACAAAAGAATCTCGAGGTAACTACCAGTAGGATGATAAAGACAATTGATAGATGGAAAAGCGTCGAAGACTATAACTGCCAGAGAAGCCAACGAATCTCAGGATAATGGCCATTGATGAAGAACAAACTCAACATGATTTCCAGAGAGAATGAAGAGTTAGGTGTATGATCTGGAAGAGGACTTGGCATGATAAATATACATAGAACAAAGAAGAGATGGTTGCTTCCATTGAGAATTATTCATGCATGTAGAAGCATGCTGTGTGCAACAGCTGAAACACACAGAACAAGAATAACACATAGAATGGAAATAATACACAGAGAATAAAGCGAAGAAGAAAGATATATAACATAAATGCATATCTGAGAGAGGAAGATAAAGCCGAGGTGCGCATGCAGAGATAGAGAAAAAGATGAGGAAGCTCAAGAAGATGCGAGCATGAAGACATTGATGCAGGCAGAGAAGAGAAGTATAGAAGAACAATGATGAAACTGGTAAGCCCTTTGAAAAACAATGTATCCCTGTAATAAGTTTCAGTAAAAAAGTTTTTATAAACAGGGTGGTAGGGTGGTTCCAGGGAGGACTGTTGTCCTCAGAGTTTCAAGTGGGTGCTTGAGCATAGGGAATTGTAGCTTCCATCTAGATAGACCCTGGCTCCTTCCCATGGTATTTTAAAATTTTCTCTTTGTATTCATCTATCCATGGGAGAAACATATCTATGAAGTCTTCCTATATGAAGGGTAGCTCAGAGGGATCATACTCAATAATTTGCGGCGGCACATTATAATTGTTTTCACTAACATAATTAGGGCCACTCAGATCCATCACATGTTTATCATTCATTTCCCGTCCATGTAATATCTCATATGTTCCATCGCCCACGGGAATGTATGCATGTTTAAGACTCATGTTAATAAAAATACCAAGGGTAGAGGATTAGGTCCTCGATAAGAGCATTCCCCAATAATCCAGAACATCGATCACTAATATCTCCATGAGGAGGATGATATGTGGAAAATCGATTAGAAAAATCTCAAAGTCCTCACACACCCCAAAGACCTTGACCCTCCTAGAATCAATACCACATACATTTCCATAGGTTTGGGTTGTCTTCAGACCAAGTTGTTCCATCACCTTCAATGACATACCATTTTCCAAGGATCTAGAATCAAGCATGCAATTGTTCAAGCAGAGGCCATTCATGCCTAATGAGAGGTAGAAGGGAGGATTCATGTCTCTTGGTCGATCGAGATACATAGTGTTCAAGATGATAGGAGGATATTCCTTCTCGGTTGGCACCTATAATACTTTCAAAATTTCCCTTTTCACAGAAGGGTTGTTACACATTTCTGTCACCGAGACCGCCATATTCAGTTTTCCAAACATGCTTGCAACATCTATATTCAATTGAATCTCATCTACATGAGTTGGCTTAGGAAAAAAATCACATACTAGAGGTGGAAGTGGTGGTGCCACCTTCTCTGTTGATCGAAGAGGAGTGTTAGGATGAAATGTAGGGGCTAAAGATTTGTTGGCCCTTGACCAAGTTTTGAGGATTCTTGGTCATGTTTGACCTAATTTTGGGACTTCGACAGGCTGTCAAAGACGGAGCGCAAGACGAAGCGGAGATCGCGGGATCTTGGCCCCTTTTAGGGCCCTTTTTGGGATTTGGGATTATGGAATGGATATGGGATGGCAAACCATGGGTTTACCCATGATTATGCCTATTTTGTAATGTATAAATAAGTAGCTAAGTGATGTAAGAAAAGGGGGGGGAAGAGACCTAGTAGGCCAGTGTGCTAAGTGCTAGAGTTGGATCTATGTGATTGACAAGAGTTGTAAGTGATTTGTGCATACTGTGTGAGGCTTGAAAGGCTAGTGCAAGTAACTGTAAGAGACTTTGTGAAGGCTTGGTGCTGTACCCTAGCTAGAAGAAGGAGGATTTGGTGAAGTGCGCACATATCTCCTGTCTTCTGCGGAGTAGAACTTGGATACTATGTGCCTGTAAGAAGATTGACCAAAGATAATAAATAAGAGAAGAGTTGGTGGATGTAGCCCCAGGGTGGTGGTGAACCACGTATAGTGTTGCTATGCTTTGTGTGATGTATTGATGTGTTTATGCGTTTGCTTGCTTAGTGCTTTAATATAGATGAATGATAGATAGATCTGTTGATGCTTAGTGCTTAATAATATGGATGGATGTTAAATCTGACTTACGTGCACATGCTTAGTGCTTAAATACCTTAGATCTGAATGAATAATGCATTGTTATGTAATTAGGGTTCTACTTGCGATGTGAATAAAGGGTTAAAGACTAATGAATATTAATTGCTGAGTGCTTTGTTAAGTTTTATAATCACAAATTTGTGTCCCAGCTAAGGTTGTAGACATCTGAGTCCTGCAACCACCCCTGCCTCTACCTCAGGTGAGACTTCATCTGCTTCACAGGTGTTTCCGAAAGGGCCAGTAGTTAGGGTTTTGTTTGTGCGCTGTGGTAGTGTTGAACCTTAGGTCTGCCCTTGTGCCAAGAAATGGTTTCGTTGCCGGCACTGAAACTGTGATTTCTGGGAGCTGAGGAAAAATAAGCTTTGTGCGAAGATATGACCTGAAATTGTGAGAGCTCTGTGCATAGATATGTCGCTCTAGTGCGCAGTATTCTACTCGATCTATGAAGCTCTGTGCTAAGAAAAGAAGTTCGATCTGAAGAAAAGAGGTAAGATCTGAACGTTTTGTGCTTTGATAAAGGTAATAATAGTGAAAAGTTTTAGATTTGGAAGCTTTGTGCTCTGCCGAAGATAAGATTAGTGGAAATTTTTATTTATAAAGTATGGATCTAGGTATGTTTGATAATATTTGTCCTAGATTGAAAACTAGGGTACTAATAGAAGAAAGAAGATTTGGTATGAGTAGATCTGATAAGAATAGTGAAAGATATGTTATACCTATGCATAGAGAGAAAGTTTGGACTAACAAATGGATGCAGGACCCTAGAAAGAATTTGTTGCAGGTTAGCTACCATGATCCTAGCACGTAGTACAAGAGAGGTTAGAGATCATTTAAAAGAAAGAGAGGATTAACCCTTTGTTACAATTGCAGAAGACTGGGACATATGGCTAAGGAATGCCCTAGTAGAAGACCTAGTTGCCTCTTTTTGTGTCCCTTTTTGTCACCTAGGTGAGCAAAAGAAGGACACTTACAAGTCGAGTTGGGTTATCTGGACAAGAAAACAATGAATGCAAGAGGTAGAAACATCAAGCATAATAAATAAACAAACAAATAAGCTAATAACAATAAAAGAAACTAAACTAGAGTGCATAAGGGAAATAGAACACAAAATTAAAAAAATTCATGCCACCAATGGATAAGTTGTATTAGTGGGAAAACACCAAAGAGAAAGAGAGACTTATGGGTCCCCTCTTCCTCCAAGGGAGGGCTCTTGAACCCCCAATGATTGAGCTCTTCTTACAAATAGAAAACTAGAAGGAAATGGTGAAGAAATCCAAAGCTCATTCACTCAAGAGGTGATGTGAATAGCTAAATGAGATGGTGCTTGTATGCTCTAATGAGGAAAGAGGTTCCTCTAAGAGAATATATGTAGCATAACAATACAAATAAATTCTTCGAGATATAGTGCACCCATGGCCTCTTTTTATAGCAAATCTTTGAGGCATTATTCAACCAGTCTTTAGTGTGAACAAGGGGCTCTTTAAGGAACCCTTAGGTCTTTGACCAGTCCCCCACTCAGATTCAACTTGGATTTGGGTGTCAAATCGAATTGGGAGATGAACCAGAAGTGGGTGGAAGGCCGACCAAAATCATAAATGTGCCATTCTGAGGTATGCGTGGCTTTTTGCGTCCACAGTTGTGCATCGAGTGCATGTGCACTTTTCCGGCGTTTTCAACTAGTGCACGTGCACGTGCATCCTTTGTATCCTCAGCACATGCTGATTTTATAACCAGTTGTATAGTTTTATGCCCTTTGGAAATGCATTTTTTGGGCCATGGATGAACTAATGTGTGTTTGGAGATGATGGATTCCTGTAACCATTTGCGGACGAAATTCCAATGATAACAGATGCCCCTTGATGTGTGAGGTTAGGAGCATACGTATAACCAAAATACATCAATGTTTCTTCTACTGAGGGTACTTTTGTAAGAAAGAGTGTTGAGGGGAATTGCAAGAGCGACCCATTGGAGGGAGAGGGGAACCTGGAGGGCCCAAACCTTTCGCGAGGTGGGGAAAAATAAAACTGTGTACAAACGAGGCAGGCATGCCCCATGCTCATGTCATGTAACTGAAAATGTGTTAGATAGTAACTGAAGATGTATGTTGACGTAGATAACTGCACTGCCCTACTGGGCAGTTTGATAATGGCAGAGAACAATTCCGATGATGAAAAAACTCTGAAAATAGGTGATGACACCTGTAAGAAGTGTCGATGATATGTAGACATTGATAGCCTATCAAATTTCATAGGTCTTCGATGAAGATAAAACAACTGCAAAGAGTCCCAAAGTAAGACCCACCGTAGCATGAGATGGTGTTGAAGTTGAATTCTATGGGGGTCAATGACAATAGAGAGTAATGATGGTTCTCTCTGTGTCGTCTGAGACTCCTCATTGTAAAGGTAATGAGAGCCAAGATAATGTCGCCCTTCTGGAAACTGTGTTGATGTCGACAGAAAGGGAGATGTGACTCCAAGAAGCAAAGGGCTTCATGAAATCCACGGGATGAGATCAAGGACTGAGGAGATACATGGATGTAGTCAATATGCGAGGAGACTCAAGACTGCCCTTAGTTGGGGATATACGTGAAGGATAAGTGGTAGCAACCATGAAACTGGGTCTAGTGTCAGGGGGATGACTGGACGTGGGTTAAATTCTGCCAGAGGTGTGACAAAGTGGACAAATTCAGAGATTGGGGGTACATGGAATGTGGGATACTTTTGGCTTTATGGACGATGTCAATAAGAGTAGAAGGTAAGGAATTGCCCAACCAAGGGCGACATGGGTTGCTTTTGCCTGGAAAAGAAGGTCACCAAAGGTGACGGAAAAAAACTATGTAAAGGCTGGAAACAAAGGCTTTGTACAATTACCAAATGAATAAAGAATAAGTTGGGAGAAGTGTGCAGATACAGAAATAGGTGCCCCAGTGTAAGATGGCTTGGCCGATGAGGGCTCAAGTAGCTTGGAAAACAGGTGGAGGGTGGGGGTACCATAGGTGGGTTTCTGTATTAGGTACATGGATGGAGGATAATCTGCAGATGGACAAACTGATGGTGGATGAGATGGAGAGTTAATGATACTGTGGAGGTGTAGTCAAATGTGAACCGTAATGAGATTACCTGGGATTCCTTTATGGGGAAGCTAGCAAAATGAGCAGAAGGAGCATGCGACTGATTCTTGGGAATGCAAAGAATATTGGGACTCCCAGCCCTAGGGGGTGAAAATAGCATGAGTTTCAAAGTGCCATAGGGGACTATGATTGGGATAACTCATGTGGGAGAGAGTGCTACTGGTTGAAAGTACTGAAATGCAGTGGAGGTGTGAGTACTGTAGAGCCGGACGGGGGGATCTTAGAGGAAAATATCGAAGGGTGTGACTGGGAGATGCAATTGATATTTAGAGGGAATGAGTACATGCCAATATCGATCATATATCAAAAAGGTCCACGCTGGTGGGTGATGACCAAGTACCTACACACATAAAAAAAAAAATACCTGCTGTGAACGATATCTAAAAGTAAAGAGCATATAACAGTTATTTGAGAATTTTGAACATGAGCATGTGTACCTGGGCGTGATGTGAGAAAAATTCTCCCTGGGGGCTGAGGATGGATGGTGGCCCGAGGAATGTGACTGTGTAGGTGGTAGGATACTGATCCCATGGCTGAAGACGGATTGGAAAATGGATGCTCGGAGCTCCCGGAATTGAGTAGGGAAGTTTGGCAAAGGGACTACTCGTGTCACCGGAAGTGAGGTGATGGGAGGATTGGGAATAAGGGCCAATTTATGATGCCTATATTCAATAATCATGGGACACTGGTAGGTGAAGTGATCTAGTGATTCAAATAGAGAGCAAGGACATCTCATCCGTTCGTTGACTGAGGTCGTGACATAGTGGATGTCAGTGACATGTGTGTGAGATGATGCAGGTGGAAGGGGTTCTCGCGGAAAGATCTGGTGTACTGCCGCTAGTGTCTGTCGAAAGTGAGGTAGCACAGGGCAATGGTGGGTGTAATGGCCATATTCTGAATAGATGGCACATGCGAATTTGGTTTGTAGTCCTTTGCCTCCTATAGGGGATGCAATGGTAGTATTAGGTGAACTGGATGAATCGACGAGTGATGTCATCACTCGAGGGAGTTGAATTAAATTGTGTAGCTCAGGGAGAGATGGGAATTTATTGGTGGGGTGTCCATATTTATCGCATAGTGTACAAGGAGGTTGAACTTGTGGTGGAAGTGGAGCGGTGGGCTCTTTCTTCTTCCGTCTGCCCCCAGCTGTAGTAGTGGTGCTAGTGAGTGGGGCTGAGGGTGGTGTGGTTGGAGTAAGTATTGGAATATGCATCGAGATTCCTTCTATTTGGGGAGGGAGGTATGGTTGAGGGACCATCGTAGGTGGATGTAGATACCATACTGGAATTTCCAACACCATATTGGGAAGGGTAAGCGTTGAGGCTACCTAGAAATCTTGTACGCCCGGTGGGGGGTAAAAGAACGGGATTTGAGTAATGGCTTGGGGGACTGTCTCCCAAAATAGGATGTGGCCCTGGGGGAGGGTGAAATCAGAAACAGGGGGAGCTGAAGAGTTCTGAAGGGATTCTTTAAGAAGGAGCTTTGTGATGAGTGGGACGTCAGATAGTAAGGAAGCTTATGTGGGAGGAGGGTATCTCCAGTTTCTGTTCCATTGGATGAGACGAAACATACTTGTGCTGAGGGATGTATGAGAGGTGGTGCTCCATGGTATTTCCCTAGTAAGGATGGGTCTTTGAAAATTTCGGGACCCATATCGATGAGTGGGTAGGCATCGGGATTAGTGTGAACAAAGGGTAGAATATTATCAATGTTGGAGGAAGGGTTGGGCTCATAATGTGACACTTGGTCGATAGTGACGATCTTCCAGTTATGGGGGAACATCATTGTGTGAAACACAGAAGAGGCCACAACCTTCATCGCATACATGTAGGTACATGCAAACAAGATGTTGTAATCGAGCGTAGCATCGATAAATTCAATGTCAATATGGATAGTCTTGCCCCTGAGTTCAACGAGGACATTTTGAAAGAGCCCTTTTGGAGATGATGGTCATCCATCATAATATCTCAGAGTAATGGCAGATGGTATGATCTCGGGGGAGACAAGTTTCTGCCATATGGTTTTGGACATGATGCATGTGGATGTACCTTCGTCAAAGATGCAATGATGCACTGTGATGTTCCAGATTTTAACCGGGATTTGGAAAGCGACTAGAGCGGGGAGGCATGGTTCCCCACTATCAAGATCAAAGGTGATGAGTTGAGTATCAGTAGGGTTGAATTCCCCCAATGTGAAAAGTAATGACTTCCGTTGAGTAGGACAGGTTTGAAGGACTTCTAATACTGACATGGCAGCAGGAGATTGTGCCAAGTCATTGACTAGACTATAATTGTGTGCCACCCTAGCCTGAGGGTTGTTTCCATTCCATCGTAATGGGATGCGAGGAATACAAAGGGTTGTTTTAGTATTAGGGTGAGGAATCATCAAAAGTGGTCCAGTTGTGACTAGGGCTACTTCCGAGGTAGTGGGAGCGAAGTCAGGGGTGTGCTGTATTGACGACTGCACATTTGTAGAAGAACTTCTTCCTCACTAGTGAGGAGGATAATGTGATCTGTAGGAGTGCCTGGGTTTGGATACTATCCCATCTGTGGTGGGGCCGAATGCACCTCCTATTGGGTGTTCATCACCCCTCAGTGTGGAATGGGGTTTTGTAACACGGGTGGGGGGGGGGGGGGT
>ML789390.1:701804-722897 GCA_009831015.1 Picea engelmannii | reverse complement strand
GGAATGTGGTCCATTTCCATATTCTTTCATCCATTTAAAGTCAATGATTTGAGGGCAGTGGTGAGTATAATGGCCATACTCACCAAAAATGGCACAAGGGAAGTTTTTCCAAATATTGTTGTTATTCTTCCCTTGGCGTTTGTTGTTATTTCCCCTTTGGGGGTTCTAGTTCCCCTAATTTTGGTTGTCCTCGACATGTTGGTTCTGTTGGCTGGGTCCTGGATTATTATTGTTTCGGTTTTTTCCTTTCTTTTTGGCATTATTCGACTTATGGGTCAGATTTTCCGTATTCATTTTTTCAAAATTTGGATATTTTTGAATGGGAGAGGGCTGAACAAAGTTAACCCCAGCATGTGGGTGTCCTTGTGGTGGAGCCATGGGCTGTGGAGGTCCAAGAAATGGAAAGTATAGATTATTTGGTGGCAATGGTCCGTAGGGCATATAGGAAGGCATAGCGCTTTCACTAGTGCTTAGGGTATTAGCTGAGGTAGAGGGGGTACCAGAACTTGGTTGGACAGTTGGGCGTATTGTGGGTGCCGACGGTGGTCCACTTATGGGTTGGGGAAGGGAAACTGTGTATGGTTGTTGATAAGGGGGAGGAGGATAATAAGGAGGTCCTCCATAGACTGATAGATATTGCAGTGTTCCATACATAGGTGGTTGTTGGAGGTGTGGATTGTGGTGTGTACTGGTACCAATCAATCCATCTGTTGAGTGATACATCCTAGGTTTGTCCTGGCCGAATGGCACGGGTCTCGGGGGGTCAGGTAGTACTGTATATAAGTATCCTGAATGTGAATAAATGAGTTCAAACTATTGAGCATTGCTGATGGCTTCTTCTTCAGATTGGGGGAAGGTGGCAGTGACATCCTTGGAAAGGAGGGAAACAAGTGATTTGAGAAACCAATTGAGGCATTGTTGCTTGGTGGCTTCAACTTTGCATAGACTACGTCATCAATGCCATTCATGAATGTGGTCAACGATGTGTGTGGCAGAGGTTTGTTTAAACTCTGAGAGTAGTTTGAGACCATTGTCATGACAGATTGGTAGTTGAAAGAAGGTAAAAAATGCTTTGGCCAAATATTCAAAGGTCACATGGGACCTAGATTTTTCTTCTACATACCACTTGGCTGATGGGCCAGTGAGCATGCATTGGAATAAACTCAATCAGACGAAGTCATCCATGATGCTGTTTGAAGAGAACCATAAGTGGAAGGTCATGATATGGTTGGCCGGGTCGTCTCCTACTTTTCCTTCAAACTTGGGGATGTCTGAAGGGAGTTTGGTAGGCATTGTAGGCCATGTGGGGTCATGCAATATAGGATCATTGGTGAGTTTAGTTGTATCCTATATGTCGAGGGAAGCCAAGTATGGCATCTGAGGTGGTGGTGGAGAATTATCTCCAACCATGGTGTGAGTGTTTTGGGTACCTGACCCTTGAGGGGGGTTAGGTGGGGTTGTACTTCCTCCTGGGGAAGAAGTGTGCCCCCTGCTTCCTTGTAAAGGAAAGCGAGTGGATGGTTGAACTTAGGAAGTGGACCAAAGTAAATTGAAACCAAGCAAAGCAGATCCCAAGATGGTAGCACTCACAGGGGTGTGAGAAGGTGGAGCTGATGAGTTGGAAAGATTAAGAAATCCCCCTAGAATGGGAGGGAGATTTAGCAAGCGTTTGGAACGACGAGGATTCTGTGGATCCCCTATGATGTTCGACTAGCAAAGTGGATGTGTGCAAATGGTGATGAGAGAAATAAATGAATAAGAGTCTTTGTTATTATTTTTGGACCTTCAATATATATCTCACAATCACATGTAATTACAAGAGAATCATACATAAATCAATTGATAAAGAAGCATACATGTGGGTAGGTAGATTTTGTTCACGTGGGAGAACAAAGAAAACAAATGCTCGTGTCCTAAAAGACGTAGCATCCTTCCTCTCAAAATAGCACTGGACCTTCCAATAGCACTCAATAGTGGGGTCTGGAGTCACTAGAAGAGGAAATAATGAAGGATGACACAATTAGTTATAATGAGGGGTAGAGGGGGCATATCCCGAAAGAGCTGGTGAGATTTCCCAATAGCCACACAAAATCTGATCAAGGTTCAATTACAGCCTACAATTTCCACCTGGGTAGATGTCCTAAAATTTGGTCACTAGGTACCTTGGTCAAAGTGCAACATTTAGATTTTCGGTCTAAGAAATGGGTCACGGGCTTGATCTTATCCAAGAGGTGGGTGCCTTAAGGGGGGATGCACAGAACAACCAGACCTCGGCCTTCGACCCTTCACATGTATCTCCCTGCCTTATGGTGTTAGGAACACTTGACTTAGAGGATTTTAAAGTTCACTATTTGCCAACTTCCACTGTTTGAAGATGCGAGAACCAGCTAATGGGGATTTATTTGGATGCCTATCCCCAAGATCCTACCTAGACTAAAAACTTTCTTTTGACACCTTCTGTGGAGGAAAACTTAGTGAGTTTTTAGAATTTTTTTTAGATGTGGTTGTTTGAGATATTGGGGGTATGAACCAACCTTGTTGAATTTAAGTGGGAGTGGATAGTTTCGTCAAGAAAAGGGTGGGGCGTTTCAGGATCCTCTTGGAGGAAAATTACTTCAACCTCCATGATTCTAGATGAAACTATGTGAGTGAGTAGTGACTTTGTGTGTGAACAAGTGAAAGTGTGCCAAATTTTTAATAGGTTAGGTGTCACCTTGTTGCATGTGGACTTCGTGTGGTCCTTACAAGTCTTGATTACCTAATTTTACTAAATGCCATTGGTACAACCTTGCGGAATTTAAAAGTTCCTAGAGAACTAGCATGTGGACATATGGGTCCTTACCAATCCTTTAACTCCCTAGTGTGATTTAATCTAAGAAATCTTCAACAACTATCCTATATTGTGGACATGTGGGCATGTATGGGCTCGTTACAAAACCTCTAAACTTCCCTAGTGACGTAGTCTAAGAAAGTAAATTCAAAAACTATCCTATCTTTGTAGCATGTGGGCATGTATGGGCCCTTACAAATTTAAGATGTGTTTGAAAAAGAAACTAAGAGGAGTCCCGAGGGGGCTGCTGTCCTCTCCTAAAGATTTTTATCTTTAAGGGAGATGAAATTTTCCCTCAATCATTTTTCTGATTCTCAAGATCGCTCTATGGCACGAGAGAAGAGCATACTCAAATATTGATGTTCAATTTCTAGTCCCAATGCAAGTGGTTATATTTGTGATATAGAATGATTCCAACTTATCTTTAATCAAAGCAAGCCATCCATGTGGAAAAATGAAAGCAAAAAAAAGGATAAATATGGATTTTAACCCCCTAAGTGCCTATGTTTTGACTAACCCTTCATGTGGAGAGGGAATCTAAGTGTGGCACATATTACAATCTTCATAGAATCAAGCTTAAGAAGGCTATGGGCCTTCAACATATCACAAAAACCCTTACAATGTGTGAATTTATGGACAGATGCGCGGGTCATAGAGTAGATAGAGGCGCATGTGGCGCCAATGCACAAATAAAAAATGACCTGTTGGCGCAAGTGCGCAAAATGCATTGAGAAACACAGTGAGTTTGGCACACGTGCTCGGAAGATGTGCCTGTGGGTTAAAAAACCCACGCACTCTCTGTTACACGTCTAGGAAGAAAATTTCGGATGAAATCCTCTCAGCTCAGCTCCAAATTTATCTTTTTGTAGGTAGGCATGGGTCGATTATGGTTCCTACAAGTTAAATAAACCAAAAATAAGTGCTCAAACAACCCAAATGGGGAGGAAATTGATACCTTTCCCCATTGGAGTCACCAATCTGTTGTGTCCCTTTTCGTCACCTAGGTGAGCAAAAGAAGGACACTTACAAGTCCAGTTGGGTTAGCTGGACAAGACAACAGTGAATGAAAGAGTTACAAACATCAAGCATAAGAAATAAACAAAAAACTAAGCTAATAACAATAACAAAAACTAAACTAGAGTGCATAAGAGAAATAGAACAAAAAATAAACAAAATTCATGCCACCAATGGATAAGTTGTATTAGTGGGAAAACAACAAAGAGAAAGGGAGACTTATGGGTCCCCTCTTCCTCCAAGGGAGGGCTCTTGAATCCCCAATGATTGGGCTCTTCTTACAAATAACAAACTAGAAGGAAATGGTGAAGAAATACAAAGCTCATTGACTCAAGAGGTGATGCGAATGGCTAAATGAGATGGTGCTTTTATGCTCTAATGAGGAAAGAGGTTCCTCTAAGAAAATATATGTAGCATAACAATACAAATGAATTCTTGGAAATATAGTGCACCCATGGCCTCTTTTTATAGCAAAGCTTTTAGGCATTATTCAACCAGGCTTTAGTGTGAACAAGGGGCTCTTTAGGGAACCCTTAGGTCTTTGACCAGCCCCCCACTTGGATTTAGCTCAGATTTGGGTGTCAAATTGACTTGGGAGATGAACCAGAAGTGGGTGGAAGGCCGACCAAAATCATAAATGCACCGTTCTGAGGTATGCGTAGATTTTTATGTCCATAGTCACGCATCGGGTGCATGTGCACTTTTTCGACGTTTTCGACTGGTGCACATGTGCGCGCTTCCTTTGTATACTTAGCGCATGATGATTTTATAACTAGTTGTATACTTTTCTACCCTTTGGAAATGAATTTTTTGGGCCATGGATGAACTAATGGGTGTTTGGATATGCTGGATTCCTATAACCATTTGCGGACGAAATTCCAATGATAACACCTCTGTTGCAAAGATATGGACCATGAAGTATTGTATTGCCCTAGAATGATTGCTAAGGTTTAAAGGATGAATATGAGACAAGAAGACCACGAGAAAGGTCAAGCAACTGAGATTATGGAAGAAGCCCATGAGATTATGACAGAATGCCAGAAAGAATAAGAAAAAGTATTGCTACAGATGAAAGAAACCCTGAATGACCACCAACATATCAGATTATCAAAGATATTCAAAGAAAAAGAGTGCATTGAAACAATAATAGGAGACTTCGACATTGACTGTGTTACTGATGAGGAAACACAGGTGAATATCATGACAGAAAGAACTTGCAAACTTTTAGGGGAGCCTGCTATGATTCCTTCATTGGGATGAATAGGATTACTCAGAGGAAAGATGATAACCCTATGTGTAAAACTTACCCAGATATCTATGAGTGCTCATGGAACTTCGACAGAGGAAGAATTTGAAGTTGTTAAATTTATTGAGAACAACGCTCCATTTGCTATGTTACTAGGAAAACCTTGGATTGAAGGATATCAGGCTAGAAGGAAAGAAGAAGAAGTCTTAGAAAAAAAGAAGCAAGAGTTGAAAGATTTCATGACTAGGAGGATCACACACTTGATTGAAGAACAAGAGAACCGAGGAAAGCTATTTAAAATCAGAGAATTGGATGTCGAAGTGGGAAGAACACTAGAATACCCACAGAAGACTGAAGTACCTATTCTAGATACAGATGAAGTATTACCCTTGATTTCTAGGAAAGAATCTCAACAACACGAAGTTACTCTACCAAAAGAAGATAAGAATCATAATGGAAAAAGGAATTTTGAGATGAAGCTCATTGGAAAAAAAGATAGAAAACTAAGTAAGAAGAGATCTAAGATTGAAAAGTTACAGAAGGTTACAGAGGGAACTTTGTAGAAGGAAAATTTACAAAATTGGAACTTCGTTGGGATATTAGAACTGCATCGCATCGCACTTCGCCATGGTGAAGCAATATAGCCATTGGAAATAGTATAACTGTTAGACCAATGACCCAAATGGGTAGAAAGGAATTTATGGTTAGAAAGTTATCCACCAGACCGTTGGGACTGCACCATTGTTGGGTTATGAAAAGGTACAAATATCCTCCTCATTCCCCTGATTTATGATATCATCTTGACTGAATTTTTTGTTACATAGGAATAAAATAGGATAGGAAATGATTGGAATTCATTCTAGAATTATTATTGAGTTGAAGTTCATAAATTCTAAAATATAGTTGGAATGGTTTGATTCTGTTGCATAAATGGGTAAAATTCAGTAAACTCACGATAGTAGAAGAGATCGAAGATATGCAAGCTATTGGAGGTTAAGATATGGAGCGTAAAGCAGTTTCAAGAAAGAGATTGGTTCCCTATTTTGTAAACTTCATAAATAGTAATAGATATCCTGAGGATATCTCGATCCTCAGGATAGCTTAATTTACCCATATTTTGTAATATATAAAGGGTAGTGAATCCTGGAAAGAATAATTTAAGAATTGTATCTAAGTACTCATAAATCAGACTTGCTCTGTGCAAACAATTTTTGTAAATGTTGTATCAGTTATGGAGTTAATAAAGACTTTGAACGTTTCCATCATTTTTGTATATTGAGTTTCTAATAGCAGTGCTTCTGAGGACCGAGGGCCTAGTCTGAAGGAGTTACTGTCTCAATCTGTATCTGTATCAGTTTTGATTTTTGTTTTATGATTTAAATCATTTTTGCAATAGTTAAGATAGATGCACAAATGTGTTAATGCTTTATTGTTGTTTGCTTATAAGAGATAGATGTTTTGGTTTGAATGTTATCGATTGCTATTCCAGATCTCATTGCTGTAGTTTATTGCATTGACAATTCCTCTCATTTTCACATATGCTGTTCCTTTCAATTAAATTAGCAATCATTGTTCCTTTTCGTTAAATTAGCATTTGTTGTTCCTTTCCATTAAATTAGCATTTGCTATTCCTTTTTACTTAGTTAGCATTTGCTGTTCAATTATTATTCTTTCTCAATTTCCAGTATTCAGTTATTCCTTTCTAGCAGACTAGATAGTTATTAATAGATCAACCTGCTTTCATAGATTCAATTCTTGTTTCTTAATTAGGTCAATTCATGCCTTCAATATCAGATTCAAATCTTGTCTCTTAATTAGATCAATTCAAAAATTCAATTTATACCTTCAATTCATAGCACAATATAGATTAGATTTCAATTCTGTTCAGTAAGATCTTGGCTTTAGAAACTTAATAGATGTGTGAGGAACTTGATTGTTGATAAACTCAGATTTGCTTTAACTACACAATTTTAGCCTCTACGAGCTATCTGCATAGACTTTGCTGATATTCTTGAAATAGAAGACAAATCCTCGGGTTGATAAATTAATGTTAAACTAAGGCTATTTTTAGGACATCTTTAGAGCCCAACATTTTGGCGCCGTTGCCGGGGAGAGTGTCAAAGGTATCATATGTTGTGTCTCTAAAGGATGAGGTATTGAAGACAAAAGGTAAGAACCTATGTAGACAATAAGTAAGATGCTTATTCCAACGCCTACCTCCAGTTGATACTTAGAGGTTATATAGGTGTTTTTTTGATTTTTTTGCGTGAAGTGTGTATGACTAAGAAGAAAAACCCTGAAAATCCAAAACCCCCACCAAAAAATACCAAAGCCCAGGGTTCGATGCTCCCTGGGAGAAGCACTTTCATAGACGAAATCATCCAAAAAGATGAATCTCAAGATTTGGTTGGACCTAGGAAAGGATCTACCCAAATCCCTCAGGTAACAGTTTCACCAACTGCATCCCATGCTGAGATTCATAGCAAAACTGAAGGGACTAAACAAAGCTTTCAAAGCACAGATCTTCCACCCCTCAACCCTTTATACTAGGGAAATTATCGTAATATGGAGGAAGGGGAAGGATAAACTAGAGACATTACCAAGACAGACCCATCATCACCCCTTGATCCTGAATCTCCTATGAAAGAAGAAGGCATACCCGAAATCCCAGATAGAGGGAGTGCAATCAAATCCCCTAGGGGATCAAGTAATCAATTGAAACAGTACCCAGGCCAAGAAATTCTTGAATATTATTGGCAGATATTTAACCAAATGGCACAACCAAATCAACAACGACCCCAGACCTCCACTCTAGAATATCCGATAGTTGATCCAGTCACCAATGCCCCCATGAAATCAATCCCTCTACAAAATCTGCCAACTTTTCATGGATTGATTTTAGAATACCCAGATGCATTCTTATTTGAATTTGATGTCCTATGTAGAGGTTATGATTACACCTCTGAACCCCAAAAACTAAAGCTGTTCCCTTCCACCTTGAAAGAGGTAGCTTTGCGCTGGTTTATGGGATTGGGAGGCAGAACCATAAACTCATGGGATGAGATGAAACATCCCTTCTTGAAAAAATACTAGGATTATTCTAGAACCAGGGACCTAAAAGATGAAATATTTCAAATGATTTCAAAGGAAAATGAGACGTTAGGGGAATATGTTGAAATATTTCAATATAATATGCAAAGATCTCCTTATGGTACATTACCAGGTGCATTGCTCAAAGCCACTTTGATAAAAGGAATGAAAAATGAGTGGGTAGAAACATTGAATTTAATGGGGAAGGGTGATATATATCAAGAAACTTATGATAACATCATTCTCTTGTGCATCAGGTGCTCACGTAGAAGTACAAAGACTATATCAGGAATGCAAACTCCCCTCACCAGAAATAGCAATATTACTAGCAGAGGAGTTACCCGAGCTGAAGTCGATAATCTCTTAGAAAATTTCAAAACTGATATCCTGAGCACTCTGACTACACAATTGGATGTATTATAGGCCAAATAGAAACAAGCAGAAGTGGAGCATACCTTGGCCATATTTTTCCACAGATGTAGAAAAAAACATGGTCCAAGGGAATGTCCTTTGGATGTGGTTCAGGTTTGCACTATTTGCACCAAAGATCACGAAATGAAGCAATGCCCATCACTCTCTGGACTAAAATCTGTCTTTAGAGAAGTGGAAGAGGAAACAAAACCATTATATCTGATGGATCAATGTCACCAATGGAAGGCCCGACCTCCAGGTACACTACAAGACCCCTCCTCTTTCTTCTCTGGACAATATAATCAACAGAAAAATTCTGGTAACACATGGCAGGGCCAACGATTTACTAATCAGAACTGGTAGCCCCAAAAATATCCAGCTGCAAATCCCACTTGTCCAAACCAACCTACTATGAACCCCATCAGGAAGAATCAACCAGCTGCAAATTCCCCCTGGTCCAACATACAATACTCTACCCCCTCTTGGAAAAACCCAAATAACACCTCCTTCCCTTCACAGTGGCCCAACACGACTGCCCAAAACCCAAATTGGAACTAGAATTGGCAGCGCCCCATGGGGATAAACAATCAACCCATGAGGATGGTCCCTCAAACCCAACCCATGTTTCAAGCTCCATCCCAACTACCCTAGAACCCTCAATCACAATTGCACCCTCAACTACCAGCCCAAACCCACCCAAATCCTAATAATAGGCCAACTCAGCTCATCTAGATTATGGAGAATGGGGAAGGGGAAATCAAGTCGGTAGGGTGCAATGAACTCCGATTGAGATCGGGGGCATATAATCTCTCCGGAAGAAAGTAACATTTTCCAAGAGCAGGAGAAAGAAAATAACAAACAACCAACAATAACACCCTCGATTGTGGTCATAACAAAAGAAATAGAGCAGGGGGGAAACACAGTTGAGTCACAGGATCCTGATAAGGATGAAAATTCTCCTCCCCCGTTCCTCGAAATATTGATGATAGAAAAACCTGTTGTGTATCCTAACTTTGAAATTGTAGGGTGTTATCACTATAAATTTTTTTAGATCAGTATCTAAATTTCAGAAATTTAGCGAAATGATATACCACAATATAGGCGTGATAGTTTAGGGGGCTGGGCTATATCCAACGACATATAGAAAAATATAGTGGAGGCAGGAAGGGAGTATCTCGGTGGACCGTAGATTTTGAAGAATCCCAGATCCACAGTTGAAGCCCACATCGGGCTGACAAATAGCACGGAACTTAATTTCGCGAGGGTGGACCAGGGAAAACCATTGTGGTTTTGATGGGGAACGTGTGGCACTCTTACACATGCATCGGGGTGGACAACGGATTGCCCGAAACCACCTTTCCCATGAACCCGATGTCACATGGTTTAAAATGTCACATCAATAACTCGTGGGAAGGATGGAAGTTAGTCAAATCACCCCACATCACTGGTCCAGGTGCTTTCCCAGATGACGTATCAAAAGGACACCATCACATAAATAACTCAAATCTCATTATTCAAAATGGATTGATGAAGCATGGCACACCAACGTACTATGTCAGAAATTCATGATTAAAATGCAAAGACTATCAATCTCAGATATGAATCGTTTTATCCTACTCCGGGATATTGCCAACTTATGCATAAGAAAAAAAGCTCGACCTGTGTTAATTTCTTGAGTCCTGTAAATTCAAAGGGTGGAAAAATCGTGGTCTCTGCAAATTTTTAAAGGTATGGATAACACTCATCAGATGGTGTCTGGTACGACTAGGTTCTCAACTAATGTGCCAAACTTGTCAATAAGTAAGCAAGACAGATGGGTCTTGCAGATATTGGCAACTAAATTTCATACCGAACCCGCAACTGAGACAGAGTCGGGGGTCATATTAAACCCCTTTATGAGGGATCTCATCATAAATGAACACGCATACAACACCTACAATCCGACCGTAAAGAGGAAAAGGAGAAAAAGGCAGAAGATAGAGGCCAAAACCGAGATGATGGAGAGCGTCGGAGAATATCTCGCTTGGTTGAGTACCCTGGAGGAGGAAATCGCCAAGCTGAGGTAAATCCTTAGGTAAATTTAGGTACATTTTAGAAAGTTTTGGATAGATGGAAGCATAAGAAAAGGGAGTCCTAATATGTCAGACCTGTTACTAATGGTCCCTTTAAAATAGGATAACTATTATTCCTTTTTGTAACTTGTCTCAATTTTAGAATTATGAGGAAGTTGGAACGTTTTAAATTCCATGAGAAAATCCATTATATATGTTTGGTCTCAAGGGTATAGAAATCATGGAGAAAAGAGGAGCCTGCCCTCTGTGCAGGAAAAAAATGTAAATCTCTGGGGCTGGAATGAATACATGAATGCAAAGGCAGATTTTGGACTTTTTACGAAAAGATTCTAACTGGTGGTGTTATGAGTATCATTTTCTTTCATAGTGTGTGATTCCTGTTATTCCTCATTTCATTTTTTCTTTTCCTCTGTCTAAATTGAGAAATTAAAGGTCCAAAATTCATTATTTAATGCTCTCGTCTTGGAAATTTAGACTATGTTTATCTCTTCCAAACCATTTCAGAATTCATTGCTATAATTCTCTGATATAGTTGTGTGTTTCCTTTCTTCTGATACCACCTAAATTTTCAAGTATAAACTCAGAAGTCACTTCCTCATTTAGCCTTTTCCTCTTGATAGTTTTCATGATTTGGAAATGCATCCTACATTCCTGACCCCATAGCCCAAAGGTTATCTTCAGTTCTTCAACAATTTTATTAAAAACCCCCAAAACAAACCAAATCTAGCCATCGATTACCAAAAGGATACCCAGTGACACGAGAGAGCCCTTTATGAGTTGAGTAGGCTAGTGCCTCAGCTCTAAAGCTGGTTGAAACAGTTACCTCTATCATTTGTCTATTCAGTTGGACATAATTTACAGAGTGCTAACATTCTAGCGCCATTGCTGGGGATGAAATTGAAAATTTTTCCCTGGGAAGAACGACATGGTTGAGTTCTAAGGTCTGAGAGTAGCAGACACTTAGGCACATATTGGCTGTATTCCTGCTCTGGCAACTCCACACATCAAAAAATCAGTTTGAAGGCGACTCCACTGATAAAAGAATCCTGAATTCCCAAAAGGCGACTCCACTCTCAATACTTCAAGCACAAGACAGAGACTTCACTGAAAGATGAGATCCCTTGATAGGGGTGAGGAAAAGAATCATGAAGGAAAATAGGTACTCAAAATGGGACCTCTTCCAAAGCATTTTACTTTTCATTTTAAGTTGCCTCTGCTCCTTCCTTGAACATGCCACACAAATTTTCCTTTACCTATTGTATTTTAATGATGATCATGAAAGACTTGCAATTATATTTCCTCCTCTCTACGTTGCACATGCATACCCTCACCTTGTCATTGGTTTTGATAAAAAGTTTCCACCTGGGCCACACAATGACAATGACCAAGTTGATGAATCTCGTGAGACCCAGGCTGATGTTTCTTCCATAGTTCTTGGTCCAACATCCCCCAAGGCCTGACATAGATATATCCCCTTAAAGCTACCCCAAGCCCTTCATAATTTCCCTCCAAATTACTATGACTATCTACCTGTGTTTGACGGAGAATCTGATATCATCTTAGTTGAAAAGCACATTCAAGGGTTTGAGAATTTTATAGATTTATTTGAGATTGATCACGATGATGTATGTATGCGAGTTTTCTCTCAATCCTTAAAAGGAGACACCAAACACTGGTTTAAACATTTGCATCCAGAAACCATCAGCTCATGGGTGGAATTGAAGAAGGTCTTTTTAAAGTTTTGGGGCAAGGAGAAATCCTTAGAGCTGCAACTTACTGAGTTTTATGCCTTGAAAAGACACAACATTGAAGCTGTTTATGTATTTAGTAGAAATTTCTCTAGCGTCTATTATAATTTGTCCAAAGAAATTCAACCCTTTGAAGCTGATGCCATGCTCCATTATGCAACTACTCTTCATCTAGATTTTTCTTTCTTCCTGATGGAAAGAAGACTCGAGTCCTTACAACAAATGTTTAGTGATGCTCAGGACATTCAACACAACATCCAAGCATGTAAACAGATCCAGGATGAGGGGTTGAATGCTCAAGAACATGAAAGTAAATATGAACATAAAATAGTTGATTGGAATCTATGCTCAAGATTCCAATCAACTATTTTATGTTGATTGGAATCTTGAGCATAGATTCCACTTGTTGAAATAAGCGGTGCCAATTTAGCTTCTGATCCATCCCGTGATAAGCAGGGGGCTTATGGTTTTATGTATTCATTTGTAGACAGTCAAGAAGATGAATTTGCAAATCAGTTTGAAGAACATGTTGACGTTCCAAGGTTGTTCTTGTTAGTTGACATTGCATATGTTGCTGATTTACCTATATATGATGAATACAATGACAATTGTTATGGTGACTCCTTGGAACAACCAACTGCATGTTCTCTATCATTATTTATTTATTTATTTTTTATTTTTCAGCAGTATAGTGAAATGACTCAACCTACATATCACAGCTGTAGAGAAAAGAGTATTGGATCAGCTGAAGGAGATTCTCTGCCTTTATGTTTTGCTGCATTTAAGTTGTTGAAAGAGAACTCTAAAATCATCATTGAGGAAGATGAATCTGTGCTTATGCAAAACCACGCTAAATCAATGGAACATAATGACGAGATATCACAACACTCTTTTCATGTGCTTGAATACCCTATTACTTGTGCTGAAATGTAGCCATCTGTTGGGGATAAAATTGAAGACAGTTTCAAATCAAGTGGGACAACCCTACCATTATGTTTTACTTCTTTCGAATTATTGAAGAAAATTTTTTGTAGTATCTCAGGTCAGGAATCCTCCATGCATGAGAGAAGTGGTGATGATAATTCTATGAAAAATAAAATAAAAGGTCATGTCAACTCAGATTTGCAGTCTATGTTCAACTATCAGCTTGAAAAGGAAGAAGAAGTTGCTCCATAAATTATTGTTCAAGGTCATTTCCTTTCTCCCAAAATCAATATATATCTTCAACATGACAAAGCGTTTCAAAGTGTTTTCTCTTACCTTGAGAATGACGTGGTGGTTCAATTTCTAAACAACATAGACACAGATGAGGATTCTGAAAATGCATCCATGAGAACTCTAGACTGTGAAATAGTTCATAATATTGACTTTCCACTTTTACAATAAATTTATGAATAGGGATTTATTCCCATCCAGTCATTTGAAATGCATAGTGACAGTCTTCAAGCAAATTTCCAGAAGTTTAAGGAAACCAAATCAGAATTGTTTGACGAACAAAAGGATGCACATAATATGGCTGTCACATTTGAATATGTTCAAGAATGTATGACTATTTTTGTTGAGATGCATGGGAAAGTAGACAAACCTATTGCTTCCATTTTATTTAAAAATGTTCTCAGAACAGAAGAAGCAGAGAAAGAGAAGCAAACGCTTATAAAAAAGGATTTCCTTTCTGTTTTTGCTCATCAAGAAGAAATGACTTTTCATGGTTTCCAAGATCCTATAGCCATCCTATTATAGTCATCATTTAAGTAGGAGTTTGTTTTCTTCATAAATTCAAGTTTTGGATTCAACTTGTGTTTTCAGCTGCCGTCTTTTACATTTGTTCACCTGCTTAAGAAAGATGTGATCAGAGAAAAATCGGGAGGCCAATTGCTTGATTGCTTGCATTGGCACTTCAACATCACTTGATTGAGTATTTCATCTCAGTAGTTTTAGAATATATAGGAGTGTGAAAATAATCTTGTTGGTCAAGCATTTTTCAGTTTGAGTTTTCTAGTACCAAATATAGTCAGTTTTCAATAATATACTCGAACATCCAGCATCTATTCGGAAGTAGTGTGCAGATCTTGGTTTTCAGCCGACTCTAGTGACATAGTAGGAGTAGGGTACACACATGTTTGAGAGCGTACCAAATAGATTAGGCACCAGGTCTACGAGTTCTTTTCTACCCCATAGGGAGGATAACATCCCCAGTTGGAGCCAATGTTATCACTATAACAATTTTTAGATCAAGATCTAAAATTTTTGGAAATTTAGCGAAATGCTATACCACATTAGAGGCATGATAGTTTAGGGGGATGGGATATATCCAACGACATGTATAAAAATATAGCGGAGGTGGGAAGGGAGTAGCTCGGCAGACTGTTGATTTTGAAGAATACCAGATCCACGGTTGAAGCCCACATCGGGCCGACAAATAACACAAAACTTAATTTCGCGAGGGCGGACTGGGGAAAACCATTATGGTTTTGATGGGGAATGCGTGGCACTCTTACACATGCATCAGGGTGGACAAAATATTTCCCAAAACCACCTTTATCATGGCCCAATGTCACATGGTTTAAAATGTCACATCAATAACTCGTGGGAAGGATGGTAGTTAGTCAAATCACCCCACATCACTGGTCAAGGTACTTTCCCAGATGACGTATCAAAAGGATGCCGTCACATAAATAACTCAAAGTTCATCATTTGAAATGGATTGATGAAGCGTGGCACACCAACGTACTATGTCAGAAATTCATGATTAAAATGTAAAGACTATCAATCTCAGATATGAATTGTTTTATCCTACAATGAGAAATTGACATCTTATGCATAAGCAAAACAAGCTCGACCTGTGTTGATTTCTTGAGTCCTGTAAATTCAAAGGGTGGAAAAATTGCGGTCTCTGCAAAGTTTGAAAGGTATGGATAACACTCATCAGACGATGTCTGGCGCGACTAAGATCTCAACTAATGTGCCAAACTTGTTAATAAGTAAGAAATAAATTAGATGGGTCTTGTAGATACTGACAACTAAATTTCATACTAAACCTGCAACTAAGACCGAGTTGGGGGCCAGATTAAACCTCGTTATGAGGGATCTCATCATAAATGAACACATGGACAACACCTACAATCTGGATGTAAAGAGGAAAAGGGGCAAGAGGTGGAAGACAGAGGCCAAAACCGAGATGATAGAGAGCGTCAGAGAAAATATTGCTTGGTTGAGTACCCTGGAGGAGGAAATCGCCAAGCTGAGGTAAATCCTCAGGTAAATTTAGGTACATTTCAAAAAGTTTTGGACAGATGGCGGCCTAAGAAAAGGGAGTCCTGATATGACATACCTGTTACTGACGGTCCCTTTAAAATAGGATATCTGTCATTCCTTTTTGTAACTTGTCTCTATTTTAGAATTATGAGGAAGTCAGAACGTTTTAAATTCCATGAGAAAATCCTCTATATATGTTTGGTCTCGAGGGTATAGAAAGCATGGAGAAAAGAGGAGCCTGCCCTCTGTGCAGGAAAAAATTGTAAATCTCTGGGGCTGGAATGAATACATGAATGCAAAGGAAGATTTTGGAATTTTTACGAAAAGATTCTAATTGGTGGTGTTATGAGTCTCATTTTCTTTCATAGTGTGTTAAGAACCTAAATAAATATACCAATATAATAACCACAAATACTGAATACACAATAGATCCACTAAGCAAGATATAAGAAAAAACCCTTGAGGTAGGGAAACACCATACAATTGATCCTATTATGGAAGGGATCCTCTCCTGTTCACTTGCCTCTTTGAAGGGACATCCTCCTATTGAGCTACAGTTCACAATACAATGATTCCATTCTATGGGCCCTCTAGCTACCTCTCATTCTATGGGCCCACTACCTCTCTAGCTACCTTACATTCCATTCCCCTTATGAAAGCGTTGTACTCAACGCTTGATGTACAACCATATACCAGGGTCCCATGGATAATTGTGGACCATAATGCTGAAGAAGACTGAAGAACCAAGGTCCCATGTAGAAAGAAAATCCACCATGCTGAAGTAGTCCAACCACCATTGTAATCCCGGGTCCCATGTCCAAGTGCTCATGTGAACTCCCTATGGAAGATTTTGGAACCCAGTAACCAACTCCCAATGATGCTCCAAAGACTGACACCTATCATGTGGATCTAAATAAGAAGATCCATCCACATAGTGGAAAAGGGTCGTAGAAGAATCTGGAAGGAATAATACCACTATAGAATATGCAGACTGAATGCTGGTAACTAGCTCCTAATGTGGGACATTGATGTTCTCTACAGAAGGTGGAGTAGAGTCATCAAATAAAATATGGAAGTGGTTGTCATCCCAAAAATGACAACTATCCATATACCAATCATCACAATCATCCTAAAAATCATACCAAGCATATATTTCTTGATTATATTCATCCCTGATGATGTATGCCATAAGAAATCTCTCCTGCATGCTATCCAATGAACTACGAAGACTATTATTGAGGCCATATGCAAGGTCATGAAATTTGTCATGCAATGTGTCATACAATTGAGATTTGAATGATTCAAGAATTTATTTGAGGTTTTGAGAAGAAATATCCATCTGAGCACCCTATAAACCCTTCGGTCCCGTAGCCGTCATGAAAAAACTCAAAAAATAGAACAATAAGTTACAACAAAAAATCGCGGTTTTTTCTGAAAAACCCCTAAAAAACTGCTGAAGTTAAAATGCTCATAACTTCACTTCTCGGACTCCGTTTTGACTGATATTTTTTTTGAAATTCGGTGAAATTGTGAGAGGAACTCAGATATGTAATTTTTTTGAGAAAATTCGGCCTCCATCTACTACATAAATGAAAACAAATCGCGCCGCCGTCCGTGGAAAAAACCCTGAAAAATTGCAGATTTTAAAACTTCAATATCTTGACCTTCTGGACTCCGTTTCGGACAATTTGTTTTTTCAACTTGGGTGTTTTTATGAGAGGAATTCAGATATACAACCTGTTTCTACAAAAGTTTCACATAAATATACCAAAAAGTTATGGAATTTCGCGGCCCTCTTTTTTCTTCTCCGAAAAAAAATATGCAAAAATAAAAAATATTTGCCCACAATGTCTGCCAAGGAAAGTGATCTGATACCACTTGTTAAGAACATGAATAAATATACCAATATAATAACCACAAATACTGAATACACAATAGATCCACTAAGCAAGATATAAGAAAAAACCCTTGGGGTAGGGCAACACCATACAATGGATCCTATTATGGAAGGGATCCTCTCCTGTTCACTTGCCTCTTCAAGGGGTCATCCTCCTATTGAGCTACAAATCACAATACAATGATTCTCTTCATGTCTCATTACATTGCTTGAATCCCTTTATATAGTGCTACCATCACCTAAGAACATTCTAGAGGAGGAATCTTCTAGAAGTAGAACCTTCTAAGAAGTCCTCTTACATTTATTATATCTAATTACTCATTTATTATATCTAACTACCATAGTGGGCCTTATTTAATAATATAGTGGACCTATTCCACCTTACATTGAATGACCTCCACTATTATCACTATGGGCCCTCTGGCCCCCCCCACTACCTCTCTAGCTACCTTACATAGTGTGTGATTCTTGTTATTCTGCATTTCATTTTTGCTTTCCTCTGTCTAAATTGAGAAATTAAAGGTCTAGAATTCATTATTCAATGCTCTCGGCTTGGCAATTTAGACTATGCTTATCTCTTCCAAACCATTTCAGAATTCATTACTATAATGCTCTGATATAGTTGTGTGTTTCCTTTCTTCTGATACCACCTAAATTTTCAAGTATAAACTCAGAAGTCACTTCCTCATTTATCCTTTTCTTCTTGATAGTTTTCATGATTTGGAAATGCATCCTACAATCCTGACCCCATAGCCCAAAGGTTATCTTTAGTTCTTCAAAAATTTTATTAAAAACCCCCAAAACAAACCAAATCTAGCCATCGATTACCAAAAGGATACCCAGTGACACAAGAGAGCCCTCTCTGAGTTGACTAGGCTAGTGCCTCAGCTCTAAAGCTGGTTGAAACAGTTACCTCTGGCGTTTGTATATTTAGCCAAATATAATTTACAGAGTGCTAACATAGGGGAACTCAAGAATTTATATGTAAAAATTCCACTTCTGCAGGCTCTGCAAGATATCCCAATATATGCAAAGAGAATCAAGGAATTATGTGGGAGGAAGCTTGTTAGAAAAATTAAAAATTCATCATCAACAGTTCGCGTGGTAGGAGCCTTGTATGATCTAATTCTAGGTAGACAAGAACCAGTATGCAGATTCAGGGAACCCCATAGTAATAGTTCATATCCAGGGATATTCTTTTCCAAATACACTCGTTGATCTGGGGGCAACCATCAATATCCTGACTATGGAAACTTGCAATGCCCTGGGTTTTAACTTCTTTGAACCTACCCCAATTATGTTGCAATTGGCTGATCGATCAGTGGTTAGACCAGTTGGAACACTACAGGATATAGCAATTTCAATCGACTCTTGGGAATATACAGCGGATTTCCTCATCATCAACCCTAGAAGTGAACTCGAAGGACATCCATTAATACTGTGAAGACCATGGCTCAAAATAACAGATGCGCACATAGGATGTCGCATGGGAAATATGACAATTACTGGAGGAGGTGTTACAAAAAATCTCATCTTATATCCTCCAGCCAAGCCAAGCCTGACTATCGTATATTCACAGTTTCCACCATCGAGATATCCAAAAAAGGATTTACAGGCCCCTCTCACATTGGAAGAAGCTCTCAGACTCAAGAACCAAATAGAGTATGATGTGATCAGTGGTTTCATAAAAAACCCAACCATTGTGAGTAACCCAACATGCCAGATGCTCAAAGCTATTCTGGATTATGAAGCACAAGGAGACTCGCTGGAAGATTTGATGGAGCAACAAATCCCGACGACCGCTTTTCATAACAACAAATCTGTTGACATTGCACCAGGGAAGTCTCTGAATATTAATGCCAATTTAGATGAACAACAACAACAAAAACTAATTCAAGTCCTTTCTAAATATCAACAAGCTTTTGCCTAGGAGTATTCTGACATGAAAGGTATTGATCCACAACTCTGCACACACCATATTTATATTGAAAAAGATGCCCGACCTATCCGACAACCGAAAATAAGATTGAATCCCTACCTAAGGGATATTGTTAAAGAAGAATTACAAAATTTGTTGGATGCAGATTTTATATATCCTATATTGGATAGTCGGTGGGTTTCCCCATTGGTGATCATCCCCAAGAAAAATGGAAAATTGTGAATCTATGTAGACTATAGGGAACTTAACAAAGCCACTCAAAAGGACTACTTCCCCTTACCCTTCATCGATCAGGTCCTGGATACTTTGGCAGGGAATAAATTCTTTTCTTTCCTAGATGGCTTTAGTGGCTAGAATCAGATCTAGATTGCCCCAGAAGATCAAGATAAAACTACATTCACATGCCCCTGGGGTACCTTTGCATACAAAGTATTTCCCTTTGGACTATGTAACACTCTAGCCATATTCCAAAGGGCCATCCTGAGCATATTCAACAATCTGATTAGTGAAGGGCTTGAAGTTTACATGGATGATTTCACTCCTTATGGCGACTACTTTGATCCAGTGTTGAATAATATGGAGAAGGTACTAGAATGATGCATCACTACCAGGTTATGTTTAAGCCATGAAAAATGCCACATGATGATGACGGAAGGTGTGGTACTAGGACATTATATTTCTACAGATGGAATTAGAGTAGATCTAGAAAAAATAGAGTTAATCCTTAATCTACCTACACCATGCACACAAACTGAGGTACGTAGTTTTCTTCGTGCTTCAGGATACTATCGCAGATTTATGGAAAATTTTGCAAGAATCGCTGCACATTTACATGCTTTGACTGGTAATATGGAGTTTCAGTGGTCTGACAAGTGTGACGTCGCATTTGTAGGACTCAAGAAGCTGATCTCGACAACACCGGTGTTGAGGGGACAAAATTGGAAAATACCATTTCACATCTCCACCGATGCATCAGATATTGCCATAGGCGTTGTCCTTGGATAGGAAGAAGACAAGAAACCCTATGCTATTTATTTTATCACCAAGAATCTCACTCCAGCTGAATCTAATTATACAGTAACAGAAAAAGAATTTTTAGCTGTTATACATGCCATCAATAAATTTCGTCATTATATAACAGGATATCCAGTTAATCTGTATACTGACCATTCTGCTATCAAATATATAGCTAATAAACCTATTACTAATGGAAAATTCACTCGATGCTTATTTCTATTGCAGGAATTCGATATCACCATCAAAGATCGACCCGGGAGAGAAAATATTGTTGCAGAATTCCTGTCCCGCATACCCAAAACAGATGACTCCTTGACAGTTGAAGATCAATTTCCATATGAGCATCTGTTTGCTGTCACTACTAAGCCACCTTGGTACGCCGATGTGGAAAACTACTTGGTAGCTGGGAAACTACCAGTACATCTATCATCTGTTAAATTATGTACCAAGGCAAGTGTTTCTCTTCCCTAGGCCCTAAGGGGGAGAAATTGCCGAATATGGGTCTTAGTCAAATTAATTTGTGAGATGCAAATTAAAATATAACTTTATGATTAAAGTGAGGGTGAGTGAAGAG
>ML789390.1:675739-694949 GCA_009831015.1 Picea engelmannii | reverse complement strand
CTGAAACACCACTGTGAGCAGATGCTGAAACACCAGGCTGTAGCATATGCTGAAACAGTGCTGAAACTAAATTTAGCATTTAAATTTGACTGAAAAATCAGCGAGACTGAAACTGGGTGGGATTTTGAATTAAAAATTAACATCATCTAGGGCAAGACAACTGATTGTCCAACATAGCGCACGATTCACTTGGATCGGTGGAGATCTCTTCCACACAGGGGCTGATCTCCAAATCCGCAGATGCATACGAGATGAAAAAATATACGACATACTGAAGGCAAGTCATGATGAGCCCTGTGGTGGGCATTTTTCAGACTGCAAGACTGGACATAAAATTTTACATATGGGCTACTATTGGCCCTCAATATTCAGAGATGCGAAGAAATATGTCCATACCCGTGACAATTGCCAGCGAATGGGAAAACCAGGTTAGGCTGATGAAATGCCCCTGAAAGCACAAGTAGTTGCATAACCATTCGAGAGATGGGAACTAGAATTCATTGGCCCCTTCAATCCAAAGTCAAATCAAAAGGCCTATATTCTAGTTGCAATGGACTACATGACCAAATGGGTAGAGGCAGAAGCCTTACCAAACACAATAGAGGAAGTAGTCATCAAATTTCTTTTCAAATTATTTGTATGCTATGGACTACCTAGGGAAGTAATCACTGATGGGGGGTCACAATTTACAGCTCATAGAATCAAAACCACCCTAAACAATTATCATATTAAGCACATAATTACTTCCCCATACCATCCACAGGAAAATGGACAAGTAGAAAGCACCAATAAAGTTTTGGAGGCAATTTTGATGAAAACGGTCTCAACAAATCGACAAAATTGGGCTACCTAGATCCCAAATGCCTTATGGGCGTATCGCACAACATGGCGTAAAACCATTGGCTACTCTAATTATCATTTAGTTTATGGTAAATAACCTATCTTTCCAATCGAGTTTGAGATTAAAACTCTAAGGATGGCCTAGGAGATTGGACTGGATCTTATAGAGGCACACAAACAATGCCTACAACACTACAACGAGTTGGATGAAGCACGTCTGTCCGCTTTGGAGCACACAACAGTTATTCAAAAATAGAGAGAGAACTGGCATGACAAACATATCAAGAAGAAATCCTTCCAAAAAGGTGATTGGGTGCTTCTCTATGATTCCAGATTTCAGGATTTTCCTGGAAAATTACAGACAAGGTGGCTGGGACCATATGAAATTAATGAAGTTCATGATTATGGATCTGTCTCTTTAATTACCATCGATGGTTTCGGCTCTCCCTTTATAGTAAATGGACACCGGCTACGACTCTACCATTAGCCACCTTCAAAATAATCCTTCTACCAAGAAGTAAGTAAGGACCCTACTGTTCAGATTTTGGCTGGCTGGGAAGGTAACCCAACCACTCCAACCCCATAAATGATGAATTTTGACTGACACTATACATATTGTATATAGTTTTTGTAGATCTAATTGAGTTGTTAGTTTTTATTTTTTAGAAAAGTCACTTGAGAAAACACGAACCAGACGGGATGACTATAATGAATATAATCAAACACTCTTTTCTGTTCTTTACTCCCATCTCGCATTGCAAAAATCCAACAAATCTAACCCTTATTTTTCAAATGGATACACTTATAGACCATCTAATAATTCTATTATTGCATAAACTTACCCATAGCAATTGAATGAATTTAGTTGATGACCAATCACTTATATATTCACTAAAACAAAATTGTCCATGGGAGTTTTAATCACTTAATTAGATGGGTAAAATTAAAAAAAAATAAAAAAATATCACCACTGCTGAAAGGAACGATTGTCGTTCCTTTGAAACGAACGACTACTGTTCCCTTCATAAGTAATATCGCCCACCAAAAAAAGAACGATTTCCGTTCCTTTGAAAATAACGATTGCTGTTCCTTATGTTTGTTCCCCTGCTGTTCCATTTTTCAAAATGCTCTCTATTCGAAAGGAATAACTGCTGTTCCGTTCACGATTCTTTTTGTTCCTCTCTCAAAACATGCCATTTTTATGTCAGTCACTTATTTGGGGATGACCTTCACTGATTACTTTTTTTCATCACTAGCTCTGACTTGTCATTTGGTGTGGACCATTTAACATACCTTAGTAAACCTTTTTTGGATTAATTTCTCCAAATCATCTCAAATTTGTTCACAATCTATTCACCACCATAATTCGTTTCCTTCCCTATATATCTACATATATAATTGAATGAAAACTGATTTCATATCATAATAAGGAATCTTAGACACATTCTTACTTGGAATCCTTACACTTCTTATGCCATCACCCACTCTCAAAGAGTAGATGAGCCTCCCTTGATGGAGCTTAAAATAAAAATAAAAAAAATCATCAAAATCAAAGTAAAGATTTTAACAAAGTAATAATCTTCCCCCATAAAGAATAGGAGGTCTCATCACGAGCCAAACTACCACATTCATCAGATAATAACATAAGTGACATTCCCACTATGGCTACCACACCAGGGCAATGGACTTTGGCATTTTTTTTCGTCAAAGGACAAGAGGTCTCATCACGAGCTGACTTGTTCACTTAGGTTGCGATCTAGGGAGTGGCATTATCATCATTTGGCTACCAAACCAGGATAACAATCTTCTTGGGAAAATAAAATTCAAACCATTTATTAAGGATACAGGCTCATCTTTGGGTTAAAAGGAAACCCTGTCGAGGCTATGGACACCTGCTAGCAGCAGTGGATCTTCCTGTGGTATCAAAGTTCACCTTAAACATATGCCAAGTTCTAATGTGTTCTTAGATTTTCTTTTTCAACACAATGAGGCTGCCATTCCAGATATATCCAATAAAAAGGGAAAGTAACAACGTTATGATATGTGGAACATTTTAAACATGTGAACACATGTAAAATCATTCAGAATCTTTTTTTCAAAGGGTTTCTAACATGGGTATAGTGATCCGAATCTCCCACACAAAGTTATGATTATTGTTAGTACCGTTAAAAGTGCTTGATTGAAAAGTGATTAATGATTGTCTTCTCCAGCGACGATGACATCATAACAAACACATCTCATAGGAAATCCCTGCCATTATTACACTCATACAATTGATATTCGAGGTTGACCTTTCCATTTATGGGGAGGCAGATGCTCGACACACTAACCGATAGAATTTAATGAGTGCAGTGAATACATAAATACACGTTTTTCTATATATACACAATGACGTTCTATATTTTCTATTTCTGTGTTTTACAAAATTTGGCTGAGTTAAGCTGCAACAAGGAATGTTAGTCTCCCTCACCTGCTTACAAAAATATGGGAGGCCAAAGTGTGCCCCGGGAACCAACATTACTACAGGTAACTGAGCATGCAAGAGAAATCCTATAATGTTTGGGGTGGTCAGAGTACTTCAACCGGTTGCAGGGATATGATACAGACATCACGATCCAATTATTTCAGAACTTGCAGGGAGAAACCTCCATGGTTCAAGATATACGAATTCCATTCACTTCGAAAATCGTAGCAAAGGTTACATGCCTTCCTAACAAAGGGATACAATGGACTGGAAGATATACAACGCTCAAAGAAGCTGTAGGATCCTTCGCAGATTCAGGAGAGGAATTGGATAAAAAGGGAAAGGGGCTTAACCCCATCACTCTTCGCGAACCATGGAAAGAACTGGTAGGTGTAATACAGAGATACATCACCTGCGATGGAAGGTATGATGTGATCCGACCATGCCACCTCAAACTACTTGCTGCGCTCAAACAACAGTTAGTAATCAATTTTCCATTTTTTCTAAATGCTATGTTACATGAGGCCGCTATAAGAACACAGAAGGCAAAAGATCCCGTTACCATCATTAACCACCATGGATTGGTAAAAATGGTAATAAATAAGGCCCTAAGTCAAACTCAAATGACTTGGGGGGATCTTATTGAGGCCAATAGGCCCTTACAATTAGAGCAACCTAAATTACATCATGAAGACCCAACCCAGGGAATTGAAGTAACACAGGAAGGGGAATCTACTGCCCAAATGAAAGTTCCACCTCCTCAACCTGAAGTCAAGACAGACCTCGTTCAGATTGTAGAAAATTAGACCTCACAAGTGGAGGCATCAACAAGAAAGAGAAAAAGAGAAAAGGATGCTCCTAAAACCCCCACTGAGGGGAAAATAAGAAGCAGACGGATAAGACGGCACGAAGAAATTCAGGAAACAAAACAACCTGAATAAATTCAGGACACAACAGAGCAGCCCTTACAGAAAGATGTTCAACATACAGAACAAACACCACAAGGGAACAACCAGGAGGATACCCAACCAACATTAGAACACCTCACAAAACAATTTTTGAAAAGCTATGAGGTGGCGATAGCTCAGGTTCTAGGGAGTTTAGGAACCTCAATTAGCAGAGACACAAACAAGCCAGAAGAATACCAGACACAAACCTCTCCTTCGAACCCTGCTGAAGACTTCCCTGACCTTGAGATGTCACTCCTAGATGATACAACAGAAGAAAAACCTCATACTGAGGTAAATACCCTGGTAGGGAAAGCATAAGAGCCACTATTAACAGATCAAGGTGAAGAAAATCCTGACAGCTCATAGAAATAGAAATCAGGCAAAAATCACAACAGAATTAGAAGGTTAAAACGAGAGAACAAGTTGTTGAAGAGAAGGGTTAAAAGGATTAAAGTATTAAAGCCAAAAGTTGGCAAGCTTAAGGAAATTATCAAGGAATTAAGAAAACAACTAGAGCAAGCCGACGAGATCCATGAAAGAAAGAAGGCCAAAAGACACAGAGCACTGGGAAGGAACCCTCTTCTTAGGAGGGTAGTCCAAACAAGATATGTAGGAACACAAACAGAGATGCATATCCTTGAAGAAATGATAGAAATGGAACTTTAGACTGAGACTACAACAACATAAAGGGTAGTTGTTCAAAGTGAAGAAGAAATCCCTTTGGGAGTACAAGAAACAGGGGTTCAACTAGAAATTTTAGGGGAAATAGTTGAGGAAGTAATTCCCACTCCTATGGAGACCACAAATGTAGAAAATCAGACAGTAATTGTAGTCATGAAAGAAGCAGCCTGTCATACTCAAGAGGTATTTCAGTTTCAGGATTAGAGTGCCATCATTGAAAGACTATAAGAAAAACTGGTACAAGCCCAGCAGGCCTTGACCCAAACCAGAGATGAAATGGTGACCATGACAGAGCACCAAAGAGTTTTAAAAAAATCAAAACCATGTCAGCCACGGAAAATGAGATGTATGCTAAGCTGACTAAGGCTCAAGAGAAGACAAAGAAGGTACAAGGACAATTGGAAAAAGCATTGGAGCAAATCAAAGCGATTTGTGATATCTACACTGATGCAATAGATTGTAGAGCTCCTGCTACCAATTATACTCTGTTTTAATTAGAACGCTACTTGTTGCTGAGGGTGAAATCTATTCAAGCAGGTAAACCAATTAAATTCATTACTATCTCTGAGTTTGTGTCTTGTTTTAGGGAGTAGGAAGAGAAAATTCAATATTTCCTGTGTGAGATGTACTTCCATAATTTCATTTTGGAAGACAACAACAGAGATAATCATAGTCCTTTTATTGGGGACATTCAATTTCAAGCATTCCTATCCTTCACTAAAAATCAGGTCAGATGGGCTAAATCCCACAAAACTTTCATGAAGAGAGAAACTAGGTTAGATCTTTGGGTCAGGGGGGAACCACCAAAGTCCTTTCTAGCTATCATGCGACATAGTACATTCATGAAAAGGGAAGGAGTGAGAATCTCTTTAGGCCCTATTCATCAACAGGTTATACGATCAGGCATAACATATTTTAGGGAGCTCAAGGAGGAAGCTCTTGTTGGCTCCTAGTTAAGGTGGGATATCTCCCTAGTTGAAGTAAGGGTTAGAGAACCCTTCGGGTTCAAGAATTTCTTTGCAGCCACCTTCAGAATAAAAAGATATGCCAGATTGATCCAGTAGGAGGGACCGACCTGGATTGGGTGTAGATATAATCCCCCTCTTATTTGGTTTCCTCTAGAGGATTACCAAAGAGATTATCAAATTAATAAAAAGAGGGAAGACATTGCTTTTGGAGAACTCAAAAGGAAGAATGGATTCATGGCACCTGGTGAACCAACTTTTCCTCACAACATCACTACTTTACATGTAAGAACTTATCTTGCATGAGAACATGAAAGAAGGTAAGCTGGGGGGTATGTTGGGTTATGAAAAGGTACACATATCCTCCTCATTCCCTTGATTTATGATATCATCTTGACTGACTTTTTTGTTACTTAGGAATAAAATAGGATAGGAAATGATTGAAATGCCTTCTAGAATTATTATTGAGTTGAAGTTCATAAATTCTAAAATATGGTTGGAATGGTTTGATTCTGTTACAGAAATGGGTAAAATTCGGTAAACTCACGATAGAAAAAGAGATCGAAGATGCACAAGCTATTGGAGGTTAAGATATGGAGCGTAAAGCAGTTTCAATAAAGAGATTGGTTCCCTATTTTGTAAACTTCATAAACAGTAATAGAGATCTTGAGGATCTCTCGATCCTCAGGATAGCTTAATTTACCTATATTTTGTAATATATAAAGGGTAGTGAATCCTAGAAAGAATAATCTAAGAATTGTATCTAAGTACTCATAACTCAGACTTGTTCTGCGCAAACATTTTTTGTAAATGTTGTATCAGTTATAGAGTTAATAAAGACTTTGAACGTTTCCATCATTTTCGTATACTGAGTTTCTAGTAGCAGTGCTTCTGAGGACTGAGGGCCCAGTCTGAAGGAGTTACTATCTCAATCTATATCCGTATCAGTTTTGATTTCTGTTTTATGATTTAAATCTCCTTTGCAATAGTTAATATAGATGCACAAAAGTGTTAATGTTTTATTGTTGTTTGCTTATAAGAGATAGATTTTTTGGTTTGAATGTTATTGATTGCTGTTCCAGATCTCATTGCTGTAGTTTACTACATTGACAGTTCCTCTCATTTTCACATATGATGTTCCTTTCAATTAAATTAGCAATCACTGTTGCTTTCCGTTAAAGTAGCATTTTTTGTTCCTTTCTGTTAAATTAGCATTTGTTGTTCCTTTCCGTTAAATTAGCATTTTATGTTCCTTTTTACTTAGTTAGCATTTGCTGTTCAATTACTGTTCTTTCTCAATTTCCAGTATTCAGTTATTCCTTTCCAGCAGATTAGATATTTATTAATATATCAACTTTCTTTCATAGATTCAATTCTTGTTTCTTAATTAGATCAATTCATGCTTTCAATATCAGATTCAATTCTTGTCTCTTAATTAGATAAATTCGACAATTCAATTTATACCTTCAATTCATAACACATTATAGATTAGATTTCAATTATGTTTAGTAAGATCTTGGATTTAGAAACTTAATAGATGTGTGAGGAACTTGATTGTTGATAAACTCAGATTTTCTTTAACTACACGATTTTATCCTCTACGAGCTATTTGCATAGACTTTGTTGATATTCTTGAAATAGAATATGAATCCTCGGGTTGATAAATTAATGTTAAACTAAGGCTGTTTTTAGGACATATTTAGAGCCCAACAACCATAACGGACATAACTGAGTTAATGAAGGCTTCTCACCCGTTGCAAGAGATCCGTTGCCAAGTTATCTATTTATCCCGTTCTGCCATGAAATGAGAACACTTTTTCCAACCGTGGCTATCTGAGCCCGCATAATAGTTGATTTTTCACAGTGATCATCATGCTATTTCCATCCATCCCATTGCATTGAACAATTACTCTTTGAACCCAAGATATTCAACCACGAGAATGTATGTCCGAAGAACTTAGCACACTCGAAGAGTCTGTGAAATAAGTACTCATCGACCTCATGACTGAGAGAGTCATGTATGAAAGAGTGATGTCTGTGGGTTTACAAGCGTCATCGACGAGAGGAGTGCAAGCCTCTCCGTTGACTGCTCGCAGAGCCGGACCATCCTGACCATCAGTGGAAAAGAGAACCAAACACAGAGATGACCTAGCAAATGTGAAGCTGATCCCGACCATATTGCTCGACTACATCCCACCTCTAGCCGACATGGTGAGTTGAGATAGTGTGCCAAGAGATTTCAAGTACACCATAGTTATTACATACCTCTTGAAGGGGATACATGCAGTTCGAGCGTAGCAGGGCAAGATCACATTGTTGAAGTTAAATGACTTCAAACTCGAAGATCACAAGAACTATAGTATGCTCGCACTATATAAATACCTGACTAGAACGAAGGGGAAGAACTCAAAGATAATCCCCCAACCATGGACGATGAACCTCACGCAGTCCACCTTGTATGTAATGAAAATCCCACACTTTGAAAGGCACTAGGAAGTCAACGCCTTTGTCAAGCTATTGCTTTCATGTTACCATGGAAGCTACTTATGGCTAGACCACCGTATCATAGTCGATCCAATGTTGATCCATAAGATCACATGATTAAGTATGCAAGGAATTGAACCACAAGATTTATATCCAGGAAAAGCCACAGATTGTGCACTAGCACAAAAGATCAAGGATACATATGGCAATGTTGAAAAGGGGATGCAAGGCTACAAGGAAACCTCCATCCAGAATGGTGCAGTGCACCTAGCCTGCCAGTTAATAGCCAAAAATTTAGTAAGGAAGAACTGACCCACACACGTCATAGGATTTATCATTGACCTTGCAGGGAAGTGCGTGAAAGGTCTACAAATGAACTGGGTGAAGTACCTAGTTAATCAATTGGAACTAGACTGCCGTGAAACACATGATTAGGGATACAATTTTTACTTTATATGGCTCTTTATCCTCATCACCTTTGTTTCCTAGGATATGCCAGAAGGTGCGACCTTTCCGGATATTGAACTGTTCGAGTCGCTTACTGCGAAGTTCACCACACTCTGGTACTCAAGTGATATGAAAAAACAGTGGCAGTTGAACACTATTTTTCACACATATTACCTTCAGCTAAAGAGATCCATCAAATATGAACCTCACATGACTCCGAACACCCTACAGAGGTTCCGACCCCTGATGAAGTTTTGTGCATATCGACACTTCATCTACCTTACAATGTGAGCCGATGAAAATCAGGAGTAGCTTCAGTCATACTACAAACTCACAGAAGAGGGCCTTGAGGAGATCCTAAGGACTGGTCGACATGCCTCCTTATTCTATCAGACCCTACAAAGATGTCTGACCCTGACAGCCCAAAGACCATGCACAAAGAACATGATACACCCAGACCCAACAGAACGAAGAAGACTGAAGAGGTCCAAGACTTAAGAAGTGCCTCAAGAAAGACTGCTTCCATATCACCTGACTGAGGGGATGATGATGAAGAGATAAATGGAAAAGGAGATGAACATAAGTAAGGCGAATTAACACTTCCTAGAGATGAGATCAATCCCCTAAAGAATAGGAAGTTTTCTCCCCTGAAACCTTCTTCCCGGAAGAAATCGAGAGCCACCATGACCAAGATGAAGAATGTGCTCACTACCGATGATTTTGACTTCATAATAGTAGCCCTAAATGATGCTTCCCTGAAAATCATGGAGAAACAAGAAGCTAAGCAAGAGGAAATGTACAACATAATTAAGGTTGAATTTCGAGGGGTGCAATAGGTCCTTCAGTCCAGCCGCGTAGTTTCCACTATTCCCTTGCCATCAGGAGAATTGGAGTTGGGAGATGAACTAGCCCAACTCCGTCGACTAGCTGATGTGGTCAAAGATCACCTTCATTGCGCACAAGAAGAAATAGAACAAGCCACCCAGGCCTTGAAGCAAGTGAAAGGCGTAATCGTAGAACAACACAGAGTTGCAGAACAGGAGAAGGTTTCTCTCTAGGCAAAGTTTGAAGAAGAGAAATCACAGATGCAACAAGAAAAATAATAGTTGCTCATATATCAACTCAAAGTGAAAGAAGCGGTCAAAAGAGCACTCCAATCTGTGAAAGGATTATAACCACATGCAAAATACCGAGTGATGCATCAAGTAGAGTAGATCGCAGAAGCTATCCAACAACTACATCAACGAATAGCAGACTTAGAGCTCCGCATCATACCAGACACCCCATAGGATGTAAGGGATCAAAGAGAAGTGATGCAGGAGCATCACCTTAACAGTCATTAGCGCACACGTGGAGGAGAGAAGAATGACATTTTAGTAAAGCCAGAAATTCAAATCGAGCATTAACTCAGAATTTATTTGGGTTGTTGAGATATTTTGTTGAGCAAATTTTAAAATCATAACTTGTTTCTAAAGTCTCTAAGGACTGTAAGAAATCGCAGACATGGAGTGTTGACTTTGTCTGATAGTAATTAGCAGTTATCGCGATAGGACTAAGTAGGTAATAGTTTTAAGTATGAATTGATAGATTTCAGGAACAAGACGAGAGAGTTCAGGGAGCCGGTCCTTAAAAAGTTTCATTTTTCATTGTAAGAGTAGATCAGGATGGATAGTGTAGGATAGAACAAAGTAGAATAGAATAGCAAGAAAACCATGTAATTTTCGTTCTTCAGTAATGGATAGAAAAGACAGGAGATTGTCATATATCTATGTTCATTTACTGTTTAAATAAAAGTGTGTTGTATTCTCTATGATGTTCATATTTTCATTTTCATTTCCTGTTGAGAGTGGAGAGAATGACTGTATGATTCTATAATGAAACTAGATAAGTTTCAGTTGTTTTTTCTACTGAACCGCGTATGCAAGGTGTGCATTCCCTAACGCAAGGTGTGCATTAACTGGATCTCAGAACGATTCAGAGAGGGAGGTTCATAGGAGAACAAGGATACTTGATATTCTAGGTGCAAGGAGTGCACAAAACTTAGAGCTGACTAAGTTCAAAGAAACAACAAAGAAGAACGCCAGGAGGGCGTGAGGTAATTTATTTTCAAGAAAATCCCTTTGAATCTGAGTTATTCAAAATCCTCAAATGCAAGGTGTGCATAGGAGTTCAAATATTTAAGGAGAAGAAGCTCGGGAGGGAGTGTGTTTTTGTTCATAGAGATCCAGCTGAAGAAGGACTAAAGATTTAGTCCTTGACACTTAGAATATTTCCTAAGTCTGGGAAGAAAAGTCACAGAAGCTCAGGGGGGAGACCTGTTGAACAACTGAGAGGGGGGGTGAATCAATTGTTACCGTGCTTAAACAATAATGCTTATTTTAAATTTTTTGTAGAGCACTTAATGAAAATCACAATAATGCAGGGAAGTAAGCAATAGAACAGTCAACATCATTGTCACATATGAAATATACAGAGACATATATTTCTCAAGGAAAACCATAAAGGGTAAAACTCTCTTCTTCTTTATATGATAAGTAATCTTTACATTTTGTACATTATCATACACATGAGCTACAACTCATTTTGAGGCTACAACCTCTGTATTGCAAGCTGCAACTTGTTGAGAGCACCAACTCTTTGTTTTCTCTAGTACCTACTAGAAGGAAGCACCAACTTGCTGGTTTTTTTAGCACCCACTAGAAGGAAGCACCAACTCCCTTAATGTTCTAGCTCCAACTGGATGGAAGCACCAACTTCCAGTCATACAAGCACCAACCTGTACAATAGAGAGCAACAATTCTCCCTTGCGCCACCCTGCCACCCTGGTTTCTCTAGTTGCAACCAGATGGAAGCTACAACTCCACATGTTCAAGCACCCACTTGAAGCTCTGAGGACAATAGTCCTCCCTAGCGCCTCCCTACCACCCTAGAATATAAATATTTACTATATGTAAATTTAACACAGTGATACACTATTTATCATTGGCTTACCAGACGTATCACTGTTCTGCTATGCTGGTCTGCTCTCCCGTATCAGTGTCTCTCTATCTTCATCTTCTTGCGCTTTCTGAACTTCTGTTTTTCTCTACAAAATCACCTCAGCCTTCCTTTACTGTCTTACTGTCTTGCTACCCACATCCTTGTGCTTTTTGTGCTTCTGCCTTTTATGCTCTGTGTGCCATTTCCATTCAATAAATCATTCCTCTTCTCTGTATTTCAGCTGCTACACACTCCTCCTTCTCCATGCCTGAAATTATCTCCACCCCCCATCTCTTCTTTGTTCAACATACTTATAGTCTCTGTGCCCCTTGTGCATGCTCTCTCTCCATGCTTCTGCATCCTCTCCCCTTGTTGAGTGCTCTCCTGATCATCCCTGCAACTCTTCAGCTTGTCTGGCAGTTCCACCCATGTGTCCATCATCACTCGGGTGTTATGCCGAGATTCCTTCACCTCTCCAGCAGTCGCGAATCTTTGTCTTCTCTGTTATAGTCGAGCTCAACCTCTCTGTTGCAGTTACAGGCTTCAACACTCTTCCATCTGTCAATCGCCTCTATGATCAGTCTTCATTCCATAGGCAGATTCCTTGAGACTCTTCAACTCCTCTGGAACTTACATAGAAGTATCTTTGAGTCCTCTAGCAGAAACCATTAGTGGTTTCTAGCAGTTACAGTGCGAACCTTGAAATGGAGCCTAGCTATGCTAGCTCCTTCTACTTACATGACCACCGGCGGTGACCACTGGCTACATCGACATTTCGACATTTCGGCATTTGACATTTCATCTATCCTGTAGTAAAGAGTTATCTTGACGCTCCATGTCGCGAACCCCGAAAATCTGAAAAAAAAAGCTTAGCTGGACTAGCTTTGATCATTTTGGCATTTCGCATTTCGCTATTTTGCGATTTCGCATGTCACGAACTCCTGTTGTGAGTCACTCTAACTCTTCCAACTCCTGATCCCAGAAACTCTGAAAAGGGAGATTATCTCTTTGAGATCTTATCTACAGCTCTTCGACGATGTCACCACCGGCGGTGACTAGGCCTTATTCAAAACTGTATTTCACAATTTCACGTTTTGACACTTCGGGACTCCTGTGATGAAGAGTCTCGGGTCTTGACTCCTCCATCTTCCAGTATCCAAAACTCCGAAATGGAGTCAGATCAATGGTTTGGTTTTTCATCGTTTATCATTTTAGCGATTGGGCATTTCGGCACTCCTATGGTGAAGTGTTTCAACACTTCAACTCTGGTATCCGGAGCTCTGAAATGGAGTCAAATCAACGATTCAATATTTCATCATTTCGCATTTCGGTGATTCAGAATTTTGGCACTCCTGTGGTGAAGTGTTTCGACACTTCAACTTCCGGTATCCAGAACTCGGAAATGGAGTTATTTCCCGGTCTGCAAAACTCTTTGTTGGTGTGCCTATTTCAGGATTTCGGCATTTTGCATTTCACGACTTCAAGAATCCTATGTTGAAGAGTCTCGACTCTTGACTTCTCAATCTCCCGGTATCCAAAACTCCGAAATGGAGTCGGATCAATGTATTCCGGCGTTTCGCATTTCGCTGTTTCGACATTCTTGTCGTGAGTTGCTTCCTTGACTCCTCCAATGCCTAGTATCTGAAACTCCGAAACGGAGTCGGATCAACGTATTCCAGAGTTTTTTATTTCTCCATTTCGACATTCTCTTCGTGAGTTGCTTCCTTGACTCCTTCAATGCCTGGTATCCGAAACTTTGAAATAGAGTTTACGCTTTTGATCCTTCCATGCCATTATCCCTACACTGCTGATCTTCCTTGCCTGCCTGTTTACCATCAAATGAACAAGCACACTCTTGCACTACGTGCGACTCTGTGCTAATCCTCCTGAGCTTACGTTGTCCCTGTTTCGCCATCATTGCATACTCTAATCTTGCCATCAATGACAAACACACCTGCCTGAAAACATGCCAACAATCTCCCCCTTTGGCATTGATGGAAACCCTGAATGACCGCGCTAATCTGTTTATACCTCCAATTGTAGCATCCAGTCTGGACCACTCCTTTTCTCCCCCTTTTACATCAATTTCAAAGAAAACATGCTCCCCCTGATCTATTGTAGTATTTTTAGGAGGTATCAGATATTCAATCAATAAAAAACTCCCCTTAACAGGATGGACTCTCTTAGGTGTGAGACGGGATGACACCTAGCTTTTGTCGAAGATATTCAAATGGTGTCTTGGCTAGGGGTTTAGTAAATATGTTTGCAATTTGTTCTGTGGTTGGAATGTAATGGACCTGAACAACTTGATTGATGACCTGCTCTCTCAGAAAATGGTATTTTATGGGAATATTCTTGGTCTTGGAGAGGAAAACAAGATTCTTAGACACACTGATGGCACTAGTGTTATCACAATGAATTGGGGTCGGTGCTGTGTATTTTACCTCCAAGTCTGCAAGTGTCTGAATCATCCATAATACCTGAGTGCAATAGGTAGAAAAAACAATGTACTCTACCTCTGTAGTTGATAAATAAATGGAACCTTGCTTTTTACTAAGCCATGCTACTAATGAGTCACCCAGGAAGAATACTCCTCCACTGGTGCTTTTTCTCTCATCAACACAGTTTGCCCAATCTGCATATGAATAAGTAGTTAACTGAAAATTCTGATTTCTGGGATACCACATACCATAAGTCATTGTTTCTTTCAAATACCTAAATATCCTTTTGACAGATTTCAAATGACTCTGTTTGGGTGCAGACTGATATCTTCCTACCATTCCAACAACATGCATTATGTCTGGCTGAGATGCTGTGATGTACAACAGACTGCCTATCGTTGACCTATATGAACTTTGATCAACATCAAGTGAGTCATCATCCTTGCTTAATTTGCATCCAGTAACCATAGGTGTACCCACAGGTTTAGAATCTTCCATTTGAAACCTTTTCAACATTTATCTTAGATATTTTTCTTGAGAAATGAACATCCCTTCAGACCTTTGAGTAATTTGCAGACCAAGAAAAAATGACAGTTCACCTATCATAGACATTTCAAACTCAGACTCCATGGAAGAAGCAAACCATTGTACCAATGAATCCTCATTACATCCGAAGATGATGTCATCTACATAAACCAACACAATGAGCAAATCATTACCCTCTATTTTGATATATAGATTGTTGTCAACTATTCCTCTCTTGAACCCTTTGTCTTTGAGATACGTATCTAGTCTGTGATACCAGGCACGAGTGGCTTGTTTTAACCCATATAAAACTTTCTTTATCTTGCATACTAAGTCAGGATTATTAGACAGTTCGAAACCCTCTGGTTGTTCCATATAGACTTCTTCATTTAAATCTCCATTTATAAAGCTGACTTGACATCCATTTGATATGACAAGCATAGGCAAGAAATATTCTGATAGCTTCTAATATTGCTACGGGTGAAAAAGTTTCATCAAAATCCAGTCCTTCTATTTGAGCATAGCCTTTACAGACCAATCTTGCTTTGTTCCTGACAACTTGTCCCTTCTCATTCAACTTATTCTTAAAGATCCATTTGGAACGAATGATATTTTTACCTTCAGGTCTATGAACCATCTCCCATGTATTTTTTTTCTCAATCTGATCAAGTTCATCATTCATTGCTTTAACCCAGTGGTCATCTTTGCTAGCTTCACTAAAATTCTTGGGTTCCAGCATGGATATGAAAGCTATATGTGATTTCTCGGTATTTTTGATTATCTTTCTCCTGGTTTGTACACCTTTGTCTTTTTCACCAATTATCTGACTTGCACGATGATTCTTTTGAGTGATTCTGGAGGAGGAATTTGAAGTTGCCTGCTGATTTGAGTCCGTCTGAGTATGTGTGTCTTCATCTGATTCATAGTCTTCATTTTTTGATTCTTGGACCTGTTCATCTTCAGCTTTAGCTGTGTCCTCTGTAGAAGACTCATTATTGTACAACTCTCTTGCTGGGATTCCTTCATCAACTTTTACGTCAATACAGTCAACCATTTTATGCAGCCTCTTATTATAGCATCTGTATCCTTTACTGTTTGTAGAAAATCCTAAGAAGATACCTTCATCAGCCCTGTCATCATATTTGCCAATGTTCTCATCATTATTCTTTACGTAACATTTACTCCCAAAGACTTTGAAGTGTTTGATTGAAGCAGGTCTCCCATACCATAGTTCATAAGGTGTCTTGTCACTTTGTGGTCTGAGGTAGGCTTTGTTAAGAACATGGACCGCTGTGTGTATTGCTTCTACCCAGTAGGTTTGACCAATGTTCTTCTCATTCATCATTGACCTGCCCATTTGCTGCACTGTTCTATTTTGCCTCTCAATTACTCCATTTGGTTGTGGAGTTCTTGGGATTGTGTATTCTCTCTTGATCCCACGCTTATCACATAATTCCTTGAAATTAATTGACATAAATTCTCCTCCTCTGTCTGATCTTACTACCTTTAACCTCTTGCCTATTTGATTCTTAGTTAAATCCTTAAATATTTTAAACTTCTCAAATGCTTCAGCTTTTTCCTTGAGAAAGGCAACCCAAGTAAGTCTGGACTAATCATCAATAATCAACATGAAGTAGTTTTCTCTTCCTGTGCCTTCCTGTCTTGATGGTCCACATAAATCCATATGAACTAGTTGGAGTGGTTTCTCTATTGAAGTAAAGCTCTTGGACTTAAACGGTGTCTTGGTTAGCTTTCCTACTTGGCAGGGTTTACACATAGAATCTTGGGGTTTTGATATTCTCGGAAGATCTTTTACTGCCTCAAGATTTTTGAGCTTGATTAAGTGGTCAAAGTTTAGATGTCCAAGTCTCCTATGCCATAACTAGCTTTCATCATGTTTGCTTAGATGACACTCTTCTCTATCTTCTTTCAACACATATACATTATTTTCTATCCTTATGCCTTTGGCCACCACTTGCCCTGAGTTTGCAGAATTTATCTTGCAGTCCTTGGACGTGAACACCACTTCGCATCCTCTATCACACATTTTACTTACACTGAGTAGATTGTGTTTCATCCCATCTACAAGCAGAACATCTTGGGCTTTTCCTTTTCCATTACTTAAACTCACCATCCCTTTACCCTTTATTTTACCTAGAGCATCATTTCCAAAGGTTACGTTTCCTGATTTGCTTTCACTTAGAGATAGAAACTTACCTTTGTCTCCCGTCATATGTTTGGAGCATCCACTGTCTATATACCAAGGTTTTGTTTGTTTTTGAGCTGAAAATACTAATCCACACTTGTCACTTTCTTTCTTCTTCTAAACCTTGATATTTTCAGCAGGGGAATTCAAATCTGGTTCATAGTTCCTTAAGCGACAGTCAAAAGATTCATGTCCATAGTTATGACAGATGTAACATTCTGGTTCGTTGAATAAATGATCATAACTGTTGTTATGCTTAACCTGTTTCCTTTTCCCATCCATCAAGTGATTTGCAGTCTGTGGTGGTTTGTTACTTGGCTGTCTCATTCTTTGTTGTGGCAAATATCTATACCTTGAATGTATTGATTGCTCATAATTTAATTTTAAAGAACAATTTACAAATTTATGACCAAAGTTAGAACAGAAGAAACAATATCCATAAAAAAAACGTTGGTACCTGGAAAATGGTTGTCTTCTTTGAACAGGTCGATTTCTTCCATGCTGATGATTTCCTTGAGCAGGGAGTGCATTATTTATTTGTTCTATAGATTCAGTCCTGGCACCCTTTTCTTTACTCCTCCTGGGCAACTGATTGTCTTCCTTTGTTTATGCAGGTTTGTTGTTGTCATTGGTTGTAGGTTTGACAAATTTGATGGATTCTTTGTTTCTTGGCTGACCGCTACTTGATCGCTCTTCATAACCCAAACCAATTTTTAGCTTTTGATTCCTTTGCTGATTCAGAATGGTGGCTAATCCTTCTGAGGCTTTGATACTTGACAGATTCTGATGATACAAGGCTTGAAACTTCTCCAACTCTTTCCTAGTTTTCACTACTTCTTCTTCCAGAGCTTTACATCTTTCCTTCCTTTCTGATAACTATTGTTTTAGAATGTCCTCGATTTTCTTTGCCTCTTCTAATTCTACTTTTAGCAGGGCAAAGTCTTCATTAGGCTATTTACTGTCTTTCACGAACTGTATCAACAATTGTTTTTGCGTTCTATTCTTAATTCTGAGTCTGTCAATCTCTTCCAGTGCACTGATTAGTTCTCCTTCCATATCAACCACAAATTCTTCTTCATTAGCCTCACTTCCTATGCTTTTATTATCATAATCCTCTTTGGCCATAAGTATGAAGTCATTTAGTTTATCTTCAATAGAGGAGTCATTGTCTTCATCATCTGAAGGATCATCATCATTGTTTACACAAATAATTTTCTTCTTAAAATTATTCTCTTTAAAGAAATTTCTGTGTTTGTGCTTCTCCTTATCATCACATGTCCGATCCTTTCCTTTGTGAGGACATTTATTTGAAAAATGACCTATATTACCACATTTGAAACATTTGAAAAGCAATTTACCTTTGTATTTTCCTGATCCCTTCTTCAGTCTCTTCACAATTTTTTCTTCAATTTCATCAGGCTCAGAATCCTCATTCTTGTCTACTTTAAATGATGCTTCTCTGGAGGTGGTTTTATCTTTAACTATTCTCATTTCATATGCAATCAATGTTCCTAGAAGTTGATCAAACTCAAGGTTTTTAGATCATTAAGTTCTTCTATAGCAGAAACCTTCGGGTTGAACCTATCTGGTAGAGATCTCAATATTTTCTGAACTAAAGAAGGTTCCTCAATTTTTTCACCAAGTCCTTTCATTGCATTTACCAGTTCTTCAACTCTCAGAAAGTATTTTCCAACATTTTCATCTTCTTTCATCTTCAACTGTTCAAACTGTACTTTGTAGATTTGAAGCTTGGCATCCTTTACCTTCTCATTACCTTCATAACTGTGTTGGGCCCCAACAACTCCCCCTATATTTTTACAAAATTTAAAGGGCCCCCATTCGGATCTTGATAATTATAATGAGCTACAAAATCAATCTTTTCAAATAGTTCCATTCCTTGGCTTGCTTTGAGACAAACTTAATACAGTCACTTTAGTATGAGACATTCATTACAAGAGTATATGTCAAAAGTTAGAAACGAGCTTAAAAATCTCAATTTAAACAAAACGTTAATTTTTATCAAATGTTTACTTTCGTTTAAATTATGATTATGTGTTCATTCTTTTGCTCATTAACAAGTTTGAATATTTTGAATAATGTGTTCAATACTTCATCAAATAATATATTGGTTGGTTTCTCATTTTCATGAAATCATTTGGTGATGTTAATTAATTAAATTCTTTTTTCATTTTGCATCTCATTTCAAAATAATAATAATCAAAGAATTA
>ML789390.1:644307-667043 GCA_009831015.1 Picea engelmannii | reverse complement strand
TACCTTCTCATTACCTTCGTAACTGCTAATGAGTTTGTCCCACATTTCTTTGGCAGTTCCTAGGTGCATAACTTTTACGAATTCTGCTTTTGCAAGCCTACTCAAGATAGCATTCATAGCCTTAGCATTGAAGATAAATTCTAGCTTGTCATCCCTATTAGCTAGTACATCTGGCTTTACATAACCAATATCTACTACATCCTAGACATCTGCACCTAAAGCCATTATGTAAGTTCTTATTCTAACTTTCCAGAAGGCAAAGTTTGTTCCATTGAACATAGGGGCCTTATTGGTTGAATTTCCTTCATGGCTTGACATGTTTAATCTCTAGGATCTACCCTTAGATAAAAGGGGCCTGCTCTGATACCAATTGTTGAACAACTGAGAGGGGGGGTGAATCAGGTTTTATCGTGCTTAAACAATAATGCTTATTTTAAATTCTTTGCAGAGCACTTAATGACAATCACAATAATGCAGGGAAGTAAGCAATAGAACATTCAACATCATTGTCACATATGAAATATACAGAGACAGACATTTCTTGAGGAAACCCATAAAGGGTAAAAATCTCTTCTTCTTTATATGATAAGTAATATTTACATTTTGTACATTATCACACACATGATATGCAACTCATTGTGAGGCTACAACCTCTGTATTGCAAGCTACATCTTGCTGAGAGCACCAACTCTCTGTTTTCTATAGCACCTACTAGAAGGAAGCACCAACTCCCTGGTTTCTCTAGCACCCAATAGAAGGAAGCACCAACTCCCTTAATGTTCCAGCTCCAACTAGATGGAAGCACCAACTTCCAGTCACACAGGAACCAACCTGTACAACAGAGAACAACAGTTCTCCCTTGCACCACCCTGCCACCCTGGTTTCTCTGGCTGCAACCAGATGGAAGCTACAACTCCCTGTGTTCAAGCACCCACTTGAACCTCTGAGGACAACAGTATTCCCTAGTGCCTCCCCACCACCCTAGAATATAAATCTTTGCTATATGTAAATTTAACACAGTGATACACTATTTATCATTGGCTTACCAGACTTATCACTGTTCTGCTATGCTGCTCTGCTCTCCCGTATCAATGTCTCTCTGTCTGCATCTTCTTGCACTTTCTAAAATTTTGTTTTTCTCTACAATAACACCTCAACCTTCCTTTACTGTCTTACTGTCTTGCTGCCCACATCCTTGTGCTTTCTGTGCTTCTACCTTTTATGCTATGTGCACCATTTCTATTCAATGCACCATTCCTCTTCTCTGTATTTCAGCTACTGCACACTCCTCCTTCTCCACGCTTGAAATTCTCTACAAACCCCATCTCTTCTTTGTTCAACATACTTATAGTCTCTGTGCCCCTTGTGCATGCTCTCTCACCATGCTTCTGCATCCTCTCCCCTTGTCGAGTGCTCTGTTGATCATCCCTGCAACTCTTCAGCTTGTCTGGCAGTTCCACCCATGCGTCCATCATCAATCGAGTGTTATGCCGAGATTCCTTCACCTCTCTAGCAGTCAAGACTCTTCATCTTCTCTGTTACAGTTGAGCTCAACCTCTCTGTTGCAGTTACAGGCTTCAACGCTCTTCCATCTGTCAATTGCCTCTATGAACAGTCTTCATTCCACTGGCAGATTCCTTGAGACTCTTCATCTCCTCTGGCACTTACATAGAAGTATCTTTGAGTCCTCTGGAAGAAACCATCAGTGGTTTCTAGCAGTTACAATGCGAACCTTGAAATGGAGCCTAGCTATGCTAGCTCCTTCTACTTATGCGACCACCGACGGTGACCACTGGCTACATCGACATTTCGGCATTTTGGAATTTGACATTTCAGATTTCTTGTGGTAAAGAGTTATCTTGACGCTCCATGTCGCAATCCCCGAAACTCCAAAAAAAAGAGCTTAGCTGGACTAGCTTTGATCATTTTGGCATTTCACATTTCGTTATTTCATGATTTCGCATGTCGCAAACTCCTATTGCGAGTCACTCTAACTCTTCCAACTCCCGATCCCTGAAACTCTGAAAAGGGAGCTTATCTCTTCGAGCTCTTCTCTACAGCTCTTCGACAATGTGACCACCGACGGTGACCGAGCCTTATTCAAAACTGTATTTCACAATTTCTCGTTTTGGAACTTCAGGACTCCTGTGATGAAGAGTCTTGGGTCTTGACTCCTCCATCTCCCGGTATCTGAAACTCTGAAATGGAGTCAGATCAATGGTTTGGTTTTTTGTTGTTTCTCATTTCGACGATTGGGCATTTTGGCACTCGTGTGGTGAAGTGTTTTGACACTTCAACTCCCGATATTCGGAGCTCCGAAATGGAGTTAGATCAAGGATTCGGTATTTTTTCATTTCGCATTTTAGCGATTCGACATTTTGGCGCTCCTGTGGTGAAGTGTTTCGACACTTCAACTCCCAGTATCTGGAACTCCAAAATGGAGTTATTTCCCAGTTTGCAAAACTCTTTGTTGGTGTGCCTATTTCGGGATTTCGGCGTTTTGCATTTCGCGACTTCGGGACTCCTGTGTTGAAGAGTCTCGACTCTCGACTTCTCAATCTCCCGGTATTCAAAACTCCGAAATGGAGTCAGATCAACGTATTCTGGCGTTTCGCATTTCACCATTTCGGCATTCTTGTCGTGATTTGCTTCCTTGACTCCTCCAATGCCCAGTATCCAAAACTCCGAAATGGAGTCGGATCAACATATTCCAGTGTTTCACATTTCACCATTTCAGCATTCTCGTCGTGAGTTGCTTCCTTGACTCTTCCAATGCCTGGTATCCAAAACTATGAAATGGAGTTTATGCTTCTGATATTTCCATGCCATTATCCCTGTGCTGCTGATCTTCCTTGCTTGCCTGTTTGCCATCAAATGAGCAAGCACACTCTTGCACTCTGTGCGATTCTGCGCTAATCCTCCTGAGCTTACGTTGTCCCTATTTCACCATCGCTGCATACTCTGATCTTTCCATCAATGACAAGCACACCTACCTGAAAACATGCCAACAAGACCACAGTAACTGTCAGATCTGAACTCAGAGAGCCGATAGCCATCAGATCTAGAAGAACGACGAGGAGTTGAACGAATGGTGGAAATACTTCGAGAGGAAGTGCTGATATTTTGATAGCCGTGAAATCTATTGAAGCAATATGAACCTTAGCACCTTGTGCCCAAAGGAGGATCTCAGAATTCAACGTATGGTGGAACAAGGGTGAAGTTCCTTTGGAATCATGTGTTGTGAAATCCTGACGACCGTCAGATTTCATGGAAGACACCCATCAAGTAGGGAAGAGATCAAGAGTTGGGACACGTGGTGAGTAGTTGGTGTTTGGGAGAATCACCGAAAGAATAAAGACTTCCCATTGTGGAGAGGACAGGTGGCAACAAGATCTGATCGACTGGGGGACTCACAAGGAGAAGAACGAAGGATTTACGAGAAGGAAATCCATGAAATCATCTAGACCGTCCCTCAGGAAAAATAAGACGGAGTATCCTGATCGTTGGTCAAGGGGCAGCGAAGACCGTCGATCCAGTGTGAAAGGATTTCAGAGTTTCAACGTTCGGGGAACTGAAGGTGCAGGACCTTTGGCCTCACAAGTTGTGAAACCCTGAAGTGTGAAACCCCAACGCACTCAAGGTTTGACCCTAGGTCATGGGACTAGGTCATATGGTGATCCACTAAGGGAGGCTTTAAAAGAATGTGGGGTCCTTTCGGAGTTCGAAACTTCAAGAGTTGAGAGGAAGGAGAGCATGTTCGCAGGTTTGCCGAATTGTAAACTCCGATAGCCCTTTTGGTGTAGACGCGTGGTCACGGGGTGTGGTCACGTGAGGTAGGAGCTGAGAACCTTAAGCCCCCAATTGGTATTTGGGGATTCAAGTTGCAAAGGAATGAGACGCTTGATTGCAGAAGTCCCGATCTACGAAAAGCATTTTTTGGTTTAGCGTGAGGTCATGGCGAACGGTCACATGGAACGAGATTTAAGCACAGGCTAATCGTCGTTAAGATCTTTTTTGACATTCGGTGGTTGAAGAGACAAGGATTTCTCCCTCGAGAAATATCGAACCCCAAAATGTGAAACACGCCTTATGGGTAAGGTCATGGTCATAAGGACGATCACATGAAGGGGGAGCTCGTGCTTGATGCTGGAGTCTTCACACGCGAGTTCTAAACAAGAGGACCTATGGGTCTAATTTATAGGGTTCCAGTGAGGACCCGAAAGAGCTGTTCCAACTCAGAGTTAGAGGACAATCCAGTGACCGGGAGGTCGCGGACCCCGCTGGGGTAGGGGGTTTGCATCAAGAAGAAATTGCTCGAAGCGCATTTGAAAGAATAAAAGTCCTTGCCCTGGAATGCAAGCAACTGAGTGATCGTAGTGCCCAGATGTATGAGAAACTCAATAATGATCCAAAATTGAAGGTACTGGACTCACAACTACATGAAGAAAAGAAGTAAGCAGAGACAATGCAGGCACAGTTGAATCCCCTGTCAGCTGTGGAAATAATGATGCGATGCCAAGAGCAGTGCACTGCCCAGCAGTAGGTCCACACTATTCAGAGCAGAGTTATGGAAGTAAATCAGAGGATCCAACCTGTACATGATGAGGCTTACTAATTGTTCACAGAGATCGAAGGCCGAGGAGAAGAATTGGATCAAGTCGTCACTGCAGCTGAACAATGCCTAGAGGGACCTGTCAACGAAGCAGTCATACAAGAGTTCACTGAACAGGAGGCCATAGCACAACAACAAGTTGAAGCAGCTTGAGCCAAGCTTGAGGCTTTTGAAGAAGAACTAATCAGATCAAAGTGACTTGGGACGAGTCACAGGTGAGTGTTGGGGGCCTATTGGCCCATGAACAAGTTTTAAGGATTCTTGGTCATGTTTTACCTAATTTTGGGACTTCGACAGACTTTCAAAGGTGGAGCGCAAGACGAAGCGGAGATCGTGAGATATCAACCCTTTTTAGGGTCATTTTTGGGATTCAGGATTATGTAATGTATATGGGATGATGGCCCATGGGTTTACCCATGATTAGGCCTATTTTGTAATGTATAAATAAGTAGCTAAGCGATTTAAGAAAAGGGGTGAGGAAAGAGACCTAGTAGGCCAATGTGCTAAGTGCTAGAGTTGGATCTATGTGATCAAGAGTTGTAAGTGCTTTGTGCATACTATGTGAGGCTTGTAAGGCTAGTGCAAGTGACTGTGTGAAGGCTTGGTGCTATACCCTAGCTAGGAGAAGGAGGATCTGGCGGAGTGTGCACAGATCTACTGTATTCTATGGAGTAGAACTTGGATGCTATGTGCCTGTAAGAAGATTGAACAAAGATAATAAAGAAGAGAAGAGTTGGTGGACGTAGCCCCAGGGTGGCTATGTCCACCAACTCTTCTCTTCTTTATTATCTTAATATAGATGAATGATAGATATATATGTTGATGATTAATGCTTAATAATATGGATGGGTGTTAAATATGACTTACGTGCACATGCTTAATTCTTAAATACCTTAGATCTGAATGAATACTGCGCTGTTATGTAATTAGGGTTTTACTTGCGATGTGAATAAAGGGTTAAAGACTAATTAATATTAACTGATGAGTTCTTTGTTAAGTGTTAGAATCATAGTTTTGTGTCTCAGCTAAGGTTTCATACATATGAGTTCTGTAGCCACCCCTGCCTCTACCTCGAGTGAGACTTCATTTGCTTCAAAGGTGTTGTCGAAAGGGCTGGTAGTTAGGGTTTTGTTGGTGTGCTGTTGTAGCTTTGAACCCTGGGTCTACCCCTGTGCCAAGGATATTTATTCCTTCTAGTGTAGGTCAAATATTCCCTCCTCCTTAATTCCTTCTTCTAATCATCTGTTAACTGATTCAAGGCCCAGAATCTCACCTCTCTTTCTCCTTGTTTTTTGGCTTCATTGATATGTTCTTGTGTGACTTTCTCTTCTTGGAACATGCAGATCATATCGATGAAATTCATATCGTCAGGATAATCTTCATCTCGTCGGGGACATTCATATTCTCTATGAGGTTCTTGGTATGAAACACACCCAAATTGTATGTCAACCATTTGAGGTGGTTTCAAAGTGTCTGGGGCCTTTGCTTCTTGTTGAGGCCTTGGTTTCCAACATGTGGCATATCTCCACTATCTGGAAGGCTGAGTTTTGGGAGCATATTGATTTCTCTCTACAATAGTCAAATGATCCATAATCTAATTCTACACCTGGGTAAATTTAATACTCATCTGATCTAATTTTTGAGTCAAGAGGGAAATTAGATCACGAGCACTGTTGTTGGAAGCCTTAGTATTTGCTTCTGTCCTGGCACGAGGGTACTGAAAAGGTTCTACCCCCGAATCAAGGAGATTCTCTTCAATGTGAGCACTGTACTCCTTGGCTTGTACCAATGATGTGGGCTTCTTATCTTTTAGAAGGAAACAAAATTTCCCTTCAAAAGCATTCATGTAAAGGAGATGAATTGATGAGGCCGTAGGAAGAAACTATGTTGGAATCTGGTTGTACAACCTGTCAAATATAGTATTGATTTCCTTCACTGTCTCATTCTCTTTTTTCTTTATCTAATTGAATTGAGCTCGAGGCGTCCCATCGTATGTCTTTTTTGACCATCTGTTCTTGAATAAGTTGGAAAAGCTTCATAGGACATGAGATGATTGTCAGGGAGGCCTCCAAACCATTCAAGAGCTTCTTCAATCAATGATGAGGAAAATAAATTCATGGCTACATCCTCATGTTCAACACATGCATTGTCCATGTCTCGACCCATGACATAAAGACGATCCTCAATGGTCACTAGATTGTTTCCTGGGAACTTTGGAAGCCACTTGTTGGACTCTTTTGGCATTGTATTGGGGTATCCTTGGATAATGGACATGTTAAGGGGTTCTTAGAGGTCCTTTTCCCAAGAGAAATCCATTGGATCAAGTGGAAGAGTACCGTGGAAAAGGGTTTTGACAATGATAGACTTGAGAGGAGGCCTTCTTTGGTAGACCTTAGAAATATTGAACCTCCTAGGGGGAAAAGGCTTGGAAGAGGAAGGGTTTTGTGGGGGTGGATTCACCAGATGAGCTTCAAGAGGAACTCATCAAGAAAGGTGGAAATGGAACGTTCCTTGGGTGGAGTCGCCAGACAATCTAATGGATAAAGGCTTCGAGATAGATTTCCAAAGTGTCGTTAGGGTTCCGAAGAGGATTCAAAATCCTCCCCAAAAATGACGCCAAAATGTTAGTGCACAAGTTGTAGGTTGGGCAGAGCCCAACCCAACTACCAATTGGTGACAACTAGGAGAGCACCTACCCACTATCACCTTAGGCATGTGTTCTCGTCACTTTAGAGGTGAGGTAGTCACCTCAAGGGGGGAATCCCGATGCCCCTAGGGGGGATTGAGATGGAAAATGATAAGTATGAGTGGATGTCCCTAGAGATCAATTCTATATTATAGGAAGAGCTTGGAAAGGGGTCTTGGGAAGGTTCAAGGGTTTCCAAATGAGTTGAGTGACCCGCTGAGAGTAAAGTACCTGCCTGAGACAAAATAAAAGCCAATGATACTTGCAATATGTTAGTTGGAAAAGAAAGTTAAGCTTGCTATCCCTAATTGCACAAAAATTAAATGATATATATTAGCTCAATAAAGATAGAAAAGGCTTCAATATAAATGCTAAGCATATGATAAAATAAATAAGAGGCAAGCTAGTGAAAGCTAGCTCAACTCATCAATGATTAAGCAATAACTCTAGCACAAAAAGAAAGGTTGAAGCAAAAGGTTGCTGTAGTGATATTATCAGCCTTATGGCTGTAGAAAACCAATATTAACAACAAAAAAATCAGGCACTGGAAACTACTTCTAATTATCTCAATAGGTGCGCTAGGGTTAGTAAATAGTTAGGGAAAAGTTAGGGCTAAATCCTAGGGTTAGTTTAGGAGTTGTTAGGCATTAGAGGGTTAATTTTCTGTAGCCCTATTGGCTGTAGGTTAGTTTTGTAACAAAAGAAATAATTTGTGGTTGAAAGGGGATGCCTTAATGAGGCAAGCGAGCCAAAGGCTCAAGGAACACTTTCCCAAAGAGACAACTTTAAAACTTGAAAATTTCATGTTTACCAAGGCAACAATTTATTTCTCCAATGAAACAAGTAATAACTAGTGCCTTCAATACTTGGGTTAATGGAGTCAAGCAAAGAAAGAGCTAGAGGTACTACCTCCTTGGGGGTGTAAATCCTCTTACTCCCCAAGTCAAGTATCTCTATCTAGGGTTTAGGCTAAGAGGGTGTATGCCCTTATAATTCTCTTAGCAAACTGTTGGCACAGGGGCATACCTAGGGTTCAACGCTACAACATTGCACCAACAAAACCCTAACTACTGGCCCTTTCGAAAACACCTGCGAAGCAGATGAAGTCTCACCTGAGGTAGAGGCAGGGATGGTTGCAAGACTCAGGTGTCTGCAACCTTAGTTGGGACACAGATCTGTGATTATAATACTTGATAGAGAACTTAGCACTTGTTGTTCCCGAGTTTATACTTTAAGGCTGTAAAGTATACCGTCAAGGCATCCATAAGGTAAAGGTAATTAAAGGATAATAATAAAAAAAGAGGGTAAAGCAGAATCAGTTTCTCAACTGCCTCTGTCTAGCCTTCTGTTGCTCTTGGATGCTGATATCTCTCTCAATAGCAACCCATGAACGTTCTAATTCAGCCCGGTTAGTCCCTGTTTGTAGAATGGTATTAAATAGGTTTAAAGCAATACTGGTTTGATCTTGGAGACCAGGTTCTATGTTGGGTTGTCTGTTATTTGGGACATTCATGAGGAGTAAAATTTTATTTAGTTGTGAAAGAATTCGATAAATTGTTACTTTGGTTTTTTAAGAGATGAGAATAGGAAAAATAGTTTTGAAATTCAAAATAATAACATAAATACAGTTGAGGCCATTTCCTGGACTTGAAACAATTTGAGAATCATAAAATAACAAAGAAATACTATTGAAAAATATGAGGTTTTAATCGAGAAAGAATCTCATATTGTAACAGGAAATAAAGAAGAAAATGAGATTTCTAATGAAGTGTTAAATATCATGTTTCAAATGATTCACAGGTTTTAAAATTACTGATAGCAATTTCAGAGGAAAAGCTGTAAAGAATTTGATAACCAAATCAATCTAAACTATAAAAGATGTATAAAATAAACTTCAAATTGATCATTCATTAGAAAGACATTGAAAGGGAAACATAGAAAAATATCGTAAACAAGGTTAAAGAACACATAGTTACAAGTTGTTAGGATTCAGAATCTCGTCTGTATTGTATATCACAGTGGATTGGAAAAAATTTAATACAATCAGCTCTTTCAAAAAACCCTAAATCCCTTTCTCAGTCTTCTCAAAATATATTTATACATGATCATCAAATATTTTCCTGTTGGTGATTAACTAACTTCCTAAGACTACGGTTACATGGATAAATCATGTCAAACCGTTTTCATTTCTTTTCTAATTTCTAATGATGAAAATATTCAAAAGAGTACTTTTATGTTTGTGTTGATGAACTTCCTTCTTCCGCCTCAAGACAGTGAATACATTTTCCCAAAAACTTCACCAAAACTTTGGGAACGTCTGGTATCTCTTTTGCCTCAAATATGAAGAATCTTTTCTGTAATTCGGGAAAATGATCTTCTATTATCTTCCTTGTGAACTTAATAGTTTGCAACTTTAAGTTCGGTATCACCATCCACTTGTCGATTTTGGAGATATTGATTACCTTAATTTTTGGGATCTCTACCTTCATTTCCTCCAAATCTTCCTTGAACCTTAGCTGGTGCTTGAAAATGTTAATCTCTCCTAATAACCCAGGACAGTCATTTTTTCCAATATTCAATGAAGTCTTTTCTAAGAGATCAAAAATCCCTTGACAATCATCATTGACATCTCTAGTTATTCTTTTATTTTCTTCCAGGTCTGCTTCCCACACTTTGAGTATTACATCTCCTTTAACTTTTTCTGAAATGGATAGTTTCTGAATCTTTCCAACCTCTTCCTTTGTTGAAAGGGATACTATTTTTTGAAAAGTCATTCTGGCCGCTTTCACTTCTCTTTCTTTCTAGAGAACATTCTCCAAATATTTATTTGTTTCCTGAAAGTAATTTTGGACAACTTCCAGATTTAAAAACACTTTCTGTTGTTCCTCTTCTATCTTCAAATGTATTCCCAATACCTGAGCCTAGAAAGTTTCAAGCTCTACCACTTAATTTGAAATAGTGCAAATTTTATCTCGTAATTGTTTATTTTCTTCTTCTTGCTTTAGGACCTGTGCTTGAGTGACCTGTATTATTTGATTTGCTTCCTCTAAGCTTTCTTTCATTTTCTGAATCTCTTGAATATCTTTTAATCTAGCTTGTTCTAGACCCTTTTTTATTCCCCAACTGATATTTCTTTCAGTTTCTTTCAATTTACCCTGTAGCTGATCTATAATTTGGTCTTTTTGTTCCAACATGGTTGTCAAACTGCCCATAGAATATAAATTTGCTGATGCTAAATCTCCCATCATGCCTGCTATCTCTGTAGCAAATTCTCCATATTTAAGTTTCTTTCCATCTATAATGACCCTATGCTTTTTAACCATACCATCTCCTCTTGGATGGATTTCTTGTTTCAAGATTTCCCTTCTCTTTTTACTGAAAAAATAATCTGATGAAGGAATCTCATCTCTAGAAATGGGCTCCAGATCACTGACATACAGAGCTCCCTCGTGGGGTTTTCCATAAGTGGACTGCAATGGAGTCAAGGAAGTAATGGGACTTCCAAGTTCTGTCGATGCTGTTCCTCCTGTCTTTTCTGGGACATACTTAGGGATTTCTGGGGGTGTTTCTAGCTCCTTTCCCTTCCCCACCTCTGATTCTTTTGTCTGGGAAATTCCTGGGCGCTTTTTCACATTTCACGTTTCTGGGTTTCGAAATGCAGTGGAAGAGCAACCCCTTTGTCCTTTGAAGTCCCGGTAGCCGAAATACCGAAATGCCTCCTGGGCGCTTTTCGCATTTTTCATTTAAGAGTTTCTCGATGCAGTGGAAGAGAGAGACCCCATGTCCTTTGAAGTCCCGGTAGAAGAAATGCCGAAATGGCTCCTGGACGCTTTTTCGCATTTCGCATTTCAGAGTTTCTCTATGCAGTGGAAGAGAGAGACCCCGTGTCCTTTGAAGTCCCAGTAGCAGAAATGCCGAAATGGCTCCTCGACACTTTTTCTCATTTCACATTTCAGGGTTTTGAAATGCAGTGGAAGAGCAACCCCTTTGTCCTTTGAAGTCCCAGTAGCCAAAATGGCTCCTGGGCGCTTTTTCACATTTCACGTTTCGGGGTTTCGAAATGTAGTAGAAGAGAAACCCTTTGTCCTTTGAAGTACTGGTAGACAAAATGTCGAAATGGCTCCTGAGCGCTTTTTGCATTTCATGTTTTGGAGTTTCTTGATGCAGTGGAAGAGAGAGACCTCGTGTCCTTTGAAGTCCCGGTAGAAAAAATGTCGAAATGGCCCCTGGGCGCTTTTTCACATTTCATGTTTCGGGGTTTCGAAATGCAGTGGAAGAGCAACCCCTTTGTCCTTTGAAGTCCCGATAGCCGAAATGTCGAAATGGCTCTTGGGCGCTTTTCACATTTCGCGCTTCGGGGTTTCAAAATGCAGTGGAAGAAAAACCCTTTGTCCTTTGAAGTCCCGGTAGCCGAAATGCCGAAATGGCTCATCATTTCATGATTTTAACCATAAGAGATGAGCTCATGCACCAGACCTCGTGCAACTCTGCGACTCAGACTTACCCGATGACCGTCGATCTGCTCCATCTGTGGATCCTCGTTGTTGAAAACAAAATGCCCGCTCGCTTGATTTTAAGCCCGAAATGGACTTCTTCTGTGTGCTACGCTTGGCGCTCATGACTTGCAAGAATTGGCGCTAACAAACTTAACTAAGTCAATTTAGGAGAGATAATAATAATAATAATAATAGTTAAGGGTCTTTATTTAATAATAACTAGGTAGGTGGGACCCCTTGCGACTCCCTTCTTTTATTCTTTTCAAATTTTAAAATAAAACACAATTTGATAATCATTTAAACACATGCCACCTTGTAACTCCCTTAAATATCTTCAAAATTTGAATATTTAAATATCATAAATAAAATCATATCCAAAAATATGAAAATATCCACATTATCCCAAAAAATAGCTTGTTGTCCAAAACTTTCTGCAGATAATTGTCTTCAACAACTCAATCATGAAAACACATAAATTAAAATCCATACTTGCCACTTTGAGAGGAAATCCTTCTTTTATCATTGTTGTCACCCTTTGACTTCCCGGAAGTAGCCTTAGGTTTATTTGAACCTTGAGGTTGTATCTCACTAATAACATGGGAAGAATCATCCTTCAAATACATACGAGAGGACACTGATTTTGAGGAGTCATTCGAAGGAGAGGAAGGGGAGGCAACAACTTTGCCTTTATATTTCTCATGGAGGACATCAATTTTAATCCTTTTTCTAGCATGTGAGGACTAAATAGGTGAATGCATAGGGGCAATTTGAACATTAGTATTTATAGGTGGTGGAGGAGTTAATGCTAAATTGGGAAAGCCACTATGGCGAGAGACAACCAGATTGACAATCTCTTGCCATCCATCATTTGCAGAAACTTCTGGTTGCAAGGAAACATGAGGAGGTACATGAATATCAGGGATATTTTGTGGGTGGAAGGGAGGTCTCTCTGGTCTGGGTTGTACTATCCCCTGTCCGATCCAGCTGAAGAACCCAACTTGAAACAACCGGTTCAACTCCTGGGGGTCAGGATCAAAATGAATTGAGAATCTAGGCCTTCTAGGCCCTCTGCTCCAGTTACCTCTTCCTCTATTATTTATGCCATGGCTGCCCCTTTTGAAGAAAATCATCTTGTATGCAACAATTCATTAGTAAATAGCCCTTAACAGACCATACATGACATGTTTTTTGCATGAAACAAAGTTTGGCTCAGAAATTGACATGAGACCCATGAAAATCAATCCATAATAAATTATTTAATCATTGCCAAGTGAGCAGGGGGTGGATAGGGTTCATGTGACATCTGGAGGGATTTGTAATGAGAAAACAAATGGTAGCATGATAGGGGACAAACACACAAGTACTTCTCAACAATTCATTAAATAACTTAACTATGCAATCAATACCAAAAAATATCAGCTGCCACCTATTTCTGTGTCATATCTTTTGTCACTATTATATAGAGATTTTATCTTATTTTATAGAACATGGCATGTAAAAATGAAATTTGGATTATTAGGGGGGTATAATGAGCGAAAAAGTGATAGTATGAGAGGGAATAAAATATGGATATTGTTCATAAAAATAAATCAAATCAAACAACCACCATAACTCTGTTTAGATCTCATAATCCAATAAGCATTTACTTTTAAAACCAAAACCATTTAACTATCACTTCTTTATAGAATTCTTGTTGGCTTTAAAAAAAGCAATTCATATGCCCAAAATACTCAATTATAGCAGCCCTTGCATCTATACAACATCTATAATAACAATCACGATAACAACATTGCTATTATATGATAAAATAATTATTCGTTGAGCTACAGTCATTCATATTCCAATGCTAAATCTCTTTCCTTTTAAAACCAAATATAAATATGCACAGTGATTCCAACTATCCACATCCAATATTTATTCCTTAAACTCAAATAAGAATAGGTCCAATATTAACCTCCATATGTCAACTTTCCAAACACTGTTCGACACAATCCACTGGGCATTAAACTCATAATCAGGCCCCAATTCAATCACACAAAGGTATTCATTCAAAATGATCAACATAAATGTTGATTTGACATAGCATTCAACCAATAACATGCAACTCTGAGCCAAATCCTTTCTTAAAACATGTAAAAACTTATTTTAAAAGTGATGCACAATGAGAGATAGAACCAAATCGTGCACCATGAAAAAACAACAACCGTGCCCAATAGAATGAGCACACACAAGTGTGTCCTTTACCCTTGACAGGATTGAAACTAGACCAATATCATGTTTAGGGTTTAACACAGCAAGGAAGTAAGAACAAATAACTCGACCACTTAATAAAGTCCTCAGGGACGCAGACAACTCGTGCCCTTTTAAAAATTCATTGCAAATAGGTAACAACAGATGGCTCAATCAAGGGATAGTCTTTGAGACACATAGAATTTGTTCCTTTTAAAAATCACCACAGATACATAACCCTTAACCCAAAAACTTGACGGTGAGGGTTACCAAAACATAACAGTCAGCCACCTCCAATAAATAACAGGGGAAGTGAACTCTTAAAAACACTCTGGAAAGAATGCCTGAGCAGAACCCATGGCCAACCAAACATATAAAAGATTCCATTTAAAGTTTTGGGTAATGCTAAAATCCGACTGTTCAATATTTTCCAGCAACAGTGATAATAAAGTCAATGCCATGACAAATGGCAGCTTGGGGCTTGGCCAAAACATGGCAAGCACAATCCAACTCTTAATAGTTCGCATTGCAACCTAGTGAAACAAAACATATCAAACACAGAGACAAAAAGGAATGATAAAACTTAACACCAAGATTGGTTGTAAACCAATGTGCCAAAAAATCAGAGTTTTGCGAAACCATAATCATAATTTTATGCAGAGAACCATACCAAACATGTATTTAACCAATAACCCAATGCAGAGGTTACACATAGCAAGAATATCCATTCCTCTTCTTCACAAGCCAACAATCTAGAGTATTCACAGAAGAAAACATAAGCACAACACTGATACACAATCAAAAACTTAAGAAAAACACATACCTCAAGGAATTATGAGCTAACATTTATTCATAGCACAAAGGAATCATCATGGATGGAAAATAAAGGAACCATACTTGGAAATATTTCTCAAGGGGAAGAGTTAAACTGTTTCCTTCTTTCACAACCAAAAATTGTGGAGCATAAACAACCACCAGAGTGAAAAACGAAATGCAAGTATGGCCAAGGTGACAGGATCGAGGGTTGTTTGAGTGACGTGCAGTAAATGCACATCGCTTCCTTCCCCAGCCTCATTCAATTCGACGTACACGCCAACCAATCCACCTTAACATTAACCATTAAATCAAACAAATATCCCATTTCTATATCCATTGCATAGTGCGCCACCCTAAGTCATGTCAAAACCCTTAACAACAACAATGTTCTATAACATTATCACATATTCCTCACACATAACCTTTAACCAAAGCACATACTTTTAGCAACAAGGGTCTATACTATTATAATTTGCAAATGCGGAAACACAAATATCATAATTCAAGCACAAAATTAAAACATAGAGATTTAATGTGGTTCACCCAAACGTTGGGCTACGTCCACCAAGCAGAGGTATCAATTGTCTTATTATTCGAATCAAGGAGATTACATCAACTCACTCACACTCAGTCATTTTCCTCTATGGGATTACATGAATTTATACATTCACACAAGAAACTAATTATTAAATGTGATAGCTATCCATATTCTAACTTGGTCTATTTGGTTGTAACCAACGCAAAATAATAGGACCAAAAAACTATTCTTGGTAATTTGTTGTCACCAAATCCCAACAATCTCCACCTTGACAACAATTAACCTGATACCTTGCGCCTTCCTTTTGTTCATCACCTTTTCTACAAACCTAGAGAAGCCAAGCACCACTACAACTTCTCTAATAAAACTGGTTTCATGATCTCACCTGTGTGAATTTCACGAGTTTGGATTTCCTGAGGGGTCACTCCACCTCCAACATGTCTTCCACAATTGTGTTGCGAGATATATTTAGTGATAGATATCCTCCTATCCAAAACACCTGTAAAATATACATTACAGTTATCACAGACCATCTCAGTGTAACCATTATAGGTGACATTTGTGCTTCTCAAACGCTGAAGCACCCATTTCACTGCAACACTTGAATCTGTCATGTATCTGACAACATCATTAGCATGTGAAACATTTGGTCTTAACCATTTAATCACATACAATAGACCTCCTACTGAACTTACACGAGACATAACCTTTTCTTCTTTATATACATGTCCTATACTTGAAGAAAACTTATAATGGAAAGCAAGAGGGATAAAAACTGGTTTTACAATGTTCATACTGAACTCCAACCACAAATTACCGTTACCATCTCTATGTACTTCCATTCCCATAATTTGTTTTGTTGATCCTTGATCCCTCATCTAAATTGTCCTGTCCACTTGAGTAATTTTCTTACCGATTTTATCCATGCTTCAGCTTGCATCGAGCACATCATTATAAAATAACATCAAGACTTTGAATGTACTATAAACCGTATATTCATTCCTACCCTTTGAAAAATTTTGACTCACTATGAAGGATTCAAACATATTGTATATTTTCCTGGTTACCAATAGGCCATATAATGAATTATCTACCATGCAAACAAATTTACCGTTGTGATCTTGAATCAACCCTTTTGGTTGTTCCATACATACTATATCTCTTTCAATGATGACCCTATGAGAAGTAGTATCCCACACACAACATCCCTTTATACCACCGTCATAACTTGTAGAGATATAAAACAAGTAGGAATTCAAAAACAAAAATTTTAAGTCTGTAAATGATTTACCGCTTACCAATACCTGCAATTCTTTCTTGTTCTTATGACGTTGATGCTTCTTCCATAAAAAATAAGATAAATCTGTCACTTCAGATGCTACTTCAGTACTTCCTTCCATCTTATAATGGTTATCAGCCTTTGTTGCCTTCATCACTACTAAATTCCCTTTCGACAATTTGAGAGCTCCACCTTGACCTATATACTTATATCCACAAGAATCCAACACTCCTAATGAAATCAAATTTTATTTAAGATTTGGTACATATCTAACATCCGTTAATTCCCTAACAATGCCATCAAACATCCTGATTCTAATACTTCCAACCCCAACATTTTTACAGTGAATACCATTGCCCATAAACACTACACCCTCATAAACAGATTGGTAAGAAATGAACCAATTTCTATGTGAGCACATGTGGTGGGAGGCACCTGAATCTAACTGCCATTCTTCTTGATATTGTAAATTACTAGAAATAGATAAAACTTGATCAATTATACTTGAATTTGTTACAGCCAAATTTGCTTCCTTCATAGAATTTTCCTTAGATTCCTTTCTCTTCCAACAATCTTTCTTGAGGTGTCCTGTTTTGCCACAGTACCAACATTTTTCTTTACCCTTTTTGTGTCTTGACTTAGATCGGAAAGAACTTCTCTCATTCTTCTCTGTGGCTCGGCCTCTGATCAACATCGCCTCTGAATTTGAGGTTTCTTTACTAGATTTTCTCCTCATTTCCTCATCCAACAAAGCTCCCACAACATAGTCATAATCTAAAACTTCTGTTGAGCTAAAGCTAATAGAGGTGACTAGATTATCCCAAGACTCAGGCAACTAACACAATAGTGTAATAGCCTTATCCTCATCTTCGAATTTAACTTCCATCTGGTCAAATGAACTATAAGGGTATTGAAGGTATTTTTTATAACCCTAAATTGCACCACACATGCTTACCTGGCATCAGGCCAATTCATATCCCTTCTTTTCCAAAACTCTGTTGAACAACTCTTTGAAAATCCTCTTGTGTTAAGGCCCACGCACCCTAACCCATTACTGCACGCGTGTACACGCTGGAAGACTCACAATAGCCCGCGTGTACCTAACAAAGCACCAAAAAAAGGAAAGTTACCGACGAAACAAAAAGCTATGGGTCAGTTAACTGAAACTCCCGACCATGCATGGCTGAGGGTTCATCCAAAACCCTAGCTCCTTCTAGCCTATAAAAGAAGGGGTATGGGTACCATTTGGAGGAGGAAAAAATATAGCAAAGAAACTCTGCCCATTTACATAATCCATTGTCCCAACCCTTTAGCCTTTCCTCATGCCAAAGGAGATTTAACGCAAAGCAGTTGAAGGACAGAAGAAGAGGAGCCCAGGATCAGGTTCAAGGAGCGGTGGCCAGTCTCAGCTTTTTTGCAAGTTGTTTCACTTTCAGTAATAAAAAGAATACTTTTCCCGTCCCAATGCATGAATTGTCTATGGCTTGATTAATTTATGCTTGATTTCTAACATTTGAGTATAGAAGTAGTATGCATGCATACTACTTCTATATTCAAGGGTTAGAAATCAAGCATAAATTAATCAAACCATAGACAATTCATGCATTGGGACGGGAAAAATATTCTTTTTATTACTGAAAGTGAATCAACTTACAAAAAAGCTGAGACTGGCCATTGCTCCTTGAACTTGATCCTGGGCTCCTCTTCTTCTGTCCTTCAAGTCCTTTGCATTAAATCTCCTTTGGCATGAGCAAAGGCTAAAGGGTTGGGACAATGGATTACGTAAATGGGTAGAGTTTCTTCGCTATATTTTTTCCTCCCCCAAATGGTACCCCTACCCCTTCTTTTATAGGCTAGAAGGAGATAGGGTTTTGGATGAACCCTCGGCCATGCATGGCCGGGAGTTTCAGTTAACTGACCCATAGATTTTTGTTCCGTTGGAAACTTTCCTTTTTTTTGTGCTTTGTTAGGTACACGTGGGCTGTTGTGAGTCTGCCAGTGTGAACATGCGTGCAGTAATGGGTTAGGGCGCGTGGGCCTTGACACAAGAGGATTTTCAAAGAGTTGTTCAACAGAGTTTTGGAAAAGAAGGGATATGAATTGGCCTGGTGCCAGGTAAGCATGTATGGTGCAATTTAGGGTTATAACAGTATTTAAATGTTCAACAACTTTTGTACCTTCTTTCATTCACAAACTGTACAGTTGCCTCTTCAAGTAGATTTTTCTCATCAAGGATTTTGTCATATATAGACTTTCCAACTTCGTCCACAAACCGATTGTTGTCTTCTCCAAGACAATATTGAATAGAACATCATTGGCCAAACATAGGCATATGGCACTTAGTGCTCTCGCATCCATATCATCCTAGTCATCATCTGGTATGGTCGTGGGTTGCTTTGCTTTTCCCAAAAGTGCCTTCACCACGCCTTGTTGCATGAGCAGATCGTGCACCTTAACCTTCTAGATCTCGAAATTGTTCTTGCCATTGAATTTCTCAATTTTGAACTTAGCACTCTGCGTCTTTTCCATTAGAGGAAACATAAAGAATAAACACCACTTCTTGTAATATCCAAGGCCCTTTCAAAAAATATGTGGAAGAATAATGGTTTAATCTTTACAAGGTTTAATTAAAAGATTTAATGAAAAACCTTTCCTTTTATTTAAAAAATAAAAATAAAAGTCACATTTTTTTTTAAATACAACTTTATTTTAATCCCTCCACCTTTTTAATTGATTATAAACTTTCACCTCACAACTCTTCAACTTTATATAAAAAAGTCAACCTTTCCTTTCAATGGACCATACGTTAACTTCTTTAAAAAATAATATACGAATGCAGTCGGACCATGCCTTAATTTTTTTTTTCAACTCCAAACAAAAACAAACATACGCTGCCCTCATAAAAATTAAAAAAAAGGCCGTCGCACGTCTCGTGTGTCTGGCCTACGAAAACATGGAAACAATACTCGTGGAGTCGTCGCACCTCCCGTTATGGGTGGCCTGAAGAAATTTAGAAAATTTACCCACGCCTCAAGTGTGCACTAGTGGCCGCTGTGACCTTCGAGAGGAGAGACCTACGGAAATTTGGAGATTGACAAGCCCTCTCAACTCATTTTCTATCACCACTAATTCAAAAAATTGATATTTACTGGTCTCATGGATCTCCAACCAGAAATTCTTTGATACCACTTGTTATAATTTGCAAATGCAGAAACAAAAATATCATAATTCAAGCACAGAATTAAAACACAGAGATTTAACGTGGCTCACCCAAACGTTGGGCTACGTCCACCAAGAAGAGGTATCGGTTTTATTATTATTCGAATCAATGAGATTACATCAACTCACTCACACTCAGTCATTTTCCTCTATAGGCTTATATGAATTTATACATTCACACAAGAAACTGATTATTAAATGCAATACCTATCTATATTCTATCTTGGTATATTTGGTTGTAACCAATGCAGGATAATAAGATCAAAAAACTGTTCTTGTTAATTTGTTGTCACCAAATCCCAACATATACACCCTTCTTTTATCACAATTACATATAACCTTAGGGCTTGAGTATAGTCCTTTATTCCTTTTGTTTAAGCTCCCATATCATCCTTTTGTTAAAAATCATATGTGAAATAATCAATTCATGTTTAATGCATAAACACAGAACCTGTAAAAATAATCCTTTTATCCATAGTACAACCATACTCTATCAGTAACCATCAAAACCATCTAGCCATGCAACAATTAACCAACCATATTATGTTTTCATAATGATTAAAACCATGACTCTAATCATCCACTGTAGAAGGCTGTGTTGGCATCATTATTTTTATCACATATAGTTTTCAAGGGCAGTAGGTTGTCCAAGTTCGCGGCCTGCACAAGAAGCATCAAAGCGCAACGTTTAGAGAATTCCCAGAAAGCACGAAGTGGCCAAAGTCATGAAGTGCCCGAAGTCCCGAATTGAATCTGAGCCATTGATCAGAAAGATCCATGTGTCAATAGATTAATAGCTCTGGGTAAAAGCGTATGGAAGAGTAAGCGAGATTTGAGCTTTGGTTTTCTCGGAGCCCAGAGACCGAAAGTGGATCTCGACCGTCCAAATCCAGAATGCCACGTGTCATCAGAGATGTCACTCTGGGAGTTTTTCTTCAGTAGTTTTAAAAAATGAGAAAAGCATCGAAGTCCCGAAGTCTCAAAGACCCGAAGGTCTGAAGTCCCGAAGCCCGAAATCAATAGTAGCCATTCGATTCAGAGGGACGCATAGCACCAGATCCGAGAATTCACAGTTTCGCGAATTAGAGGTTTTAGCATGGAGCACGACGTAAGTTTTCAAAGGACAAAATCCTGAAATTACTTTGGATATGAGCACCAATTTATGGCCCGAGGTCGCATGTAGGATGGAACGATGGAGAGGAGCTGTGCCAAAGGCCGAAATCACCTGTATTTGGTCACAAAAGAATATTTTCTTGGCCTCGAGGTGTTGGGATTGACTCGAAGAAGTCATGGGAACCGCATAGAACATTCATGGGTGTCAGGCCTCGTCATGATCCCTATGAAGGTAGTTATTGAAAATGGGGGCGGTGGTTGAGACCTTGTCTCACCCCATAAATGGAATGCATGGAGAGAAGGGTCGTGGGGGCTGATTGTCAATCTGAAGTTTCCCGAGAGACAAATTTTCCTACAAAGCACATAAATAAGTTGGGCTCGTGTCTGACATAAGAAGGCCTATACATGCTGACAGAGTACGCGTCGACTGGAAACATTGAATGCAGGGGTCCGATCACATTCCTAGTAGTTGTAACATTTTTAGTATAATAAGAAGTTTTGATATTTTGTTAAGGTCAAATGGTTGAGATAGGCTCCCGACTATTGTAATATTTTTATGAAGAACATTGGTTCTCTGGTTACGTATTTGATTTTGAGACATCTTAGTTAATCTAGGTTAGCTTTCTTACTCCATCTTATTTTCCTCTGATACTAAGAGAGTTCATGATTGACTGATTCACATGGATTGGATTATAATTTCTTTCAGTTTCTTTGAGATTTGAATTCAAGAGGATCTTGCATTTAAGGTTTTCCTCCTTAGGTTGCTGAAAGACCTGATGTCCACAAAAGACCTCTACACTCTCTTCACCAAAGTATTCCCTCTATTCAACCTTACTCCAACTTACTAACTGTTGGCACTGGGGTAGACCTAGGGTTTAACGCTTCAAAAATGCACCAACAAAACCCTAACTACCATCCTTTTCGGCAACACCTACGAAGAAAATGAAGTCTCACCAGAGGTAGAGGCAGGGGGGCTTGCAGGACTCAAGTGTCTACAACCTAGCTGGGGCACAAATCTGTGATTACAATATTTAACAGAGCACTTAACAGTTAACATTCATTAGCATTTAATCCTTATTCACATCACAGGTAAAACCCAAATTACAGAGAAACACAATATTCAACAAGATCTAATGCATCCAAGAACCTAGCACATAGAGATAGGTTAGATCTAGAATTCATTCATATTACTAAGCACTAAGCTACTATATCAGACGCATCTAACATACATAAAGATGACAACACTAAGCATAAATCACACCAATAACATAAAGAAATAATAACACATGATATACGTGGTTCACCCCTAGTGTGGGGCTACGTCCACCAACTCTTCTTCTTCTTTATTATATTTGTTATCACTGAAATTTCGTCCGCACATGGCGACAAGAACTCAGCATCATCAAACGGGAATGAAGTCATTCATGGCACTAAATTAATTTCACAGCATGGCAAAAGGGTCAAAAACTATACAAAGTAACCAAAAATTGAAGGGTGCTTTACATAAGTTAGGTGGCGCACATATGCGCGGAACATAAACGTATAAGGCGCGCATGCGCGCACGACACACGGCTGTTGGCGCAAAAACCCGTGCACCTGCTAAAGGACGCATTTATGGAATTGGTCGGCCTCCCAACCACTTATGGATCAGCTCCCAAGCCGATTTGACTCCCAAATCTGAGCTGAATCCGCATGGTAGGCTAGTCAAAGACCTAATTAAGCCCTAAAGAGCCCCTTTTCACACCTCA
>ML789390.1:632264-644092 GCA_009831015.1 Picea engelmannii | reverse complement strand
TGTGCTTGGAGTTCTTTCACCATCATTCTCATTTTCTCATTGTAAGGAGAGCAATTTTGTGAGGACACAAGAGCCTTCCTTTGGAGGAAGAAGGGACTCACAGTCCCCTTTCTTCATTGTGCTTTGATTTCATCAATTGATCAACCTAAAAACATTGGTGATATTGGTCTTTTTGTGTTTTATTTCTTTATCCATATGCTCATAGTTCTAGTTTGTTTTTATTTAATTCTTTCTTATAGTTTTGTTGTTCTTTTCCTAACCCTTTCCTCTACAGCTGTCATGCTCAGCAAGACCCAACTGGGCATGTAAGCACCCTTTATTTTCTCACAAGGTGACGAATTGGGTGCAAACAGATTGGCGACCATACTGGGGAGTTGGTATCAATTCCTTCCTCATTTGGGTTTATTTTGCTTTCCTTTTGCTTTCATTAACTTGCAGGTGCACAAATCAGCCTCTGCCGACCTGCTAACCAGTCAATTCAAGGGAGAATTGAGAGAAATCCATCCAGATTTCCTCTCTCGGCTGTTTGCCACAGGCGCGTGGGTATTTCACCCCACAGATGCGCATCGGGTGTGCATGTGCCTTTTCTACAGTCTGTCTCTACACGCATGCGCCTGTTTTCTTGATTCTGTGCGCGCATCAGCGCTCTGCGCGCGCCTGTCTACACTGGGGGCTGCGCATTTTGCACAAAATTTTACATTGTAAGGTCTTGGGATGTGGGGAAAGTCATTTTCCTTCTTAAGAATGATGTTATGCATGCTCTAAATACTGCACCACTTAGACCCCTCAACTTATAAAGGGGATAGTCAAACAAACATAGGCACTTAGGTGGATAAAAATCATTTCACCTTATTTTCTTTTTTCCACGTGGATGGCTTGCTTTGATTTATAATCTAAGTTGGACAATCATACTTAATCACACCTAACTCACATTTGGGACTAGAAATTGAAGTAACAATCCTTGAGTATGCTCTTCTCTTGCGCCTTCATGCGATCTTGAGAACCAGAAAAAGATTGCGAAAACGATCTCATCTCCCTTAAAAAAATTTCAGAACCTTTTAGGAGAGGACAAAGGCCCTTTTTGGGACCCCTCTTAGTTTCATTTTTCTAACACATTTTAAATTTGTAACGGGCCCATACATGCCCACATGTCACAAAAATAGAATAGTGGTTGGAATTTTGCTTTCTTAGATCAAAAAACTAGGAGAGTTTAAAGGTTTGTAATGGGCCCACACATGCCCACATGTTCAATCTAGGATAGTTTCATGCTTGTTCTAGATTAACTCACACATAGGGAGTTAAAGGATAGTAACGGACCACATGTCCACATGCTAGTTTTCTAGGGCTTTTAAAATTCCACAAGGTTGTACCAATGACATCTAGCTAATTAGGTAATCACACTCTTGTAAGGACCAAGCTATGTCCACATGCAGCAAGGTGACATCTAATTAACTAAAACTTGGCGCACTTTCACTCACACACAAAATTCACTTCGCACTCACATAGATTCTTCTCGAAACGTGGAGGTCTAAGTAAGTTTCCTCAAAAAGGATTCTAAAAATACCCCATCTTTTCTTGACAAGACTATCCACTCCCCTTATTAATCAAACGAGGTTGGTTTTCACCCCCAGCCTCACAAAACAACTTCATCTAAAAAATTTCGTAAAAACTCACTAAGTTTTCCTCCACAGGAGGTGCCAAAATAATTTTTTTAGTCTAGGTAGGATTTCGGGGATAGGCATCCAAATAACTCCCCGTTATCTAGTTCTCACATTTTCAAACATAGAAGTTGACAAATAGGGAACTTCAAATCCTCCAAGTCAAGTGTTCCAATTACCATAAGGTAGGGAGATACCCGTGAAGGGTTGAAGGCCAAGGTCCGGTTGTTCTGTGCGTCCCCCCTTGAGGCACCCACCTCTTGGATGGGATCCAGCCCGTGACCCATTTCTTAGGCCAAAAATCTAAATGCAGCACTTTGACCGAGGTACCTAGTGACCAACTATAGGACATCTACCCAGGTGGCAATTGTGGGCTACAATTGCACCTTGATTGGATTTTGTGCGGCTATTGGGAAATATCGCCAGCTTTTTCGGGATATGCCCCCTCTACCCCTCATTATAACCAGTTGTTTCATCCTTCACTAGTCTCTCTTCTGGTGACTTCAGACCCCACTATTGAGAACTATTGGAAGGTCCAATGCTATGGGAGAGGAAGGACGTTACGTCTTCTAGGACACGAGCATTTTTCTTTCTTTTGATTCCCCCACGCGGACAAAACCCACTTACCCATATATATGCTTCTTTCTCAGGTTATGTATGATGCACATTTGATTACTGTTTAATTGGGATATATATATATTGTGTAAACATTCAACGCAAAATCTTTTTGTTTCTATATTTCTCGCACCACTTGTTGCACACATTCACACAAATAGTCTGACATCATAGGGGAACCACAGAACCCCCGTCGTTCACGACGCTTTCTCAATATCCCTCCTATATTAGGGGGAGTATCCGGTCATACCCGCTCATTGGTACCTCCTTCACACACTCCTGTGAGTGCTACCATCTTAGGATCAACTTTTCTTGGTTCTACGTTACTTGGGTCATCCTCCCAAGGTCATCTGCTCACTCGCTCTCCTTTACATGGAAGCGGGGGACCCACTTCCTCTCAAGGAGGGAGCACCAACCCACCTAGTCCCCATCAAGGGTCAGGTTCACAACACAATATGGCTGGAGCTAACCCTCCCCCACCACTACAGATGCCATACTTGGCCTCTCTCAACATCCCGGATCTCACCAAGCTCACCAATGGTCCTATATTGCATGATGCCACATGGCCTGCAATGCCAACCAAACTACCTTCAGACATACCAAAGTTTGAAGGAAAAGTAGGGGATGACCCCGCCAACCATGTCATGACCTTTCATCTATGGTGTTCTTCTAATAGCATCATGGATGATTCCATCAAACTGCGTTTATTTCAACGCACACTTACTGGCCCATCAACCAAATGGTATGTCGAAGAAAAATCAGGGTCCCATTCGACTTTTGAGTCATTGGCCAAAGCCTTCTTGACATTTTTCCAATTACCCATCCGCCATGAAAATGGTCTAGAACTACTGTCTAACTTCAAACAGACCTCAGCCACCCACATCGCTGACCACATTCATGAGTGGCGTAGGCGACGTAGTTTGTGTAAAGCAGAAACCACCAAGCAGCAGTGCCTTGACTGGTTTCTTAGATCACTTGTCTCTCTACTTGGTAAGGACGTCGCTTCCACCTTCCCTCAATCTGAAGAGGAAGCCATTAGTAAGGCCCAACAATATGACCTTATCTACACACAGTCAGGGTACTTATACACAGTACTTCCTGACCTTCCAAAACCTGTGCCATTTGGCCAAGACAAACCTGGGATGTCTCATTCAGTAGACGGACTAATAGGTGCCACCACACACCATGGTCCACAACCCCAACCACCACTGATGTATGGAACACCTCAATACCTGCCGACATATGGGGGCACTCCTTATTACCCCCCACCCCCTTATCAACAGCCATATCCTGTTGCTATACCTCCACCAATTAGTGGATCGCCACCGGCACCTCCCATACATCCACTGATTCCCACAAACAGTGGTACTCCCTCAACTTCAACTTATAGTACTAGTGAAAGCACGTAGCCTTCCTATGTACTGTATGGATCGGTACCACCACAAAATCCATACTTCCCCTTTCTTGGTCCTCCACAACCCATGGCTCCCCCACATCCACATGCGGGGGTAAATTTTGTTCAACCTTCTGCTGCTCAACAATACCAAAATTTTGAACAGTTGAACACAGCCAACCCAACTCACCCCTCGAACAACGCCAAAAAGAAAGGACGGAACATAAACAATAACAACCTTGGTCAAGGCGGGAATCAACCCCCACAACACCAACCCACTGGGGGAAACCAGAACCAAGGGAACCAAAACCCCCAAGGGGGCAACAACAACAAACGCCAAGGGTGAAATAACGTTAAAACCATCCACCCTTGTGCTCTTTGTGGTGAGTTCAGTCATTACACTCACCATTGTCCCCAAATCGCTGATTTCAAAAGGTTGAAAGACTCGGGTAGTCTTCCCCATACCCCTGAACAAACTGCCCCTCAGCAGGCACCACAACAATATGTGCAACAACCCCCTCCCGCCGTGCTACAAAATCCCATCCCATATCAAGGTGTGATAAACACCCAACAGGATGCACACCATCCCCCACCTCATGCGGGACAATACCACAACCTTAACACTCTAGTAGAGCATACAATCCTCCTCACCAGTGAGGAAGAAATCCTTCTGCAAACACGGAATCGTCAGTATCAGACACCAGTTGAGTCTACTCCTATCTCTCCAGAGACAAACCCTACACTGACCGGACCCCCGTTGGTGATCCCTCGCCCTTCCTCCGAACCACCATTACGCATCCCTCGCATCCCCTTGTGCAGGAATGTGCACAACCCACAGGCTAGGGCAACTCATAATTATAGTTTGGTAGATGACTTAGCACAATCCCTGGCTTCCATCTCAGTCCTGGAAGTCCTCCAAACTTTCCCTACACAATAGAAGTCTCTGCTTTCTGCCTTGGGGGCAGTCGACCCTACAGATACTTGACTCATCACCTTTGATCTTGACAATAGCGAACCTCGCCTTCCCGCCTTGGTCGCTATTCAACTACCAATAAAAATACGGAACATCATGGTTCATCGGTGTATCATCGATGAAGGTGCATCTACATGCATCATGTCCAAAATAGTATGGAAGAAGCTTGGTTCCCCAAAACTCATACCCTCCGCCATCACATTACGAGCTTATGACGGCCGACCATCATCTCCCAAAGGGCTCTTCCAAAATGTCCCCATTGAACTCGGGGGAAAAACTATTCTCATCGACATCGAAGTTATCGATGCTCCGCTCGATTACAATATCTTGTTTGGACGTAGCTACATGTATGCTATGAAGGCAGTGGCATCTTCTGTCTTTCAGACAATCATGTTTCCCCACAACGAAAAGATTGTAACCATCGACCAAGTCTCACATTATGAGCCGAACCCATCTGCTAACCTCGATAACATTCTTCCTCTCATTCACACCAACAAAGATGCATATCCACTCATCGAGATGGGTCCTGGGATTTTTAAAGATCCATCCTTGTTAGGGACATACCATGGAGCACCACCACTCCTTCCCCCTAATCAAGTATGCATCGTCTCATCTAACGGAACTCACACAGAGGATGCTCTTACTCCTCAGGAGGCTGCAATCATTCCTGACGTCTCAATAGCCGCAGAACCACTCCAGCTGGAGCCTCCTGTGCACTCGTCGACCTCAATAGTCCACGAGACCACATCCCCTCAGGCGAATAATCCCACCTGGGAAAGATTCCCCCAACCCCTCACCCAGGTTCCCTTCTTTTACCCTCCACCAGGTATTGAAGCCTTTCAGGTAGCCGCAACACTCACACTCCCTAATATGGTGTTAGCAATCCCAGTTTGGTATTTACACCCACCAGAGATGGTCCCTCGACCACAGGAAGGACGTCCCATGACAGTTCCTATCCTTACCCCCACCCCCCCCACTCACTACCACCCCACTCACTAAACCCCCTGCTACAGCTGGGGGCAGGAGAAAGAAGAAAGAGCCCACCGCTCCACTTCCTCCCCGCATCCCACCACCTTGCGCACTATGTGAGAAAGAGGGCCACCAAACCAATAATTGCCCATCACTACCTGAATTATGGAATTTGATTCCCCCCAATCCAACTCCAACAACACCCGTCACTACTGCAAGTACCACTACCACCCAACCTTCCAGTAGTAAAGGGTTGAGGACCAAATTTGCGTGTGCCATATGTTCAGAATTTGGCCTTTACACCCATCATTGCCCATCACTGCCACGCTTTCGGCAGACATTAGCGGCTGTGCGCCAGAAATTCTAGAACAACCCACACCCTGCTACGTCCTCTTCAACAAATATCACTGACATTCGCTATGTCACCACTTCAGTTAATGAACGTATGAGATGCCCTTGCTCTCTCTGCGATTCATTAACTCATTTTACATACCAGTGTCCTATGATCCTTGCATATAGGCAACGTCAATTGGCCCTGCTTCACCCACCTGCAGAGGCGATACTTGACATTACTTCGTCACTTGAGGATCTTCATGTCATTTCTCCTGAGCCTGAGGCACTCCCAACGCCTCCATGGTGCTTTAATGACATCTTCGAGGATTTACCCCGCAATCCCCCCAATTTTCCTGTTCATTCTTCTATGGAAACTCTCCACCCAACCACCACGGGTACTCCGCAGTACTTCAATATATGGTTCATGTCTAGTGAACCCTCACCATCTGCTCGCACCATTCCCCTTGCGTCTCCAGCAGGGGGCAATCACACTAGCACTGAGATCACTCCTCACGAACCCTTGTATTCCCGACATTTCCAATGCGATGAGGAAATCCTGGAAGAGCTACAACCCCCAGACTCTCCCTGGGATGCACTACATCATTGTGCACTCTTCCTACCACAGAAATCCCTCATGCCTCCTAACCAAAACCCCATTTACGCGGTTGAAACCAAAGATTTTATCCCATCTGGACCTATCGATTGGTTCAACAACCCCATTCCTGCCCCTGACGCTTTTGAAGAAGGTAATATGGCCAACATTTCCCCCACCATCAAAATCAACATTTCCATTAAAAATGACATCGTCGAAGAAATCATCATTGGAGCTGCTTGCACTCCTCAGGAAATCGCCGCATATAAAGCCCTCTTCCAGGAATATAGGGATATTTTCGCCTGGTCATACATAGAAATGCCTGGCCTTGACCCATATATTGTCGAGCATCGCATCAACACCTGGCCTGAAATCACACCAGTTCGCCAGAAACAACGACCGCTACACCCATCCAAGGCCGCAGCTATCAAAGCCGAAATCGACAAATTACGTACGACCGGGTTTATCTACCCCATCACTTACACTTCGTGGGTTTCCAACCCTGTACCCGTCGACAAAAAACAGGGCACGATCCGCATTTTCACAGACTTTCATGATCTCAATAACGCATGTCCAAAAGACAACTTTCCAACGCCTTTCATCGATCAAATCATCGACAACTGCGCTGGCCACAAGGCTCTCTCCTTCATGGACGGATTCTCTGGCTATAACCAAATCCAAATCCACCCTGCCAATCAGTATAAAACTGCATTCATTACCCCATGGGGTACCTTTGCATATCGTGTCATGCCTTTCGGCTTAAAAAACGCTGGCGCAACCTTCCAGCGGGCCATGACATACATATTTCATGATCTGGCTGAAATCATCCTTGCCTACTTGGACGACCTCATAGCTCACTCCAAGAAAAGCACCCAACATCTCGATGATTTACGAATCATCTTTCAACGGCGTCGTCAGTACAACATCCCCTTGAATCCTCTCAAGTGTGTGTTTTGCATCACCGCAGGGTGCCTCCTTGGTTTTATCGTTTCCCAAAGCAGTATTACCATGGACCCCCTCAAAGCAAAGATATCACCGAAATTCCACCTCCTTGAAATTTACGGCAACTTCAGAGTCTTCAGGGCAAAGCTAACTTTATTCGGTGCTTTGTCCCAGATTACGCCATCCACTCACATGGTTTCCTTCGCTTACTACGTCACGACATCCCTTTTCACTGGGACGACTATGCCCAACAGTCATTTGACGATCTAAAAGCAGCGCTTTCAAATGCACCTTTGATTAGTGCACCTGACTATAATCGGGACTACATCCTCTACGTATCAGCATCAGCTGTATCAGTAGCCGGCGTCCTCGTCCAGCTCAGAGATGACAATCATGAACATTTCATTTACTACGTTAGTAAGAACCTCTCGGGACAACCCTTGAAGTACAAACACGAAGAGAAACTCGCTCTTGCAGTTGTCCTCGCAGTCTAGAAACTGCGCCATTACATTCTGCTTCGCACCATGAAGGTCGTCGTAGATTCCAACCCTATGCAATACTTTCTCAGCCGTCGACAAGTTAATGGCAAATTCGCTCGATGGATCGTTATCCTCCAGGAATACGACCTCGAGTTCTCAACACCTAAGAGTAACAAGGCCCTCGTTCTTGCCGAACTTGTCACGGCCCTTCCCTCTGACATCACCAGTGCCCCCGTCAACACTGACTTTCTTGACTAACATCTCTTTTACATCGCTTCCAATGATCCTTGGTATGGTGACCTTCTCGTCTACCTACGAACTCAAAAGTTCGGTATCGACCTATCACGAGATGATCGTCGGCGTATTCGCCATCAGGCCCCCCTCTATCTCCTCATCGGAGACATCCTATATCGGCGGGGCGTCGACACCATTCTTTGTCGTTGCCTGACTATTGACAAGGCCAATAGAGTTTTAAACGACTGCCACAGTGGTGCATGTGGGGGCCATCTTTCGGGTATCTCCACGGCTCAGAAGATTATCCGAGCCGAAACGTTGTGAGCAATGTCAGCTCTATTCCAACAAAGCCTGAGCTCGCCCCTCTCTTCTTCACCCTGTCATTACTGCGGGCCCTTTTTGTAAATGGGGCATCGAATTTATGACTTGTAATCCCCCCTCCAGCAATGGTCACAAATACATTGTTGTCACCGTTGATTACTTCACCAAATGGGCCGAAGCTATGCCCACTTTCAACAACACCACTGACACTGCAACGTGCTTCTTCTTTAACCACGTCATATCCCGTTTTGGCATACCACTCCAACTTGTTTCTGATCATGGGAAACACTTCGAGAATGAGATCTTTGTCGAACTCTCATCTCGATTAGGCTTCTCTCACGAGTTTGCCTCACCATATTACCCTCAGTCAAACAGACAGGTCGAGGCAGTGAACAAAGTCCTCAAGACCATGTTACAACGCACGGTTAATAAACATAAAACCAATTGGCATAATATGTTATTTTCCACACTATGGGCTTATCGAATGGCAGTAAAGACCGCTACAGGTTTCATGCCATTTCATTTAGTCCATGGGGTCGAGGCAACTCTTCCCATCGAGTGCGAAATTCCCACCCTACGCACCGCAATTGAGCTTTTACCTGACACTGCTCCAATGGAGCAGTGCTTGCTGAACTTGGAGTCTCTGGATGAAGATCATCGATATTCCTTACAGAACAATGAGGCAGCTAAAAAATGATCTAAGGCTACCTTTGATCTCCATGTCAACCTTCGATCATTTCGCGAAGGCAACCTCATCCTGGCCTATGATATCGCTCATGATACCTTTGGCCATGGCAAGCTCGAATCACTTTGGCATGGCCCTTACATCATCCAACATTGCCTCACCAAAGGCGCATACATCCTGGCCTCCCCCGAAGGCCTCTCGCCCAAGGAACCCGTCAATGGGTTATACCTCAAGAAATTTTATGCTTAGAAGTAGTCATTCCTTTAGGTTATTTTTTCTTGTTTAGTGTTTTTAATCTTTGTTCTCCTACCCTCTTGTCTAAACTATACTTTGTGCTATTGACAGATGCTTCATCCACCAGCCTACCACATCGGTTACGCCGATGGCGCCAGCCGTTGGACACAAAATCTCGCTTCGGCGGCTTGGGCTCTCTATACCCGCTCACATGAAATGCTATATTCAAGCGACATATGTATAGGGCCAGCAACCAAAAACCAAGCCGAATACTCTACGGTCATTGGCCTCCTGTCTGACGCTCAACGTCATCATATTCATCACCTTAGCATCTTCCTCGACTCTCAATTAGTCGTTCTCCAGCTCAACAATGTATACCGTGTACGCGATCCGTGCCTCTTTCGCAAATACCTGCAGGTTAGATTATTATCTCGTCATTTTGATTCCATTACATTTACACATATTCCAAGACAATTAAATCAAACAATAGATGACATAGCTAACATGGTGTTAGATTGGCATATATCACATCAAGCTACACATACATAACACATCTCACAAATCCTGTCACAGTATATAGGTAGAATAGACATCATCATCATCAACAAAACAAATACATGTAGACAACATCAGGATCTCGAACAATATGTATACTCATATATATATATCAAGGCCTCTCCGACCATCTGAATGTTTACATACAAAAAAATACATCTGCCCGTAGGCCAGTGCCACACCTCGGTGCAAAAAATCGGCTCACCAGCCTATATACAATCAAAACCAGTATACATCATACAATCAGGGTGCCTCTATCGCACCCCCACCTACTCCTCCCTCAGGAGGAGGTGGTGGCCCACCCCCACCTGCCCCAGGCAGTGGTGGAGGACCACCCATCGGACCCTCCTGCCCTGGCGGTAGGCGTCCACTAGTCATGGCGGCAAGCATAGCAGCTCGTCGTCGCACTATAGACCGCCATGGTGGCGGTACTCCTATGCACTTCTCCAGGAACCCCTCATCCTGGATGTGTATCCACATGCCCTCAGGCACATCTTGCAACACCATCTCTAGACGATGACGTATATCGTCAAAATCCACTCCGGCAGCCGCCGGAGGAGCATGTGATGGCCTCGCACCAGGGTCATCAAACCGACGCCGTCTCGCCGCCCTCTCAGGCTCTGTTGGGCAACCTGCAACCGCCTCTCGCCATCGCCTCTCTCCCTACGGTCGTCCCTCCAGCTCTCGCCTAGCCGGCACTCGCTGCATCTCCACCTCGCGCCCGCGAGGTGCCACTTCTGCACATGCACCAAACAACAACAAAATATCGTATCAGCAACTATATCACATATATATGGACTGATATCTCAAAAAACAACATAAGATCAAAACTCTGCATAATACTCAACGTACCTTGATGGTCGAACACCTCCCCTGGAGGAAACACCATGCCCGGGTCACCCCGGAAGTCAACCCCAGCATAGGGGTACTGCAGTACTACCTGCGGCATCTGCCGCCATATCCACGCCGCATCTATGGAGAAGTAGTGGCCACCTTCGCCACCACCGTGACGGACCAAAACTGAAGACCACCGCCTCAAGCGCGGCTCTCGTGCCTCTGGCACCTCTAGCAAAACCCTCGGGTGCAGCATCAGTACCCTCTCCAAAAACCAGGCTACCAGGATCGAGCTAAAAGAAAACTCCCCGGCACCTGTGGACCGACAACGGTCCAACTGCGCGATCATCCGCGCATGCAGAGTCAACCCCCATGAGAACCACTCGCGGTCCACCAACACCCTCTCCAACACCACCTGTTGGAAATGTTTAACAGGTAGCATATACTTGTCATTGATGGCAAGTACAACAATGAAGATGGCATGTATACAGGAAGAATGTACAAAGGATTGTTGGCCTATCTTACAGGATGACAGACAAACAAAAGAATAAGCTCAGGAGGCATAGCGCTCTTATACGTGCAAGGAGCACAGGAAAGAGACCGAGAGCCGTCGGATCTCACTCGGAAATCCTGACAGCTGTTGGATCGGGAGAAACTACGCAGATGTTAAGTGCAGTTGTTGGCGTGTAGAAGAAGTGATCTGCGCCGTCAGATTGGAAGCAGATACCCGACAACCGTTAGATCTGCAAAAGAAGCGAGGGAGATAAGCCATCGGAGAATCGGGAATCGGAGTTTAACGAGTCTCGTGAACAATGACAACGAAAACCCCGAAATCGCGATATGCGATTTCGTGATGAAATCGCAGCCATTAAAACAAGAAGAGATCGGGACCATCCACTTGTAGACAGGAGGCTTCATCAGAGTTTCGGGGATCGGGGTTTCAACATGCAAAGAAAACAATGCAACGAAAATCCCGATTTCGCGATATGCGAAATCCCGACTGACAGGTGG
>ML789390.1:579306-610463 GCA_009831015.1 Picea engelmannii | reverse complement strand
TACTAGTAGGAGTCTGCACTAGTACATTGTTGTAGAATGTTTTCTTAATAATAATCATTGAATACAGAGACAACAACAGCGGTGGTTTTCTCCCTATTTGGGTTTCCACCTTAAATCCTGGTGTTCATGTGTCCTATTCATCTATGTTAGTTTATTTTGTTGAAATACTGTTTAAAAGACATCTGATAAATGAATAAATCCATAATATGATCTCTGGATGCACTACTGTTTTCATAAGAATATACAACAACTGGTCTCTATAAAGTAGACTAAGATTTTTCAGTGAAAGAAAAGTAAAAAATTGTTAAAAGCTCAAAACACTGATTCACCCCCCCCCTCTCAGTATTTTTCCAACACCACTAGCTAGCCACCACTAATCCGTTGGGTCGCAAGCAACCCATATACATGAACGATCATTGCCGCTATGCAACGATGAGTCAGGGAGTCTATCGCACTGATCTTCACCACCTTCCCCGACATGAAGTCCTCACCTGAGTAGTATCAGGCCCCAATCGTGGCCAGGGGTGTATCCCTCGGCAGCACAGGCTCTGCCGGTAGGGGCGTTCCCCGAAAAGGGAGCCCAGTCAGAAAGTATACGTCCTCCACCGCAGTGAAGGGGATCTGCTCTCCTCGCACGAGGAAGCAGTGTAGCTTCGGACTCCACATCTCGAGGAGGAACTGCAGTAGGTACTCCTGCGCCCGTATCAACAGGCACTCAAAAAACTTTAGCAACCCACAGGTTGCTAAAGCCGCTCGCACCTCAGGCCCCGCATTGGCCACAACCTCTCGCAACTGGGCCCAGTCTCGCTCTCGCCATCGCACATCCATCACCACTGCTGGCAACCTGCAATCAACACAGATTCCGATATCAGCTCAAATACCCATCAACAGCATCAAACAGACTCATTTTTTACCCTTAAACCTTGCCTCAAAGGCGCAGTTTTTTCACCAACAGGCGTGCACACATGCACGCTTGTTCATTATACAGGCGCGCATATATGCACGCCTGTTCACTACACAGGCGCGCTCTTATGCGTGCATGTTCACTGCATAGGTGCACTCTTGCGCGCGCCTGTTCACTGCACATACGCGCTCTTGCATGCGCCTGATCATCATACAGGCGTGTGCAAGTGCGCGCCTATCTAACCCACAGGCGCGCACTGATGCGCGCCTGTTCAATTCACAGGCGCGTGCCCCGGGCGCGCCTTAAATCCCCCCTCTCGCGCACCCATGTGCATCTATTCGGTGGACAGGCGCGCACATGTGCACGCCTTCCACCGAATCGCCCGTGCATGTGGGCCCACACCCTAGACAAAAACCCCTAATTACCCCTGTACGGCCCCCCGTACCTACCCTGCCAAAAATTGGAAACCTATTTCTATGCAGGATGATCATACCACTAACCTGACACTCGCAAACCACCGGTCGGATACCTCATGCTCCCTGAAACTCCAAATATCCTCTGCAATCTGCTCGTCCAGTCACTATAGCAGCAGGTACAAATGAGGTGGCAATGTGGGCCCTATAGCTATATATAGGCCTTTTGCCAAACTTCCACTCACCATTCCGGGAGCCCACGGTGTCCATTTTTCAAACCGTCTTCAGCCACGGGATCAGCATCCCGCCACCTACATCATAGCTGTCCCTGGGTCACTTTTCATCCTGAGCCCCCGGGGCCCCTTTTATTTACATCATGGTCAGGTACGCACGCGCATTGTCACATTTGTCAAATACCTGCTCATATCTTTGATTCTCTTCAGATATTGTTCACTTTAGGTATTTGGTTGTTATGTGCGTAGGTACTTGCTCATCGGTCATCAACATCATCCCTTCAGGTATATATTCAGCACTGGCATGTAGTCTCTCCCACTGTATTGCATTTACATTTCCAGTCACATCCACTGATATTGACCTTTAGGATCTTCATTCCCAGCTCTGCAATACCCACACCTCCATTTTGCATCTTCGGTGTTGTAACCTGGTAGCATTCTCACCCACATGAGTTGTCCCATTCATAACATCTTTTGGCACTTTTGACACTCATGTCGTTCTTCATTATCCTTTAGGGATGGGAGTCCCGATAGTCTGTCATCATGTTGTGAATCAGCCACATCCTCCTTCTCTTCATTTTGCTAGCTTTCCCACACAGACTCCCAGATTATCTCTTTATGGTTCTATTTTTTTACCTGCACCTCCGCAGGATCATGACCCCTCCATTTCATCCACAATCAGTTTGCCCCTCTGCGAACCTACCTTCATTTCACCCACCTCATACAGAAACTCACCAATGGGGCCCCCACCCTTCATCAGTTTTCCCAGAAAATGTTTGCCCTCCCTGGGGCACGCATTTACACTGGGGCACCCGTTTCTGTATTTGTACATTTCTCCCCAAAATTATTCATTATTTATTGTACAAATGCCTTTATTTCTTGTCATTACATTTTCTTTTGTCATCACCGATGGCAACTTTCTTTCTTTTGGCCACACGCAACCCATGTCACCCTTGGTTGGAGTTTTTTATCATCTACCCTTGCTGGCATTGTCCATATCTTCAAAGTACTCCACAGGTCACTTACCTCTACCCTCTGAATTTGTTCACCTTGTCCCGCCTCTGGCACAACTCATCATCGATCTTGTCATCCCCCTGACACTCGACCTTGTTACACGGTTGCAGCCACTTTTTCATCTCATACATCCTCCAACCAAGAGCAGTCTTGAGTCTTCCCACTTCTTGACTTCGTCTATGTACCTCTACCACTTCCTCACCTCAATAGATTCTATGAAGCACTTTGCTTCTGGGAGTTGCGTTCCCCTTTTGTCGACAACAACACACTTTTTCCAAAAGGGCGACAGTATCTTGATTCTCATTCTCCATTTAATGAGAGATCTCGGATGGCACAGGGTGAAACACCATTGCTCCCTGCTGTCGTTGGCCCCCATAACATTCGACGCCAATACTTTCTCATGTTATGGTGGGTCTTACTTTGAGACTATTACAGTTATTTTTACCATTTTTCGAAGACCTCTGAACTTGGTAGGGCCATCAATGCCCGCATCATCGTCGCTGCTTCTTACCATGACCATTACCTATTATTCAGAGTATGTTCCTTTGCAGAATTGTCTTCTGCCTTTATTATCACCACCCCCGAGGGCGCTGCAGTCATCTACATCAAAGCTTCCACCATCATTTTTCAGAGTTACATCACACGAGCATGGGGCATGCCCACCTCATTTGTACACAGTTGTATATTTTCGGCACCTTATGGAAGGTCAGGTTCTACCGGTTCCTTTCTTCTCCAAAGGATTGCTCTACACGGTCTCACTATTGCTCTCTCTTACAACCACATTCTCAGTAGAAGAAACATTGATGGATTTTGGCTATACATATGCTCCTAACCTCATCCATCAGGGGGCATCTGTTATCACTGAAATTTCGTCCGCACATGGCGACAAGAACTCAACATCATCAAATAGGAATGAAGTCATTCATGGCACTGAATTAATTTCACAACATGGCAAAATTGTCAAAAACTATACAAAGTAACCAAAAATTGAAGGGCACTTTACAGAAGTTAGGTGCGCGCGCATATGTGCGGAACAAAAACGCATAAGGCGCGCATGCGCGCACGACGCGCGGATGTTGGCGCAAAAACCCGCACACCTGCTAAACGACACATTTATGGAATTGGTCGGCCTCCCAACCACTTATGGATCAGCTCCCAAGCCGATTTGACTCCCAAATCTGAGCTGAATCCACATGGTAGGCTGGTCAAAGACCTAATTAAGCCCTAAAGAGCCCCTTTTCACACCTCAAAGGAGTTACATAATCACCCAATGCTATGCTATAAAAAGCCATGAAGAAACATCATTTTCTCAAGGAATTTCATGTAATGTTATGCTGCTTAGATTATTTTAAGGACTCACTCCTTGGCAATAACACATTAGCACCATTTCATTGAGCCATTCACCTCTCCATTGAGTGAATGTGTTTGGAGTTCTTTCACCATCATTCTCATTTTCTCATTGTAAGGAGAGCAAGTTTGTGAGGACACAAGAGCCTTGCTTTGGAGGAATAAGGGAATCATAGTCCCCTTTCTTCATTGTGCTTTGATTTCATCAATTGATCAGCCTAAAAACATTGGTGATATTGGTCTTTTTGTGTTTTTATTTCTTTATCCATATGCTCATAGTTCTAGTTTGTTTTTATTTAATTCTTGCTTATAGTTTTGTTGTTCTTTTCCTAACCCTTTCCTCTACAGTTTTCATGCTTAGCAAGACCCAACTGGGCATGTAAGCACCCTTTATTTGCTCACAAGGCGATGAATTGGGTGCAAACAATATTATTTCAATCTTCTTACATGCACAGAGCCACAAAAAAAACTCTGCATAGGACAGGAGATCCTCCTTCCTCGAGCTTAGCACAACACAAACCCTCTTTACAATTACTTGTACTCATCTCTGCAAGTTCTCAACACACAGTATGCACAGAGATAACTCAATCATGTAGATCAACTACTTGCATTGCTTGCACTTAGTATGATATTACTCCCTAATTACATCGCCTAGCCTTCTATTTATACATTACAAGTGGGGCCTAAACATGGGTAATACCCATGGGCTGACATCCCATATGTGTTACATAAACCCTAAACCCAAAATGCATGCAAAAGGGGGCGAGATCCTACTATCCCCACTTCGCCTAGTGCTCCATCTTCGACAACCTATCGAAGTCCCCAAAATTGGTCAAACATGACCAATGTTTCCACAAAACTTGGTCAAGGGCCAACAGGCGCCCAACATTCACCTGTGGCTTGTCCCAAGTCACTTTTATCTGGGTCACTCTTCCTCAAAGGCCTCGAGCTTAGTTCGAGATGCCTCAACCTGCTGCTTCACCAGAGCCTCCTACTCGATGAACTCTTGAATAAATTTCTCAATCACTGGTCCTTCCAAGTGTTGTTCTACTGTGGTGACTACTTGTTCTAGCTATGCACCTTGTCCTTCAATCTCCTTAAAAAGTGTGCAAGCTTCATCCTGCACTGGCTGGAGCCTCTAGGTCACTTCCATGACTTTATTCTGGATGGCATGGACTCGTTGGTGAACCATGCGTTGTTCCTATGACCTTTTCATCCTCTCTACTGGTGACAGTAGCTTCAACTATGATTGTACTATTGTTGCTTGTTGCTTTGCCTCCTGGAGCTGTGACTCCAATGTCCTTAGTTCAGGGTCCTCTACAAGGCGCTCATAGGTTTGCGCACTTCGAATGTTGAGTTTATTTCATTTCAAGTTCAAGGCCTTGATTCTCTCGACTGTGCCTTGGGAAGTTTCCTCTATCTCATATCACACTTCCTGCGGATTGTTGGGAATGACTTGTAGTTCCAGTTCTACTATTCGTGCTTGGAGCTGTTGAATGGCTTCAACAAGCTTCCCCACCTGGCTCTCAGTGGTTTATTCTTCCCTCTGTTCTAAGCCTATCACAGAGAGAATTTCTCTGGTGACTACTTCTTTAACTCCCATCTGCTCTGCGAGCAACTGTTCTTTCTCCTTCTAGATATATGCTCTATCCTCTACAAACTTTGCCTGGAGGCCATCTTTTTCTTATTGCGCAACCTGACGTTGCTCTATGGCTTCCTCTTTTTCTTGCTTCAGAGCCTTGTGGCCTGTTATTTTTCCTCCTGGACATGACGAAGGTGAGCTTCTATTGAGTCTTCTAGTTTGCGTAGTTGGGCAGGCTCATCTCCTACTTCTATGTTCCCTGTTGACAATGACACAGTAGGCACTGCGTGGATCGAATAAAGTGCATATTGTACTCCTTTAAGTTCTTCTTCAATCCTGTCAAACATTGGCTCCTGTTTGGCTTCGCTTCTCTCTAAGATATCCTCTGAGGTATCTGATACAATGACAATGATAAGTTCGATGTCATCCATCATGAGCACAGTATGGAATGGAGGTTTATTGGCTTTTGACTTTTTTTGCGATGAGGGTTTCATTGGGGAACACTTTCTTTTCTTGGAGGTTTCTGTCTCTATAAGGGGATCTTTAGGCAGTGTTACTTCACCCTTCTAGTGCTTGTCTTCTTCCCCTTTTTCCTCTTTTTTGTCTACTTCATCACCTTCTCCCCCTTCAGGTGAGCCTGATGCAGTCTCCTCTGATGCGCTATGTATTTCATGTACATATTCCTTCTTTTTCTTCCTTTTGTTGCTGGGTGCATCATATTCTTCACGAGTGACCATAGGGCTTCCGATGAGGTTGGGTTCAGACAGTTTTGCCTGGTCAACTGGTAGAAGGAAATCTGTAGTCCATTCCTTTGTTATTTCTTCCATGTATTCTTCTATAATCTTATAATAACTCTGTAGCTCCTCCTTGATTTCATCTCTACGTGCAGTGATATATATGAAATGCCTATCTACACAGAACTTTGCAAATGGCTTGAACTGATGCAGTGTGTTCGGCGTCATGTGAGGGAAGGATTCAATGGTCCTCTTCAGCTACAAGTTATAGGTGTGTAACACCACGTTTGACTTCCATTGTTTCTCCATGTCGCTCGAATACCATAGCGTAGTGAACTTCGTAGCTAGTGGTTCAGATGACTCAATTTTAGGGAAGGTCACTCATTCCGGCATCTCCCAAGCAATGAAGGAAATGAGAATCAACGACCAATTGAAATGAAACTCATAGGCCTGATCCTGATCTTCACAACAGTCTTTATCTAACTGGTTGACGAGGTAGCTTGCCCAATTCATTTGCAACCCTTCAACGCATTTTACTATGAGGTCGATGACAAACCCCGTGACCTACGTTGGCCTATTCTTCATGACGGTCTTACCATCGATCAAGTGGAAAACTAGGCACATTGTGCCATTTTGGATGGAGGCTACCTTATATCCCCACTTCCCCTTCTCCACATCGCCATAGGTGTCTTTTATTGTCTGCGCCAGGGTGTGATCTATAGCCTTCCCTGGGTAAAAATCCTATGGGTCTGGTCCTTGCATGCTTAACCTGGTGATTCGGTGGATCAACACCGGATCTACTATGATGCGCCTATCCAACCATAGGTAACCGCCATGGAAGCACAACAACAGAAGTTTAACACATGCATTAACCTCTTGGTCTCTTCCGAAGTGTGGTAACTTCATCACATTGAGGATCGTGGACCTCCCGATGTCCATGGTCCACGACTGGGGGATTATCTTCGACTTCTTCCCCGTTGTCTTGGTCGAATAATTATGAGGTGTGAGCATGCCATAGTTCTTGTGATCTCCCAATTTATAGTCGCTGATATTCAACGTTAGAATCCTTTCCAACTTCAGTTTGACTGTGCATATCCCCTTCAGGAGGTATGCAGTAATCAATGTGTAGTCGAAGTCCCTCGGGACACTGTCACGACTCACCACACCATCTAGAGGAGGGATGTATTCGGGAAGGACTGACATAATGATATTCACAATCACCAAGTCATCACGGTGCTTGGTTTGTTTCTCTGTCACAGTTCGGGAGGGCCCAGATCAATGTACAGTTGATGGGGATGCTTGCACTCCTCTTGTCGACGAAGCTTGTGCTCTTGCGGGAATGAACTTCTCAGCCATGAGGTATATGAGAATCTCTTCTAGGGATTTCTCTACTGCACTAAGGTCACCTGACATATATGCTCGAGATATGATATCTCAGGTCAATGAACAAGTAATCAAGGTAGAAGAACAAATGGCAAGGCTTCAATAAGCATTGCGCAAAATCAACTAGTTCTCTGTGGGATAAGATAATCATGATTAGCAAAAGTGTTCATGGTGCAACACTCAACAGAATAAATATAAAATGTCGTAACAGACTCCTCCAATGGGTAGGAATGCCTCAATCAATGAAATTCTATCTGTTATGGCATGGTCCAACGGTCCAATGGCGAATGTTCCAACAATAACTGTGTTTCTAGCCATTCTGGAGCGTCATTCTAACGATCGGGACGCCTCCAATGGTCATATCTCTTTTCCATGGAGAAGTGCTAGTTGGTGGTGTTCTGTTATTCCGACGAGGTTCAAGTTCTGCAAACTTTCCTTCTTTGAAGTCTTCTCTGGAACCTCCTGCAATTTTTCTAGCTTTGCTTTCTTCTTACTAAGCTTCCTTGCTTTCTTCCCTGTGATTTGAGTCACTGGGTTCCTCTTTCCATTTTGATTCTTTCCTGCTCTTAGCATAGTAAATTCAAAATGCTGAGGATATTTCATAATATTTGAGGGTAATACTTCTCTTCTTACTTTTTTTGAAGTAGGTGCTCTACTCTCCTGCATGGATAAGTTCTTAAAGTCTTCCTGCGTCCTTTAAACTTCGACAGCTAGGTCTCTGGCCCTCAGTTGCTTCGACATGTCCTCCTTTTCTTCTATTAAGTGCAATATTCTCCTAGCCATGAAATCCTTTAAGTCTTTCTTTTTCTGTTTTATAGCTTCCTCTTCTTCTTTCCTTCGGATCTGATCTCTCTCAATCCAGGTATTTCCTAACAAAAGTGCAAAAGGAGAGTTGTTCTCAACAAAATTGATGACCTCGAATTCTTCTTTTGTTGATGTTTCATGGGCTCCCATAGGTACATGGGAAAGCATTCCACATAGGGTTATCAACTTTCCTTTAAACAAGCCTATCCCTCCTAATGAAGGAACCATAGCAGGATTTCCTAAAATTTCCCAAGTTCTTTCTATCATAATGTTAACCTGTGTTTCTGCATCCAATACACAGCCTATGTCGAAGTATCCTATTCTTGTTTCTATGAAATCTTTCTCTTTTAAGGTCTCTGATAAATTGATGTCTCTGTGATCATTCAATGTTTATTTTATCTTCAACAATATAGTCTCGGATTCTTTCTGGTTCTTGAGCATATTCTTAATCTCTTGGCCTTCCTCACAGTTTTCTTGTCTCATGTTCATCTTTTCAACTTTAGCAATCATTCTAGGGAAATCTAAAACTTCATGTCCAATAGCCTTACAACAAAGGCAAATAGGACCTCGACTAGGGAATTCCTTAGCAAGATGTCCCGGTCTTCTGCAACTATAACAAATATTTAGTCCTCTCTTTTTCTTAAATGATCCCCAACCCTTCTTGTATTGCGCATTGGGATTACAGTGATGGACCTGCAAAAAATTCTTTCTAGGATCCTGCATCCACTTGTTAGTCCAAAAATTATTTCTATGCATAGGGATAACATATCTTTCATTATTTCTTTCAGATCTATTCATATCAAATATTCTTTCTTCTAGTTGTGCCTTAGTTTTCAGACTAGGACCGAATCTATCAAACATACCTAGATCCATTCTTTCAAAGAAAAAATTTCCACTTATCTTACCTTTATCAGAGCACAAAGCTTTAAGATCTTATCTATTTTCTTCAGATTGAACTTCTCTTCTTAGCACGGAGCTTCACAAGTCAAGTAGAGTACTGCGCACTACAACAACAAATCAACATACATAGCCTTCTTCTTTTCTTCAGTTCCCAACAATCGTAGTTTCAGGTCCTAGCAACGGAACCATTTGTTGGCACAGGGGCATACCTAGGTTTCAATGCTTCAACAATGCACCAACAAAACCCTAACTATCGACCCTTTTGGAAACACCTACGAAGCAGATGAAGTCTCACCCGAGGTAGAGGCAGGGGGGGTTGCAATACTCAAGTGTATACAACCTAGATGGGACACAGATCTATGATTACAATACTTAACATAGAACTTAGCAGTTAACATTCATTAGCATTTAATCCTTATTCACATCGTAGGTAAAACCCGAATTACAGAGCAATGCAATATTCAACAAGATCTAACGCATCCAAGAACTTAGCACATAGAGATAGATCCGATCTAGCATTCATTCATATTACTAAGCACTAAGCTACTATATCAGATGCATCTAACATACATAAATATGACAACACTAAGCATAAATCACACTAATAACATAAAGCAATGATAACACATGATATACGTGGTTCACCCCCAACATGGGGCTACGCCCACCAACTCTTCATCTTCTTTCAATATTCTTACATGCACAGAGCCACAAAACCAACTCCGGATAGGACAGGAGATCTGTGTGAACCTTGCTAGATCCTCCTTCCATGAGCTTGGCACATCACAAATCCTCTTTACAATCACTTGCACTCAGCTCTGCAAGTTCTCAACACACAACATGCATAGATCTAACTCAATCACGTAGATCAACTACTTACATTGCTTTCACTTAGCATGATATCACTCCCTACTTACATCGCCTAGCCTTCTATTTATACATTACAAGTGGGGAGTAAACATGGGTAAGACCCATGGGATGACATCCCATACCTGTTACATAAACCCTAAACCCAAAAAGTCCGCAAAAGGGGGCGAGATCCCACGATCTCCACTTCACCGGGCACTCTGTCTTCGACAGCCTGTCGAAGTCCCAAAAATTGGTCAAACATGACCAACGTTTCCGCAAAACTTGTTCAAGAGCCATCACTGACTGAAGTTGATTCCAGAACTCAATTGCTTATGCATGCTAGTCCATATTTTTGAGTTAGAACTTTATTATCATTGAGTCCTCTCCATTTTATCACCTAAAACTCATTTACATTTACTATATGAACTGATGGGTACTAGGCTTACCTTCTATGCAATCTGAGGGTGACTTCTAGTGTTAACATTTTTGGCATCGTTGCCGGGGAACAAATTGAAGACATTTCCCTGGGACAGAATGACAAAGAGCTTATGATTCTGAAGGTGCATCAGACATCAGAACCATTGAATATTGCAACTTGCACCTGGTGACTCCACTATCAAAGACTCCACTGGGGAGGATCCCATTGACAGAAATATGACCATACCGAAGGGGAAGACTACGTATCAGTTTATGAGCTTTATTCATGAAATCCTGTTCTTGTTTATCAACTCATTTCTCTCTTTCCCTTCACATATAAATAGGATTATCCTCTTCTTTGTCTATTCAGATGATAATAGGCCTTCCTTTATTTATAGATCCTTGGAAGAATAAAAAATTCCCTCTTCTTGTGTTGTAGATACTGTTATCACACTAAGTCACCTTGGGTCTCTTAGTTTGTTTTTGTTAGAAAAGAAAAATTAAAAAAAACTTAGATTCTTATTTTCTCTTTAAAATGAATTTCTCATCCATTAAATGTTAATTATGATAGGACCCCTTAAGATGAATACACCTTTGAGTCATAGCTCATGTGTTGATCCACAATTCAATTTTTGGTCCTTAAACCCTTATGAGCTCATGGTCTATTATTTTTGTCCCCTCTCATGATTCATCCCTTGGTTGATACCTCCCATGACCAAGCTAATGTGACACACCTCTCTCATCACTCATGACCTTGCATGCATACCTCATCATCCCCACTCACCTGTCCAATCATTTTTTGATTTGGAGAACGTTGCCCACTCAATAAGCATTTCTTTAGTGCTTGTCATGATTATCATGCACCCACTCCAAGTTATGATTTCCATGACTAATACCTTAACCCTTGTTTTCAGTGCTTGAAGTCAGTTGAAATGATTTCAAAATATCTTTCATTTATGATCCTTGGTATTGGTTTCTAAATTTGAAAAGTTCAGCAGTGATGTGCTATGTAAGTTTGCCAGTTCAGTTCAGATGATCACTTGTCCACTAAATCCAATTCTCTGAGAGATTTCAGGGCCAAAGTTTCCTCAATCTCACCCTAATTTTGTGCTGAGGAGCTCAACATTTGTCGACTTCACAGGTATCCCATGCAACCTCCTTCGCATATTAATTTTCATAGGAGATTTGTGCTCGGGTTTTGGTTTGCTAAGCTTGCAGGGTAGTATGGGAGCCATATTTTCATTCCTGTAAACATCTTCACTCATATCCATAGTCTGATTATTGTGTTTAGTCATAGACTTTGAAAGTCACAGGCCTGAAATAGCCAATCCTCTGTGTATGCGTTGTGCTACGTAGAGGTGCTGCTCAAACCTCTCTGATTATCCTTGGCTTCTTTTCATCCTATACAAAGAGTCAGTTCAGAATTACTTCCTCATAGTCTACACTCTGAAAACTTGTATGAGCCTGAAAGTCCATTTCTCATAGCCAAGTTCATTTTCTAAGCACTGTTAATTTGGAGGGCCATCCTTGTTCTTTTGAGACTTAAATTGAAGTTTTCTGGTCAATAGCATCCCTTACAGCCTCTTAAGAACCCTCTTTCTGATTCATGGAGACCCCTTAGTTGAAGAAAGCACACAAAGGTGGCAATATAGTTCGAAAAAAACCTGTGGACATGCGTCTTTTTGACACAGAACCCATGGCAAGGGAAATGTTTCGAAGAGCAGGATGCCTCTCTTTCTGCCAGAACATGCAGAGAGGCCACTCAGAAGTAGCAAAACAATTTGCACTAAATTTTTATGGCAAGAAAACCAGAGTTGGAGATTTGGAATTTGAGGTGATTGAAGCCTCCATCTTAGCTGCAACAGGGATTCCCATTTTAGGAAAAAATTGGTTCAAGGCCATGGTATTGAGTTCACCTTTTGTTAAAGATATTTTCAAGCTTTAATACCAAGCCAATGATTTATCTAAGAATGTGCCAAGGAACCCGTTGATTGACCAGTTTGACAGAATGTTGAAAATCATACAGAGATATTTTAGTTGTGAAGGGAGATTTAACACCATGTACCATTACCACATAAGGTTGTTGTTGCATTTTACTGGTAAGGTTCAGATGAATATTCCATATTACCTGCTGAGAAGTATAGGTAAAATGCCACATAGGGTGCAAGTCAAATCCAAGGATGTGGACTCTAGTCTTTTCCACTCTGGACTTATCAGGATGCTTGTCTCTGAAGAGTTGGGAAAGAAAGAGATCTCTTGGGAGAATTTTTTGGTCTCTTCTCACTTTAAGCTGGACCCAACACCTACCCCCCAATCACAAATTGCAGGCTCTTCATCACCTACCAGTACTAAAACAGGGATCAACAAGAAGAGAAAGGGCAGAGCCCCTGTTTCAGAGATCAATAAGCAGGTTAGATAAGCTGAGGAGGAGGTCTGTCCTTCCCCACATAGAGATTTCTCACCACCACCTCCACCAGGGTTAGAAGAAGTTCCATCTTCTACCAAGGTGACATCAAAAAAAGGGAAGAAGCTTCTCTTTCCCTCTCCTTCTCCAGCAGCTAAAATCAAAGGTAAAAGACCTTTCACCAGGTCGTCAATTCCTAAGGGGGATTTCAAAGGACAACCTTTACAAGAAACCCCTGTATAGAAAATCAAGGGTAAAGGTACCAAAATACCTTTGGAGAGGGAATATGAAATCCCTGTGAAGGATTGTAAAAACCCTATGAAAAATAAAGAAAAGGCTGTTGTGAAAGAGAAGATGCATAAAGGAAAAGGTTTTGAGAAGACTGATGAAACATGCAAGGAAACTCTTGTACATATGGAAGAAAAGGATGAGAAGAAGCCTGCTGAGACTGCACATGTCCCCAACCCCCTTGGCAGCCAGACCTACAAAATACTTATTAAGAAACTCAAGGATGCAAGGAGAGAAATATCTCATCTCAAAGCAGAAGACATGGTCCACTTGGATCAGATGAATGAGCTCATGACTGGCTACAACCATACCCTGGACTTGGCAAGGTTCACAGTGAGAAAGGATCTGCCTCTTCGTAAACAGCTGAAGAATCTTTACAGACAGAACATGGGTCTCTAGGCTCAGAACAGGGAGCTAAAGGCAAAATTGAAGCATTTCCAAGATGAAGTAACCCAAAAGAATTTACAGGTGTTGGTTGAGGCTGCCATTGAAGATGAAAAACTAGTAGCTAAGGAAAGCACAACTATACTAAAGAAGCCTACCAGTGTTAAGAAGAAGAAGTCCACTGAGTTAGTTGAAGACACTCTTTCCACCAGGAAGAGTGTGAGGCTAAGTGTTAAAATGAAAAAGTAGTTGGTAGTGGTAAACCCCATTTTTGAAAATTGTTCCTTCTTGGGAAGGTTAACTGATATGCACATATTAAGTTTTGCCACCTATATAGGCTTCTAGGTGTTTATCTATATGAATTTTGGAATTTTTTCCAAGTACCAGTTTCACTCATTGGTAAAATAACCTAAGTAAATTGATTTGTCATCATGGAAGGACACAAACATCTCTACACACATTCATGAGTCAAAGACGCTGCATTTTGGCATAGCCACCCAAACCCTTATGCAGACGCAGCGTAGGTGGCACTTCGTAAAGGCGTTGCATAATATTTTACAAAATGCAGAATTGTTACGCAGGCGCTACATAATATCTTACATAGAGCAGGTTTACACATAGGTGCTACATAATATCTTACATAGAGCAGGTTTACACATAGGTGCTACTCAATTTTGCAAAAGAGGAAAAATGTAGCCGCATACATGCAGCACAGGGGCACTACCCATAGGCACTACCTTATCTCCTTGTTCCATTCTAGGGGGCGCTACACATAATTGCTACCCAAGGGAGTAGCTAGCAAACACCAAGGATCTAGAAAGACTAAGCCAATAGTTTTGGATAAGTTAATAATGGAATAAATGACAGAAGTAGTAGTTGGTGTGCAAGGGACAACTACAAGATCCAAAGAGACACATGGTAAAACATGAGCTGAGTAGAAAAAGAGGATCAAAGCAGTTAGAAGCATGATTGGGTTTAGTCACCAACACTTCCTTGTTTTACAGCATAGGTTGTTATCTTAGTTGTTAGAATAAATAAATGTTCTGAGATTTTTAAGGAAAAGAAGTCAGTTCGTACCTCTAGCTGTTGCCTCCCTTTATTGTTATAAATAGATAGATGAATTGCTTTAATGGGTTTGGATGGTAGAGCAAGGCTCCCAAGAAACTGTAATATTTTTGATAAAGTGATTGTGATCTAGTATGTACCGAACTTAAGACTTTTTGACTAATAGAAATCAGCTCCTATTTCAAACTATTTGCTTCTAATGCTAAATGTTCATATTTGAATTCTTCATATGGATGACTGTGGTAATGATATGATGGATGTTTGATCATTTTATTGTCATGGTGTTTATTTAGCTCCTTAGTTTCTAATTTCAAGAAGATCTTGTTTTAAGAAACTTTCTTCCTTTGGGCTTTTGTGGACCTGATGTTTGCAGTAGCTCTTACATTCTTCTCATTCAAGTCTTCCTTCTATCCATATTTACTCCCAAACTACTGGTTGAAACTAGCCAAGACCTTATTTGTTGTTACATGTTATCCCTATTTCTGAGTGAGGATATTATCATTCCGAGTTTTTCCATTCGGCCTTTCAAAAAACATTCATACTTTCACATATCACCTAATGGGTACTGGGCTTACCTTCCTTACAATCAGAAGGTGAATCCTAGTGCTAACAGATACCGATATCGTGTCTTCACCTCTGTCTATTCATAAAAGTGATATTTGTATTGCATCTCCTCTTGAAATTGATCACCCTTGTAGCCATGAGGAGGTTGAAAATAATTCAAAGTCTTCTCAAATGTTGTTACCCTCCATTATTCCTATTGATCCTTGCCATCAAATCATTAATCCTCATGATCAACCAACTTATTTTCAAATTAAAATCAGAAATAAGTTGTTTAAACCTTTAAGGTTGCCACACAACCCTCATCCTTATCCTCGTTATTCCTTTGGGTATCCTCCTCGATTTTCTGGAGAGGATCATATTACAGCTGAGAGGCATTTGGAGGCCTTTGAGAGATTTTTCGACCTGTTTGAGATTGTTCATGATGATGTTGCCATGAGGTTGTTCTCACAATCCCTATCTGGAGATGTTGTTGTGTGATTTAGATGTCTGGAAGCCAGTTCTATTGGATCCTGGACTGAACTATGCCATGCATTTTTAAAGTGTTGGGGTGAGAACAAGTCCATTGATCAATACTGGTTTGAGTTTAATGCCTTGAGGAGAGGGGAAGAGGAAGCCTTGTTTGTCTTCGAAAGGAGGTTTTACAGTGTTTATCATAGTATGCCTATGGAGATCAGACCCACAAAGACTATTTCCATGGTGTACTATGTCATGGCTCAACATCCAAAGCTAGTCCTTCTCCCGAGAGAGAGGAAATCTTCATCATTAAGACACCTATTTGAAGATGCTGAAGAAGTTGAAGAGAACATCAGGGCTAGCAAGGGGGTTCATATGCAAGCATATCTTAAAAAATTTCATGTGCCTAAGGAAGAAGACTGTCAGCATGTTTCAGATTCTGAGCAAGAAGATAGTGATTATGAATCAGAACTGGAACAACAACAAGGAAAAGAGACTGCAATTGCTGATGATCAAGAGTTGTTTTTGAAGGAGAAAGGAGGTTTTTTATTTGCAATCAGAGAGGCATTTACAGAGGAGCAACCTAGTCTTCTAAAGCAGCCAGGATTCTGTCACACGATTCATGATCCTATGGCTATATACATGGAATCATATGTTTCAGATTTTGAGGATTTCCAAGAGCATACCATAGAGCCTTTTCCTTTATACATTAAGGAAAAACATTGTGTGGAAATCTGCCATTATGTGCCTACAGAAGACAAAGATAAGAGCTTTCCCATGGTTCTTGTTTATGATGACTATGATTCTGATCGTTGGGAGACGCATGGAGAAGAAGAGGGAGAACCAAATGTGTAGTTCATATCCTGCCCAGAGCCTGCAAATGAGAAATCATCACCTGGGATCAGTCAGCTTGCATCAACCATTCGCTCACCCGTGCTTGCCAGAGACATTAGGCCATGTGTGAGAAGCTGTAAGATAGAGCATATTTTATGTCACCATCCTAGTGGATTTTTTCATTTTCTCTATGAACCTGTAAGGGAGTACATTGAGTTGCATTTCCTTCATGTCTTGGAGCCCCTCAGCTTTATCCTGACTTCAACACTGGGAGGAGAGATGAAAAGCGTAATCATTTTGCTGTCACAACTGCATTATTTTTATTTGATCAGTGACATAGTAAACAAGTTTGCAACTAGGGAGTTGCTTGAATGGATATGGTGGAAGTTTTCTTTCACCTAGTGCTTTGTAAAAATCAATTATTCTAGGAATGTACATAAATAAGATCCTCGTGGAGCCCATGTATTTTTATTTCATTTTTATGATAGTGTGCTTGTCAGCCTTTAATCCTCAACATGATGTTTTTTGAACATGAATCTATAGCCCAATGCATAAGGCGACTGGAACTGCTTGTTCTTGGCAGCTCGCAAGGAGCATGCCATCCCCTGTGGAGCCAAATGTTATCACATATAGTTTTCAAGGACAACAGGTTGTCCAAGTTCACGGCCTGCATAAGAAGCGTCAAAGCGCAACATTCAGAGTAGTCCCAGAAGGCCCAAAGTGGCCAAAGTCCTGAAGTGCCCGAAGTCCTCAAGGCCCGAAGTAAATCTGAGTTGTTGATCAGAAAGAACCACGTGTCAATAGATCGACAGCTCTGAGTAAAAGTGCATGGAAGAGTAAGCGATATTTGAGCTTTGGTTTTCTCAGAACCTAGAGACCCAAAGTGAATCTCGGTCGTCCAAATCCAAAATGCCACACGTCTTCAGAGATGTTACTCTAAGAGTTTTAATTCAGGAGTTTTAAAATGAGAAAAGAGTCGAAGTCTCGAAGGTTCGAAGTACAAAATCAACAGGAGCCATGCAATTCATAGGGACACGTGGCACCAGATCTGAGAATTTGCGTTTTCACAAATCAGAGTTTTTAGCATGGAGCATGGCATAAGTTTTTGAAGGATGAAATCCTGAAGCACCTTTGGATATGAGAACCAAGTTATGGTCCGAGGTCGCATGCAGGATGGAGTGATGGAGAGGAGCTACGCCAAAGGATGAAATCACATGTATTTTGTTACAGAAGAAGATTTGCTTGGCCTTGAGGCTTCAATATTGACTTGAAGAAGTCATGGGCATCGCCTGGAACATTCATGGGTGTCAGGCCTCATCCTGATCCCCATGAAGGTAGTTATTGAAAATGGGGGCGGTGGTTGAGATGTCATATCACCCCATAAATGGAATGCGTGGAGCGAAGGGTCATGGGGGCTGATTGTCAATTTGAAGCTTCCTGAGGGACGACTTTTCCTGCAAAGAACATAACTAAGTCAGGATCATGTCTGACATAAGAAGACATGTACAGGCTGATAGAGTAGACGCTGACTGAAAACATTTAATGTAGGGATCTGATCACATTCCTGGTAGTTGCAACATTTTTAGTATATATAGGCAGTTTTGATATTTTGTTAAGGTCGAATGGTTGAGCTAGGCTCCCGACTATTGTAGTATTTTTATGAAGAACACTAATTCTCTGGTTATGTATTTGTTTTTGAGGAATATTGGTTAATATAAGTCATCTTTCTTGCTCCATCTTATTTGCCTCTGATACTGAGAGAGTTCATGATTGACTGATTCACATTGTTTGTTATGATTGTATTATGATGAATATTATATTATAGTGCTATTATAATTTCTTTCAGTTTCTTTGAGATTTGAATTCAAGAGAATCTTGCATTTAATTTTTTCCTCCTTAGGCTATTGAAATAAATAATGTCCACAACAAACTTCTACACTCTCCTCACCAAAGTGTTCCCTTTATTCACCCTTACTCCAACTTACTGACTGAAGTTTATTCCATACCTCAATTGCTTATGCATGCTAGTCCAGATTTCTGAGTTAGAACATTATTATCATTGAATCCTCTCCATTTAATCACCTAAACTCATTTAAATTTACTGTATGAACTGGTGGGTATTGGGCTTACCTTCTATGCAATCTGAGGGTGACTTCTAGTGCTAACAATTATAACAACAAACAAAAATATAAGTGCAACACATCCATCATAGCGCGACTAGTCTACAAGGGGGTCCCACCTACTAGTTTATTATTATTATTATAAATAAATAATAGAGCTTGGAAATCATTTGTGAGCAGTATTCATCGTTGTGATTTTAAGCGTCAACACATACTACCACAGGTAGTGGAAGCATACAAGGATATTACGTGTTTTAAAGAAGGATACATCATCTGTATATCCAAGCCAAGAGGGACTCGTATCAGTAGTGGTTGAAGACTAGATACAGGTTGAAAGGAGATGAGGTTAGATAGATTATAGAATACTAGGAGGACAAATGGAAAACCCCAGTACCAAAAATGGAGCAACCTGAAAAGGAGACCAAACCAGAGAAGGAGACAGAACCAAATAATGATCCAAAAGAACAAGAAGAAGAACATGAAGGACAAGGCAATGACACATGAGACACACACAACACAAGAAGAGGAAAGCATTCAAGGAAGTGGCCCCCCATGCCCTGACAAAATATGACCTAGAGAAAATAGGAGATCAAGTAAAGGAAGTGACAGATGAATCATTTCATCACACAGTGAAGAAACAAGAGGAGATACACATGTATGTGCAGGAGAAGATAGCTTCATTGTTTCAAATTTTGGAAGCAACAAAGATAGCACCAGAAAAAAGAGCAGAGGAAGAACAGACGAAGAGTACCATGAATATGACAGAAGCAAAATTAGTGACCTCTTGCACCGTAGAATAATTAGGATAACAAAGAGTAATGAATTTATCAACAGGAGCATTAGAGTTCCCCTCGATAGAGATGCAAGAGAAAGCACAAGAATAAAGTCATATTGACTTAATCTTGTCACATTTATTGATGAATGTATTAAAGGGTTTACAGATAAGTGTTCCATAGGAGATACATTTACACACAAAATTGATGGCTACATAATTGACCAAAGTGACAAATGATAAGGAAAAATTGCATATAGAATATAGCAAAGTTATGATGGAGCGGGATGAGGCTTAAAGGAGAGAAGGAAGGTTGAAAAATGCAGTTCAGGAAGTGTACAAAATTTTTCCAAAGATACCAATGGAAGTTGATACTCCATTGGAAGAAAAAGTTTCGAATATTAGTGAATCCATTCAGGGATTCTGCACGAAGATAGTAGAATAGAAGCATGCACTATGTCAAGCACTCCATCAAAAGAAAGGGAGAAAAGAGAGAAGACAATGGCGACAACAATGGAAAGTATCAAGAGTTTGTAGGAGGAGTGTGACAAGTTGTATGAATAAAGAACACAAGTATAGACTTGGCTAACAAAAGAGGCATAGTTGCAGGGAATAGGGAAGAAGTTGCAAGATGCAATGGAGGAGGCACAAAAGTTTAAAGAGAGGATGAGCACTCTGCCACCAACATGAAATATGGTTGCAATCACTGAGAAGGAAGTTGTACTTAGACATAAACCAAATAAGAGCATAACAAAAGACTTGTGCACATAAGATTGATATGTCATGGGAGGAAGTGTTTCAGGTAACATAGGAAATTACAGTTGCAAAAGGCATAGTGAAGCGAGAAGTGTAAGAAAATGCAGAGAAGATGAAGACCCACATTACTGCAGAGACAACAAAGGAAATTTTTCACTAGGAAACAAAAGTAAAATAAAAGGTCGTGACTGTAAGAGAAACATTCCAGAAGTTTAATGTGACATGGAATAAGGCTTGAAGTGGCTCGGGATGAGCCATAGGTGAGTGTTGGGGGCCTATTTGAGTAGGAAATTATGGGAATCACATAGGAGATAACCGCATGACAAGTCATCTAAGGAGAAGAACACGTGGAACAAAGGAAGACAATTAGCGCATTATTAGAAGTAGCACGCATGAAAGAATGAAATTAGTTAGAAGTAGTTAGACATTTTGGTCCATTTTGTAATGAGATTAGCCCTAATGTAAATGTATAAATATGTATGGATTTTGGGTAGAAACAAAGTTGAAAAATGTTAAAGTTTTGAGGGTGATTCCAAGTTTGAGTTGAAGTTTTAAGTTGGAGACTATGTTATGGATGAGTGAGTTATGAGCTAAGTGTGCACTGTATGTGCGAACGACAAGGGAATTGGGTAGAACTGGATTATCATGTATAAGTGCAGTGCACACCTTTTGTAAGAAATAATATTGAATAATAATATAAGAAGCCTATCGTTGTGGACGTACCCTAGTTTGGGGTGAACCACATTAAATATGATGTCTTTGTGTATGTTTTTATGTGTTTGTTTATTGTTTTAATTATGCCTCACAATTAATGAATGAATGGTTAATATGAATATGCTACTTGATGGTTCTATGTACATAATAAATGGAATGATGAATGAATGTTACGTAGATTGGTAAGAATGAATGCCTCACATCTCTTCACGACTGCAAAAACCTAGTTCCTGCAGTCCCCACAGATACCTCGAGTGAGACTTCACCTACTTGTAGGATATGTTGAAAGGGATGCTATCTTTAGGGTTTTGTTGGTGAATTAATTTTGAACCCTGGGTCTGGCCACTGTGCACCAACAACGTCACACATTTAGGAAGATGTTTGACATGTTTAGTGTATTGCTGGTGTTGTGAGTTTGTATCCCCACTCTTTTTCTTGATTTGGGGGTGATGTGGCACATTAGGAGAATGATGTCCTAGCCTTTGGAGGACTACCTTCACACATGACACCTTGGAGAAGAGTCTTATGGGTTTGCATGCCTTTATTTTGTCATTTCTCATCATATTGTAGCCTATGTGGGCAAAGAGAGAAAAACAATTTTCTAATTAAGAATTGTAACTTTGGTTTCGACCTAAAATTAAGGATTTAATTGTAAATGTGGAGAAACATGACTTGGGTTTTCCTCTATAAATAGAGGCAGGTCATTGTCATTTAAAAAATAACTCACTTGTGATATTTCTCCCTCTCTAAGAAAAATTTCGACCTCTTTATTTTCTCTTGTGCATTGTGGAAAAGGCTTGTCTTTCACATTTGGAGAAAATCGATTTCTCTTGAGGATTTATCTTGGATGAAAGTGGATGATATTTGGTAAAGAATAAGCTTTAGCATCTATATTCTTGAATTTTGTGAGTATATTTCTGCAATTACTTATCTTTGTTCAAATATTTTAAATTTTAAACCCTAGGAGAAGTGCAAGGGTGTACACCCTCCACTAGAGATGTTTCATTGTTTTTCTTGGAATTGTTCAAGCTTTGCTATAGGAATTAGAACATTATACACCCATATTGCAAAAGTCTTGGAGAGGGTTAATCTTCTAGGAATTGAGAGGGCTTACACCTAGAGAATATCTTTCCCTAGTTCAATTTAAATCACTAGAACATCTTGAGGAAATGAGGACGGCCTGGTTTTGTAAGGGTTCAAAACCAAGGTTTAAGTTGGCTCTCCATATTGATATTTTAGCTATTATTTGACTCCATTTCCCAAGGATAAATTGTTTTAATTACATTGGAGAATGTAAATTGTTGCATTAGAATGCATGAAATAAGCTCATTTTGAAATTGTTCTAGTTTGGCTTGATTTCACTCATCATAAACTAGTCTTCATAGCCAAGGCGTTTTGGTCGAAGGGGATTTATTTACTACCGTAATTAAATTAATTCTACATCCATTAGGTATGAAGAAAAACACTCTCTTAAAGTTTTATTTCTCTCAATTCTGACTGCTGAAAGTTGCATACAAATATTGGAAACTAATCTAGAAGTTAAGGGATTTTCATTTGAATATTTGTTTTCTGATTTTAATGGTTATAATTTTCTGTTGTAGCAAATGTTTGTTACAACCATACATGGATGTCACAAAATTGTTGATGACACTTGGTTATATCCATTTCAACTGTCAATTTTTTTTTTGAATATTGAAATGTTATCTACTAATCAAGGTTTTTTGCTTCAAGATATTACTTGCTTATTGTGATGGTGATTTATTGCAGTTGTTAACATTTCTTTCTTGCTGATATAAATTACCGTCTACTGCAATTTTTGGGACAATAAGGTTTCTTTTTGTTTCCCTTAGTGTTTGGGGGTTTATTTTCATGATCTTATGTCTTGGGATAGTGGTTCTAACATTTGTTTTGCATGTTATTGATTGAACTCTTTCTTCCCTTTACCAAAGTCATCATTCTTCAAACCTTAAGAAATATCATACCATGACCTATAAGGGTTTTCATTTCACCACATGATTTCCCCCCTCATTCCCCTTAGGGTCACCCATGACTCCTCCCTTGTGGTGAATTTATTCATCATTAAAAGAGGGGAGCATTTATGTAAGGTGACAATGGGTAGATGCTCCCAAGTTGTCACACATTTGTGGGTTGAGGTTGGAATTTCTCAATCTACACATCAGGTGATAAAATTTTGGCACTATTTCCAGGGTGGATTTTGGATCCTTCCTGAGCCCAAAATGACATTTGGCATGATTTTCCTCAAATCCTTTTACCCAAGCTTGCCTGGTGACTCCATTAAGGGAATTTCCCTCTTATTGACTTTCGATGAATTTCATATAAGTTTATATGGTGACTCCATTAAGGGAATATACCTTCTACATCTTCAATGATCCTTGAGCTCATCTAGTGGCTCCATTGAGGTGTCATTTTAGAAAATGGGATTATGGCACCATGGGATTTGCATGAAACTCAGGATGAGCCATTTCCCAGAACTTACTGTATCATGAGGAGACTTTTGTATATGGAAAAGAAAAAATTTGTTGAGCATATGAGGAATCTTATTAAGGGGTTACTTCAAGAATCTACTGAAAAACAACTTGGTGAAGCACTTCTTACTGAAGAGAAATCCCTTGTGGATGAAGAAATGATTGAAGAACAAATCTATGGAAAATTTTTCCAAGAATATCTCAATGAAGTTTCTCGCGTTGAAGGCCTAGATGAGACATCGATGTTTATTTTCCCTCTTGAGGAAGCTGAAGTTGGTAAGCCTTGTGAAGAAGTAATTAGTTCCAATGATGCAGGTAAGTTCATGGAGCATCCCTCCAATATAGTTGAAAATCATATTGATGATTTCATATGTGTCTGGAATCATGGATGGGATATTGGTTATTTTAGTTTTGATGGAGATCCCATCTACGAGATCGAGGGAGCATTCTAGATAAAGAATGAAGAAATATTTCCTTCGGAATATTTATTTCCATACATGGATGATCTAGATATTTGGCAACCTAATGATGTTATGATCATAGACCTTTTTCATCCATTAGGGGATGGATTGGTGAAGTATACTTGTGTTTATTTCCAACCATACCTTGAGGATTATCCTTTTGAGGACTCATAACTATTATTTGATGAATATTATCAACCATGTTTGTGCTCGAATGTTGATATACATGAGGATGTGGTAAACTCAAAAAAGTCAAAGATCCATGCCATAAGGCATCAATATTTTTAGCGTGAGGAAGTATGCAGGAACTTGCAAACACGTATAAAAAATCAACATGTTTTGAATATGTAGAAGGGTTATGTCTCTAGATCTATGTCTATCCCTTGTCTTGTGCCTATTTCTCTAGGAAATCATAAGTTCTTCTTTGGATCTTTCATCTCCTCTTGGTATTTAGAAAGAAACAATCATGTGAGTGAGAAAGAAGATGAGCCATCGTCTATATGTGGTATCCCTGATCAAGGATGGATGGATCAAGCTTACGGTTATTCTTTCCAACATGATTGTCTCCCTCCCACCCACCTCCATGAGTTTCTTCCTATGATTGATCACATGCTTATTTGTGCTATGATTATTGTGTACTTGAATTATCTTTGTTGCATCACATGATTAAGCACAGGGGGAGATACCTTGATGAGAATAGAAATTGGTTGCATTGGTTGTACAATTTCACCTGACATCTTTAGAAACCTAATTTCTACGAGCCTCGAGCCCTAAGTAGGTAGGTAGGTCATTTTCATTTATACTATATCTTTCATATTCATGTTATGTTAGAGTAGTTTCATTTTCTTTCATTTTTCATATATGATGTGCTTTACATATTGATTTTCTTGCATCTATTCATAATTTTTGTGATACATTTGTGTGAATCCAGTATTCATGATTACATATTAGTTAGAAGTTTTTGAAAAATGCATTTTATTTTTATTTTTTAAGAAATTTTATAGTTGTCAATTTTGAATTTTTGAAGTTTTTCTTATATGAATAAAAGGGTGAGTTTGCCACCCTCTGGTGCTCTAATGTTTTGTTTAAGTGTGTGTAGGCATAGGTCATACTGGAATATTGTTGACGTTCTCATGCGCTCTACAGCGAGCACATGTCCCCATGTAGGATTTAGATGTTACCCCCTAGCCTAGGAGTAGCTAAGGATATGATGTCTCGATGCCCACAGGTAGAAGACATGGAGTGTCAAAATCCATATGACCGATAGAGCCCACATTGAGCAGATAGAGCCCCTCCTCTCCACCACACATCACCACCCATTTTCAGTGGAATAACAACACCTACCACACCAGCTTGACCCCCATAAGACAACAAGTCTTGCTTAATGAGGTAACAATTCTAGTCTCCTGGTAAGTGCCACTTTAATATTGGAATCATTTGAGAATTTTTCAAAGAGTCCTTTCTTAATTATGAAACATTTTTTTGGAAATTATATCTTTTTCCTAATTTCACCTTGGTGGTTGCCATCATATCCTAGTAAGTTGGTCACCCTAGGAAAAAGGGTTTCTACTAGGGGGGTCTCCTTGAAGGGTCATCATACCATTCCCACTCATACTTACCACTTTCTGCACTTCTTCCCCTCCCTTTCCTCATCTTTTGGGTTTTCGGGTTCATTGACCCCAATAAGGGTTTGTACCTCATTTTATGGGAAGAAGGGGCTAAAGGCCCAGAGGTGTTTCAACTAGCACTATGAAAATAAAAGTCATAGTATATCTTTCTAGATGCTCAACCTAAGGTCCCAAGAGTAATGAAACACTTTTCCATGAAAAAAATAAAGGACCTTTAAAAGAAAGTATATAAAAATGTCCTGCTTGTTGAGGGAATGCATTGCAGTGTTGTTTAATTTCTAGTGCACATAACACTCAATGTGTTCTAACTTCAAGTGGAATTGCAGTGCTCCTTTTCATTCCATTACATATAACACTCGATGTTCGGATCATAAAAAAGGAAAGGAAAATAAAGGGCATGGAAAAATGATGCATTTCAAACGAAGGGATGTAGCACACCCTCCACAAAGGCACCCATAAATGAGATAATATGAATCCTTGATATATCAGGAGCCCCATGCCCAAGAGTCTTTCCCATCCACCTCATATTCAATACATGAGCTAGAGAGGTTCTTCTTAGGAAATAGTCCTTGACTTCATGATTGGCCTACCCAATAGGGCACCATGACACCCCTCCCATACCCAAATTTAGAAAAGTTTATAAGGTCTTTGAGCATTTGTTTAATTTGAAAAGGGGGACTTAATACACTTTTTGGGTGTTTCTTTTATTAAATTTGGCTTACTTGGAATTATTAATATGACTTGTGGACACTTGGAGGGCATATTTGTTTGACTTTGCAGGACCTTTCCTTGTGAAATTCATTCATGAATAGACTAAGACACTTGGACCTTCATAAGGGAATGGAAACCCAATGGATGGATGTTGTGCCCCACACATTGCAGGCATATGATTATGAGTGTTGCACCTTGGATGAGGTCTCTAGCACATGAGAAAGGCCCGAAACCATGAATAGGAGATGAGATCACCCTCCTATTCCAAAACTTCCCTCTTTTTCAGCTTGACATCACACATTTAGGAGGACGTTTGGCATGTTTAGTGCATTGGTGTTGTTCTAGGGTTGTACCCCCACTCTTTTGCTTGATTTAGGGGTGACGTGGCACCTTAGGCGCATGATTTCCTATCCTTTGGAGGTTTACCTTCACACCTTCCACCTTGGAGAAGAGTTTTATGGGATTGCATGCCATTATTTTTTCATTTTTCATCATATTGTAGCCAATGTGGGCAAAGAGAGAAAAACAATTTGCTAACTAAGCATTGTAACTTTGGTTTTCATCTAAAATTAAGGATTTGATTGTAAATGTGGAGAAACATGACTTGGGTTTTCCTCTATAAATAGAGACAAGTCATTTTCATTTAAAACATAACTCACTTGTGAGGGTTCTCCCTCTCTAAGGAAAATTTCAGCCTCTTTATTTTCTCTTGTGCATTGTGGAAAAAGGCTTGTCTTTGGAATTTGGAGAAAATTGATTTCTCTTGAGGATTTATCTTGGACGAAAGTGGATGATATTTGGTAAAGAATAGGGTCTAACATCTATATTCTTGAATTTTGTGAGTATCTTTATGGATTTTTTTTTTTTTTTTTCCAGGATTTTAAATTTTAAACCCTAGGAGAAGTAAAAGGGTGTATACCCTCCACTAGAGATAATTCGATGTTTGTCTTGGAATTTTTCAAGATTTTATATAGGAATTAGAATGAAATACACCCATATTGAAAAAGGCTTGGTTAGGGTTAATATTTTGGGAAGTAAGAGGGTTTACACCCCTAGAAGATCATGCCCTAGTTCAATTTAAATCACTAGAACATCTTGACGAAAGGAGGGCAACCTAGTTTTGTATGGGTTCAAAACCAAGGTTTAAGTTGTCTCTTCCTCTTGATATTTTAGCTATTATTTGACTTCATTTCCCAAGGATAAATTTTTTTAATTGCATTGGAGAACGTAAATTGTTGCATTGGAATATGTGAAATAAGATCATTTTGAAATCGCTCTAATTTGGCTTGATTGCACTCATCATAAACTAGTCTCTCTATCCAAGGCGTTTTGGTTGAAGGGGATTTATTTACTGTTGTAATGAAATCAATGCTACAACCATTAGGGATGAAGAAAAAAACTCTCTCAAAGTTGTCTTTTTCTCAATTCTGACCACTAAAAGTTGCATACAAATATTGGAAACTAATCTAGAAGTTAAGGAATTTTTATTGGAATATTTGTTTTCCAGTTTTAACGGTTAGAATTCATTGTTGTAGAAAACTTTTGTTACAGCCATATAGTGCTGTCATAAAATTTCTGATAACACTTGGTTTATAGCCCTTTCAACTATCAACAATATTGTTTGAATATTGACATGTTATCTACTAATCAAGGGTTTTTGTTTCAAGATATTACTTGTTGATTTTGATGGTGATTTATTGTAGTCGTTAACATTTCCTTGCTGATATAAATTACAGTCTATTGCAATTTTTGGGACAACAATGTTTCTTGTTTTTTCCCTTAGTGTTTGGGGGTTTATTTTCATGATCTTGGGTCTTGGGATAGTGGTTCTAATGTTTATTTTGCATGTTATTGATGATAATCTTTCTTCCCTTCACCAAAGTCATCATTCTTCAAACCCTAATAACTCTCATACCATGACCTATAGGGGTTTTACTTTCACCTATTTATTTTCCCCCTCATTCCCCTAAGGGTCACTTGGGACTCCTCCCTTGTGGTGAATTTTTTCATCATTAAAAGAGGGGAGAATTTATGTAAGGTGACCATGGGCAGATGCTCCCCAGTTGTCACACATTTTTGGGTTGAGGTTGGCTTTGATCAACCTACACCTTGTGCGATAATAAGTTCCACATCATACAACATACATGCAAGGGGTCCATGTTGAGGCCGCATCAACAATATTTCATATCGGATACCATAAAGTTGAAGAAGTGTTGCGGTATTGAAGGATCGGGGGCCTGATGAGAACGATGAGTGCCATGTGTTGCATTGCAACTGGGCCACATGTCACAAGAATACTGGACCACGTAAGTACCGGTATATCAGATACCAGAAGAATGAAGGTACATGGTTAAAGGCCTAAGGGTCTGATATCTCAGGGGATAGATAATCCCGATGGTCCCGATGTCCGTGGGAGCTAGATCGATGACTGATATTTAACCAAGATCCAAATCAGACAGATGTTTTGTGTCAGGGTCGTGATGAGAGTTTCAGTGACCAGTGACTGTTGAAACAAAAAGGCACAATTGAATTCTGCCCACAAAGAGTTGCAATGCATACACTATAATTATTTTATTACTATATTAAATAACTAATATGTGGGACCCCTTGAATAAATATATTAAGTTGATTTCGCTCATTTTATTTAAAAAAGAAATGCATCTTGCAAACAAATGACTTGATTACATTTTGGTATTCTATCCTATCACACATACACGAATGGTTTCTTGGATAGCGATTCATGATGCCCCTCATCCTTATATTTCATTAAATATATCGTCGCCATGTTTAAAAGGAAAAAAAGGGAAAAGATTCACCATGCCATTGCTATGCTACTTACAATTATAAAGTTTTGAATCTTGTTGTTATTATAATCTTGAAACATATTAAAAAGGGTGGTTGAGTTTCATTTGATACACATATAAATAATATAACAACGATGATACCATATTGAGGTTTCAATATTATACTAAGTTGTTGCATACAAGTATGGATCAGGTTGACTTGCAATTAAGTTCATATATGATATGGATATGATATATCACATTACTTGATTGTTAAGTTGGTATCATTGGTTGATTAAGCGTTGATACTTTATGTCGTTTGTGAATGTGGTATATTAATAGTTTTGGTATATGTTATACTTTTGGGTTCGATAAGCTTTCAATGCATGATACAAAGCTCAAATTTTGAGTTTGAGTTGGTGCTTGAGTAAGTTCCACCATGCAACGTTTGATTGGTTATCATAGAGGAGTTGGTAAGTTTTGTTTCTGGCCATCCAATTTCGAAGTGACGTGAATTAAAGGAGAGTTAATGCACTCTCTGTTGGTTTTCCCTCCTGAGATATACCACCTTTTTTTTCGCATTGTCACTTGTGTTATCACTCCAAGATTCACTCCCAAACAACAAATGAGAGTAAGCTTGGTAACATAGAAATGTAAATGGATTAAAATGGTTTGAATATGTGGATCAACAAGATGAGAAATAAAGGGAGAGGGCAGGAAAACGTCTGCAGAGGCATTCCATTGGGCATGGAGTCATAACATCCTATGGATCAAAGGAAATCAAACTGTATATCAGACAAAGAGATATATAAAGATGAGTAGAAGCATGGTGAATATGACAAAAGTAAGAACACCCATTTAACAAAGATCCTTTCTGCAATAGATAAATATTTTCTTAAACAATGAACAATGATTTAATGGGAAAGCTACAACAGATCCTCTGTTGTTCATGAATCCATCAATCAATGGTAGATATGATCCTCAAAACCTACAATATGTTCAAGCAAGAAGATAACAAAGAAGTGTGAAAACAAAGAAGACAATCTGATAACAACTCTCATGAATCTTTAATGGCAGAAAAGTTCATAACAAACAGGCCCTCAGGCTTACAAATGAGCAACTCTAACTGCTCCTACTCTCTCAAGCCTTTCTTGGCTCATGAATCCAACCCCTTTCTCCAAGAGATCGCATTCCTTAAATATAAAATAGCATCCAAATTGTTGGATTACTGAGAGGGGGGGTGAATCAGTAATAACGTAATTATAATCCTTTTTCTTCAAATGTTATATCAATGTAGAATTGTTATCCAATAATGAGCAGTAATAAATAAACAATCACACACATACACAGTACACCAGTGTTTTACATGGAAACCCAAATCGGGAGAAAACCACATAATGCTTTTTCTTATATGTCTTGAAGAATTACATTCATTGGAAGCACCGACTTCCTTTGTTTTCCAGCTACAACTGGAAGGAGGCTCCAACCCCCTAGTTTCTTAGGCAACAACCTAAGGGAAGCTCCAACTCCCCAAATCTATGGCTACAACCAGAAGGAGGCTACAACCCCCAATGTTCTTCGGCTACAACCAGAAGGTGGCTACAACCACTTGTCCTTGCCCCATCCTGCCACCCTGAAGTAGAAGTAGAATGATCGAACCACCATCACACTATCATTGTGAGATATACCGCTGTAAACCTATACCAATAAATCTGAACCATGCATCAACCATGCATCAACCTGTACCATAAACAAGTGCATCAACAATGCACCAACCTGTAATCAACCTGTACCATAAACAAGTGCATCCAACCATGTTCCAAGTATGTACCAATCATGTGTCAACTACTCACCAACTATGACTCATTAATATGTACCAACATCATCAACTATACACCTCATGTATGTGCACAAACTCATCAACTACTTGTATCAACCATGTACCTCAACCAAAAGCCCTCATCAATTTCATCATCCAAATCTGATTTGTAGCTCTATAAGAGACCTGGCTTATATGATCACATTCCTGTGAACCTTCCTTAACTTTAAAAACAAGAGACTAGCATTTTCATCAAACTTTTCTTTAGTCTCACATGCCTAGTTTTGGATTAGTCAACAACCCTAACTTGAAGTAATCATAACTTTGAACCTGTA
>ML789390.1:557746-570241 GCA_009831015.1 Picea engelmannii | reverse complement strand
ATATATCATAACTCATACCATTACCCATCAAACAAACTCGGGTCCATTACCCAAACCTGGGGTCTCCAACTTCTCATGGCCATAACTCTCTAACCGTGAGGAATTATGTGACGTTCCACATACCACTGGAAATGACATGACAATATCTATCCATCTAGGATATTTTCCCTGACAAATTCACTTTCCTTCATCTCATTATTCCACAATTAAGCATGGGTTTTCTTACTTCATAAAGCGTCTTCCTGTGAGGGATTTCACCATAAGGGGTCCACTTTGGAGTTCATCCATATTTACTTCTTATCAACCATGACAAAAAAATAATGAGTCATATTTACGTCAAACACTATTGGGTCCATTACCCAAACCTTTGTGCCAAGAGTCTTTGTTCAAGGGTTGACATAAATGACAACCAACCTTAATCAACAAAAATAACCTTATGAGGTATAATCTCATGTCCTCCATTGGATTCTAATCCTTGGAGATAGGTGGCAACAATCAAAGAGACAAAAATCCAACAAACTGCTAATTTTCAGGAATTTGTTGGAAGTAATAAATTGTTTCCACCTCATTGCATGAGGCCTTTGATGGAGCTAAATATTAGGTGCAAGTGTCCCTTGAAATCTAACTAATCCTTGAGAGTCCATTTGAATCCTCCTTTACAGGTGGCAACCTCCCAACAAGGCTAATATCAAAACCGTGACCGCTACAGGAAATTAGGTAGTGTCATTGTAAAACAATTGGTAATTCCACTTCTATGTATAATATATCTCAAACCATAACACATTTTAAAAAATTGAGAGAGGTTGTTGTTATTTGGAATCTTATGAACAAATTCCTCCTCTATTTTTCAAAAATACCTTCTCAATTGTTCATAATCCAAGTTTCAAGTTAGTGACTCAAAACTGGTAAAATAACTCTGCACAATTTGTTTTCTACCAAAATTTAGGTAGCGCTCGCCTATGTGTCTGTGTGAAATTCAGTAGCATAAATCCATGGGTTATTTTTATGATTGGAACCTTGTGAGAGTGTTTTCAATGTTTGTTCTTGACACTTGGCACCTTAACCAATCTTGTGCTAACATATAGGCTCCATGGGGGATAGAGTCATCCCTGTGAGGCTCTAAGAACTCTTGTAGTTTTAGTGCCTTATCCTTTGGGCTTGTGGAGTCATGCTCTGATGGATTGTGTTGAAGAAAACATACTTACAACTTATATTACTCCACTTTCAAACAAAAATCAAACACACTTTCTTTTGATGGAGCTTATTTATGTACAAAACCTAAGCTAACTGACTTTTACAATGGGTTAGGTGAAGGCAAACTTCCACCAAATCCATTCAAGCAACTTGCTAACATGATTCTTTATAATGCCAATTATTGATAGTAGAAAAGAGGAATATGAAAATGGTTTGAAAACATTTCCTATATCTCCTCCGACTGTTGCTGACACAATAAAGTTTACAGGTTCCAAAATATTTGAGAAATACAACTCCATATACACCTCTACAGGGTCATGAAAATGGTGACAAAACACATGGGACTGATAGAATTTTTCTTTTTCCACTTCAAGTTGCTTACTATAAAATGTGGGTACAAGTGGAAGTAGGATTGATGTAGGTGGCTTCTGATCCACTGATGATTGTTGATTTACTTCTCGCTGTGTATAAACGATCTCATCATGTGCCTCAACTAAGGGTTGCTCCTGGTCAAATCTTCGGGTTATGTCTTCTGTGACAAGGACAACCTCTACATCATATTCTATGTCTTCATAGTGATCAAATATAGGATAATATTGTTGCTCATCATCACTAGAATATTCATCAAAAATGGGTTGCCCTTCATACCTATGATCAACCTCTAAAATAGTAACTTCATCAAGAATATAATTGTTAAAAATATCCATTTCAGGAACAACAATAATTGTTGCTTCTAGTTGTTCATATACATGATTTTCATCTGAAACAAAGTTATGAATGTTGTCCTCTCCAAATACAGGAGTATTATTTATACTTTCTTTTGGACAATGAATAAAATCATTTTCATCTTTATATTCAGTAGATAAATCTAACAAATCTTGAGCACATTCTACATATCCCTCACAACTATTATGACAAATACTTTCAGAGGGATAAAACCTTTTGTAGTGTTCATTGAATACTCTATGGAAATCCTTCAGGGATGAAATGTTGGAAGGGGGTAACGAGAAATACCATTTATGTGCATCCCCATCCAATGAATACATGAACATTTTCATCAATATATCTTCATGATGGATGTCAAGTTGTTGCATCAAAGCATGAAATTCATGAACATGCTCAACCAGGTTTTCATCCTTACCTTCATAAAATCTAGGCAGCAGATCTTGCCATTCATAAATAAGAGGCACAGGATGTGGATAATCATCTATGGATGAGAAATTGAGTGGGGAAAATCTCTTGGCCAGGACAACCTTCATAGCCATTTAATTGGTCTCATTCCAGTGGAGTCACCAATAGATTCTAAACAATGGAGTCACCATGGTAAATGTGCAGTCTTGAAGGTGTCCAACTTTAGTCACCATCTAAAGCTGGAGCTGTGCAATGTCATTCTTCCCATGGAGATTTTCAATCTGCTCAAATCTGTCCCTGGAAATGGTGCCAATTATGTTATCACTCCAAGAGTCACTCCCAGACTGCAAATGAGAGTAACATTGGTAACATAGAAATGTAAATGGATTAAAATGGTTTGAATAGGTGGATCAACAAGACAAGAAAGAAAGGGAGAGGGCAACAAAATGTTTGCAGAGGCATTCCATTGGGCATGGAGTCATAACATCCTAAGGATCAAAGGTAATCAAATTGTATATCAAACAAAGAGATATATAATGATGAGTAGAAGCATGGTAAATATGAAAAAAGGAAGAACACCCATTTAACAGAGATCCTTTCTACAATAGATAAATATTTTCTTAAACAATGAACAATGATTTAATGGGCAAGCTACAACAAATCCTTTGTCATTCATGAATACATCAATCAATGGCAGCTATGATCCTCAAAACCTGCAATATGTTCAAGAAAGAAGATAACAAAGAAGTGTGAAAATAAAGAAGACAATCTGATAACAACTCTCATGAATCTTTAATGGTAGAAAATTTCATAACAAACAGGCCCTCAGGTTTACAAATGAGCAACTCTAACTGCTCCTACTCTCTCAAGCCTCTCTTAGCTCATGAATCCAACCCCTTTCTCCAAGAGATCTCCTTCCTTAAATATAAAATAAAATCAAAATAACCTTATGAGGTCGAATCCCATCTCCTCCATTGGATTCTAAGCCTTGGAGATAGGTGACAACAATCAAAGAGACAAAAATTCAACAAATTGCTAATTTTCAGGAATTTGTTGGAAGTCATTAATAAATTGTTTCCACCTCATTGCATGAGGCCTTTGATGGAGATAAATATTAGGTGCAGGTGTCCCTTTACATCTAAATGATCCTTGAGAATCCATTTGAATCCTCCTTGATAAGTGGCAACCTCCCAACAAGGCGAATATCAAAACCGTGACCGCTACATGAAATTAGGTAGCGCCACTATAAAACAGTTGGTAGCGCCACTTCTATGTCTAATATCTCTCAACAAAATAACACATTTTGAAAAACTGAGAGATGTTTTTGTTATTTGGAATGTTTTGAACAAAAACCTCCTCCATTTTTCAAAAATACCTTCTCAATTGTTCACAATCCAATTTTTACGTTAGTCACTCAAAACTGGCAGAAGCATCCAAAAATAATTTTGCACAATTCGGTTTCTGCCAGAATTTCGGTAGCAAATTTAGGTAGCGCCTGCCTGTGTGTCTGCGTGCAATTGGGTAGTGTAAATCCTGTGAAAACTCTACAAATTTCTTATCACCATCCATCAAAATAATTGAGATAAAAAAGGAGAACGATTACTTATAGTTGTAGCAACCATCGAGAACTGTAAACACTTCCCGTGGGTGCTTTTGATGCTTGGAACCTTATGAGAGTGTTGTCAATGCTTGTGTCTTTGGATAGTGTTGTCTTGAGATGTCAATTAATGCTTGAACTTGGATATTGGGCATAACCCAATATAATTTCAATTTTCCCCAAAATAAATAAAACATCCCATAACAATTGTATTCATTTGCCAAAATGAATAATGAAGGACTTACACAAAGCTGAGGCATAAACCAATCTTGTGCTAACAACTTGTTTGGAAATTCTCTGCAACTATTAGTCGAGGATTTTGAATTCTAAAGCTTGTGTTGGTGGTTGAATAATGATCTTTGGCTGTTCTATTGTGTCTATTTAGTCGACTTGGATAGGTATGGACATTTTTTAATATTCTAGCATTGATAGGTTACTCTTCTCAAATAATTTTGAATATTGGATCAAGTTTGGTTGTATGTTGTATGTGTGTTATGAGTGTGACTCTGTGTTGTGCATGGAAATTTAAGAGATTATGAATGGCGAGATATTATGGGTTTTGGGTTAGTTTGAAATAAAACAATAATTGGGTTTTAAACACCAGTAATACTTCCAACCTGGGTTTTGCATTGCAACTTATGATACAATTGGGTTTAAAAAAAAAAAGTTTTGAATGAAGTATGAAAGCAAAATCTCACCCACTTGATTGCATTCTGATCTTGCTTATGTGGGTTTATTTTGGTTTGTATCTCGATATCATGTATCATTTATTTCTTGTAAATTTTGGTATGGATTTTGTTTTAAGATAAAATAAATGAAAAACAAACGGTTTTCACTATCAGAGTTGTCATTTTGACTTCGTTTAAAGGGAAATTGCAAATAAATGTTTGGGAAAATTGTGTAATGACAACTCGATTTGATTGTGACAATTCTTGGGCATGTGTATAAGTTTAGAATTGGCTTCGATTTGATACACCTCTTGCTGGTATGGGTTTAAGTCCACTTGCAGTCAATAGGGTTATGGTTTTATGATTTTAAAGGGGTTCGAAATGTAGGTTTCAACCTACCTTTCTGTCTCGACTTGCTTTATTTTTGGATTCAAGGATAATTTTGAGATATTGAATGTTTTCAAAGAATAAAATGTGAAACCCTGGATTCTTTTTCGTGGACTGCATGACTGAGATTCAATCCTTCTTATTGATATTTGGTTCTGCAAATAATTTTATGCACAACGAATAGTTAGAAATGTTGTATAATATTGAGTGATGAGACTGTCATACAATTGACTTATATTGACGGAGAGTTGGTATGGATTGTTGGTTTTCATTGATTTCAACCATTGGAGAGTGATATTTTAGATTTATGTCAACCCTTAGTGATTGATGTCAACCCTTGGAGAAAGTTCGATAGCGAATTCCGGTAGCACAAAGGTTTGGGTAATGGACCCAAGTTTGTTTGATGTATAATGGTATGTGTTTTAATATATTTGAAGGTAATACTATTCTATATTAGTAGTACATGTCATGATATTTTCGTTGGTATGTGGAACGTCACATAACTCGTCACGGTTAGAGAGTTATGGCCATGTGAAGTTGGAGAACCCTCATGAGTCATCTACAAGCCCCAAAAGCTCAAAGTGGTTTAAGAGATTTTAGAAGGTAAATAATAAGTGAAGTGATGAGTTTACTATAAGTCAAAGTGAATAAAAAATAAATTATTTAAATAATAAATTTAATGGCGAAATTACTAAGTTGACAAGTGGTTAGAAGTGGGTTAACCCTAAAATAAGGAAAGTGGGTTAAGATGGTTAAAAGGTAACCACTTGAGGAAGCTACATGAAAGTATAAATAAGAGGCAAGGCTCTCTCATTTTAATCACACTTGAGAATATTGAATATCTACAGGTGACTGAGGTAAACAAAGGATATCTAATCCAAATTTTAGAGGTAAGGTGAAGTAAAGAAGGCTGAAATTCAAGGGAGGATAAATTCTTTTGATGATGCTTTCTAAGGTATGTTATTTACATGTCATCTCACCATTTTCGCAATAAATTTTTTTCTAGAATGATCTAGACCATGAATTTGGGAGGCCATTGAGGAAACATATCCAAGTAGTTGTGGTGCAAATTTTAGCTTGTGGTTCGTTGTATTTTTGGAGTTAAACTCCATGGAAAATAAGGTTTGTGGCTAGTCTTGAAACTAGTCTAAAACAAGTTTTTTGGGTAAAAACATCATAAATTCTTCATAAAAGATCCAAATTAAGTAAGACCAAATGTTTTGGTTATAGTACAGTCTATAGTATTCTATATACAATTTTCATATCCATACAACAAATATTCTATGCAGGGCACGCTCTACAAGTTTTCTCTCTAGAATAATCCAGAATTCAACAAGGTATGCCATTTTTTCTATAACTCCTTTTCTGAGAGGTTCCAAGTAGTGACACCTGGAGGAATTGCATAAAACACACTGAAGAACATTGTGTATTATTTTCAGATCTTTATCCATTACAGGTACATAGTTAGTATTATTTCAAGTTAGGGTTGTTGACTAATCCAAGACTAGTCATGTGAGACTAAAGTAAAATTTGATGAAAATGCTAGTCTTTTGTTGTTAAAGTTAAGGAAGGTTTGCAGGTATGTGATCATATACACCAGGTCTATTACAGAGTTACAAATCATATTTGGATGATGAAACTGATGAGGGATTTTGGTTGAGGTACATGTTGGGTACATGGTTGAGACAAGTAGTTGATGAATTGACACATACATGAGGTGTATAGTTGATGATGTTGGTACATATTGATGAGTCATTGTTGATGAGTAGTTGATACATGATTGGTACATACTTGGTACATGGTTGGAGTCACTTGTTACTAGTATTTTTGACACAAGGTTTATGGATGATGTAGCATAATTGTATTGGTATATTATTAGAAGCACATATTGATCTTGGTGATGATTATGACTTGTTGTGTTATGCTTGGTTGATGCACATCTTTGAGAGTTGTCTCGGTGATTGATATTGGTGAGTAGATCTGATTTGGTTGATAAGATTGATGATATGGGTTATTGTGATAGGTTGTTTGGACAGGTTGTTATGACAGATTATTCATACAAGTTTGGTGCATGGTTGATGCACTTGTTCATGGTACAGGTTGGTGCTTCCAATGAATGTAATTCTTAAAGACATATAATAAAAATCATTCCATGGTTTTTTCCTGCTTTGGGTTTCCACGTAAAACACTGGTGTACTGTGTATGTGTGTGATTGCTCATTTTTCATTGTTTATTTACTCTGCAACTATTGGATGATAATGCTACATTGATATAACACTTGCATTTTATGGTGAAAAAGGATTAAATTGATCTATTACTGATTCACCCCCCCTCTCAGTAATCCAATAGAGACTGCAAGCATATGAGTAGTTCAACATTGTATTATTGGTCTTGTATTGGTTGGAATATTGATTACAAATCTCATCGTCCACAAAAAAAATAAAAAAATAAAAACCTACATTGATGGCACCCAGATTTCGACAGTTATTTAATGACCAAGATATGAACAATATATGTGGCAACACAAAGATGAGAATTAGTTCTTGTGCTTTGTTGGATTGATATTACATTGGATTCATTCTGTTTTAATGATGAATTCTATGGATAAAGTATATTTGACAAAACAAAGTTTGAACGGATTTACTTAGAAGAGTTTAGATATAGTTCTTCTTACAAGAATTTTTAAGAAATAATTTTCCAGAATGTTTGTTAATACATTTTGATTTATGAACTGGATTCCAAAGAATCAAAAGTAAAATAAATACAAAGTGTTATTTTACAAGGTTGGATTTTTTCTTGTTGATGGATGTTTGATGGGATGATAAGTTGTATGCAAAAAGAACATTGATCATTTTCATTTCCCATCCATGATTTCACTTTACGCAAATTATAAAGCCCTCATATTTCCCAAAATAATTTTTATTCCCATGTTTTGTTTTGTATAGAAGATCTTTAATTTGAAAAGATTGATAAAAGGAAAACTTTAAATAAGAACAGTGAGCAGTGCTAGTGAAATCTACAATTGAGTATGATTATAAAGGTGACCTCGGGTTAAGAATTAGTCTTGTTAGAATAGTAACCATTGTTTCCCTTTCATAAATATCACTTTTCATTCATTACAAATCCAATCATATCCTAAATATCATTGAATTTCCATGTTCTAGCTATGACAATTGTGGATCTAACTTAGAAGAATGACTATGATTGATGCATATAAAGTAATGGATTGATTGCATGCATGCTAGTGTGTGGACTAATAAGAGACAATATTTTAAATTTATCTTTAGACAAATTAAATTGATGGTTGATTAGTATTTATTGTTTCATAATTTCATCTAATTTTGTTTTTAGATAATGATTTTATTTAGCAGAGGAATCCATGACCGGGGTATAGGAAGAGGTAGAAATAATTTTTGACAAAGAGACAACAAGAGACCTAAATTCTCCATTTAGTTTGATGTTGATCCTAAAGAATTGAATCTTCTATTTCAAGATGGGTTATTTAACTTAGTGGGCCAAGGAGTGTTTCAGCCACATCCTAGACCAGAAATTACTCCTTATCAACCTCACCCAAGTCTTTCAAATTTCCATGTTCCATCTCATGTGTCCCTCCAGCCAGAGGTCCTTATCAATGATGGTTGGTAGGATATTGTTCATCCTCCTATAGTCCATCATGATGGTTGGCCCATAGTTTCATTTCCATTTCCTCCTCCACCTCCACTCAACCAACATACCCAACATGTTGATAGTATTGCATCCCTTGTTCAGTCCTCACATGCAAGAAAAAGACTCAAGACAACCATCCATGATCCCATGTCAAGAAAAGGAAAAAAAGTGGTCACGCATTCTAAGTCATCTAATGATTCCTCTGAGTCAATCACCTCCCATTCCAAACAAATAAATGAACTGTCTCCAACTTTCAGTGAAGTTCATCCTCGAGAATTCAATCAGCCACACACTAAGAAGGCTCACTCAACAAAAAAAGCAGGGAAGGCAACAAGCAATGAGAAGAAGTAGATTGCCTCCCACAGTAAATATGGTTTTTGATAATTTATGTGGTGAAAATTTTATTTATATTTTTTATCTCCTATAGGTAGTATGGAACTATGTTTACATTTTTGGACAAAATGATATTATGTCTACAATTTTGGACAACCAGTCAATATTTTATTTTTGTGGTGGAAAATACATTTTACTTATTTGGTATATATACAGATAATTTTGGGAGGCACAAGGGGTTGTTCAAAGTGATTGTTATGTATATATTTATGAGGTGGTATAATTTATTGTTTAAGTAAATTATGGAGCAACAAGGAGGAAATCAAACTTTAAAAATATTTTAAGGAATAAAGGCTCCCACCTATTAGTTATTATTTATTAAACCCTTTATCTATTATTATTATTATTTAATATTTGTCCCTAACTAATATTAAGTCATATATGACTTAACTAAAAGTAGTTTGAAACTACCACAACTTATTTTGAAGAAGATAAAAGTTGATCAAAGGAAGGGACAAAGGGGGAGAAAAAATAAATAAAATTATGATAAAGGTCTGCTCTTAAACTTGTGAGATTAATTACTTTCATTTATTCTGAGTTATCATAGAGGCTTAACCTTTTTGTTGATACTAGGGTCTTATTAAATATAACATGATTCAAAGATTTAGATACATTATTCAACAACTTATTCTAGAAAGGTTGATCATTTGATCTTGGCAGTTTGTGTATTCTAATCTGTTCATGAATTAGTTTTCAATACTGATAGAGAATATTTTCCAGAATCAGTAAATGATACTTTTGTGGCTAAGTTGATCCATATTTCTAGTCTCAGTGTTCACTTGTTGTCAGAGTCATTTTTTATGGTGCTCATCAAAGATCTCTAAATCTGGTCTTGGTCCTTACCCTTACAAGGTCTTGAAAAGAAGGTTATGATTGTAACTTGGAGTGAAATCAATAAAATTGTTTTGCTGATTTTGCTCTCACATGTGTATTCTCTGATATTACTTTCAGATTTGTATTTCATTTGTTCCTTAATTCTCAAACATAGTACATATATATTTTTACTTTCTTCTTTTCAACAATTTATTATAAAAAAAAGGACAACATTGGTTCCTTGTACTTATTACTTGAGAATCAATTGATAATTTTGTCTAAGGCGATAAATCCCAGGTGATAATACCAACTATATTACCCTAGCTGAGTAAGATTTGAAAATGTTGGAGTGAGGTTCCTCATACCTTTTCCTCAACAATGACAAGGATGAAGATGGCCTTCAAAGAAAACCCTAGAACAAATCATCACAAAACTTCATCTTCCCTTGGAATTTTTCCCTTCTTCACTTCATGTTCCTTTAGAAATTCGCTCCTCTAGGATGAAATTTGCTACTCTAGGATGAAATTGACTCCTCTTCCTTAGCTAGGTGAAATTGGTTGTTGATATTTTGGTTGTCATTGATGTCAACCCTTGAAGAAGACTCGACGGTGTGGTTTTGTTACCTAAAGTTGAATGAGGAATATTGACATGAAAAAAAGAGAAAATGTAGGCAAGACACTCATAAATGGATAATACTCATCATTCCATTTCCAATGATAAGTGGAACGCCACATAGTTCCTCATGGTTAGGGAGATATGAATTTGTGAAGTTGCAAGCCCTAAAGAAATGGTCAATAAGCCCCTAGTTGGTTACAAGTCCTTAATGAAAGGGTAAAGTTGTTGTAACAAGAAAACCCTAGAAGTCCTAAATTAAGGAGAGGATTTACCTAACACAAGTATAAATTCACCTCAAGGAGTCATTCAGAAGAACACACACACACTCATTCATTGATTATCTATCTTGTGAACTAGTGATATTTTTCTAAGGTTGTGACGACATTTTTTTGAGGTAGCAAAGGAGGGTTGAAGGTGAAAGTCTCGGGGTTGTAGCAAACCCTAGTTTCTAAGGTATCCACGAGTTGTAGGTCAGCAGGGTGCAGATGTATGTGGGATATAGTGGAGGAAGCACATATATCGGTGGGTTGTAAAAGAGAAAGTCACGTATCTGTAAAAAGCTTATGGAAGTTTGAGTAGATGTTGTTATCAGGTCCCTAAAGGTCTGAAGGAAGTCTACAAGTCAACATCTTAGAGTTTCAGGTCAACTACAGAGGTATTGGTATGGTTTTATATTTGTTTTGAGGGTTACTTCTTGTCATGGTATGGTGTATTCTTGAGGCATACTTGGTATGGTTGGTTTGGTATTTGGATATGGTATCTCTTGGTTACTTGGTTGAGTGAGGAGCACTCTTATATTTGGTTCAATGTATCACATGATTCTCATATTTCATATCTTTGAGTTGATTTTACATGGCTGAGACATATTCATGTTGTATTGTGGCATATGCATGAAGGACATGCATTGGTTCTTTGAGATACTTCATTGATGATATGGTACAGATCTGCATATGGTTGATGGTATGGTATATGGTACAAGTTACACATGGTTGATTCTCTAGTTCATGATTCACTATTCCTTATTGATATATCTTTGGTTCATGATTGACGCATGAGATAGTATGTATATTGGTATACAATTGATGCATGGTATGGTACATGTTTAGTTGGTTGATGAGTAGATACAGGTTGATGATATAGTGATAGAGATAGTGGCAAAGACAGAGACAATGATAGTGACAAAGACAAAGTGACAGAGATAGTGGTAGAGACAGAGTGACAATGACAGTGGTAGTGGTAGTGATTGTGGTCTTGTTAAGCCCTAATATTGGCTCATCACCCCTTAATTGGGGCATATTAGATTAATAATGCTATTTTATTTATGTCGGCTTTAGGCCATTAGTTGTAATTTAGATTAGTAATGTTATTTTAATTATGTCGGCTTTAAGCCCTTATTTGTAATTATACCTCCTAGTCTCCTATATATACCAAGGAGACATTTTCATTTTGAATCATCTTGTACTTGAACATTTAAGTGGGGTAAAAGGAGGTTGCCCCCTCGAAGAGGATTATTATCTGAAATTATCTCTTTTTCAAGGCGTTGAGTACTTTTACTGAGGTTTTTATATGCTATATTTATGTTTGGTTCTTAACATATGGTATCAAAGCTCAAGGTCTTGGGGTTTCGCTGCTACATCTGAGACACTGTGGAATTATCGCTATAACTCTTTTTCTACAATGTTTCAGAAGGAACGGCTTGTAGGATATTTAGAATACAGATCAAGGTACGTTGGGTTCAAAATTCAGCGCCTGAGGGCTTATACTTTCAGATATACAGCCTGTACAATATAGGGTTCTGGAATCATCCTGAAACGAGTCATTGCGGAATTTTTGCTATAAAAATTTTTCTGTAACGTTTCAGACCCTGAAATACGGAGTCCATTTACATAAATTGGTAATGTATCTGTGGTAAAAATTTTAGCTTCTGGGTCATCTTAAATTTGTAGATACACCCTGTGTAAGATAGGGTATCTGACTAGTCCTATTGACTAGTCTCAAGAAGGTGTTCCAGGTAAAACAATCATAACTTCT
>ML789390.1:498516-552931 GCA_009831015.1 Picea engelmannii | reverse complement strand
ATTCCACTTGGGAAGATGAGTCTTTTATACAGAAGCATCCAGAGTTACTCAAGCATTGTGGACAACACTTGTCTCAAGGGGAGGGGCATGTTAAGACCTAATATTGGCTCATTACCCCTTAATTGGGGCATATTAGATTAATAATGCTATTTTATTTATGTCGGCTTTAGGCCATTAGTTGTAATTTAGCTTAGTAATGTTATTTTAATTATGTCGGCTTTAAGCCATTATTTGTAATTATACCTCCTAGTCTCCTATATATACCAAGGAGACATTTTCATTTTGAATCATCTTGTACTTGAACATTTAAGTGGGGCAAAAGGAGGTTGCCCCCTCGAAGAGGCTTATTATCTGAAATTATCTCTTTTTCAAGGCGTTGAGTACTTTTACTGAGGTTTTTATATGCTATATTTATGTTTGGTTCTTAACAGGTCTACACTTATACTTATGGGTGAAAAGACGGGGAAAGGATACATGGTTGTAGTCACCTTCCAGTTGGAGCTGGAGAACTTAGGGGGTTGTAGCCTCCTTCTGGTTGGAGCCAAAGAATTTAGAGAGGTGTAGCTTCCTTTAGGTTGGAGCCTGAGAATAGGGGGTTGGAGCCTCCTTCCAGTTATAGCTAGAGAATCAGGAAGTTAGTGCTTCCAATGAATGTATTCTTTTGATATATAAGAAAAGGATTTCATGGCTTTGTCCCATTTGAGTTTCCACGTAAATTCTAGTGTACTGTGTATCTATTGTGATGTGGTGTTGTTTATGATTATATTGTTTATGGTATATTGAATTCTAATGAGAAACTATTGAATATTGTTGAATAATATACTATGGTTAAAAGTAATAAAATTTCTTCTCTCAGTAATCCAATAATTGGTATCTGAGCATGTCCTTCAAAAAGCAGTTTAACCACTAGAAGGAGATCATGGATCATGCTAGGATTGGGGTACCACAATTTTGTTAGCCTATGGCTTACCTTAACCAATAACTAAGTCTAATTGTCACCTATATTTGTATTATTAATTTAGGATATTAGTAATATATCCTCAAGTGATGACTAATGATTTAGTTAAGATTGCCTAGCCTAGTCATCATGCATGATTTTAAGATCTAGAGAAAATATCTCTATGAGGTGGCATCACCCATTGTACTATAAATATGTAACATTGGTGTGAATACATAAGAGTTAGATAGTGAGCCTTTTTTGTCATCTTGTTGTTCCTATCTATATTTTATCAATTGCTATTAGATCCATGGTGAAGAAAGAGCCTGGTAAAGACATGGTAGTTTTGCATGGAGAATTTTCAATTTTCAATTTGATGATGGAAGAGCACATTTGATCTTAAAGAATTGAAGTGATGATAGATGTTGCTCACACAAAAAAAATGCAAATGTATAATCTTTGGGATGTGAAATGAAAATAAAGAGAGTCAAGACACCGTACGGATGTGATTCAAACTTTGTTTCACAGTGTACAATAGTGTATGGAATTTATAGCCTATCAAAAATTGGAGCCATCATAAGCGAGATGATGCAATGTTATGGGGAAGCGTTATTGCTGTCACCTAAGAGGAGAGATCGCTATTCAAGATTGGTAGCTACAAAGAAGAGCCACCCACAAGGATTGAAGACATTCTGCATGTTGTTGGTAATCTCTAATGAATGCGCTGCCTCAACAGCTGGAGATTACGTTGCAGAGATGTCACTTTCTGATCCAATTTTCTCAGGTATTCTTCTTTATCTCCACTGAATTTCGTCAACATGATGTACTGGAAACCAATTCCATTCCCATTCTCATTATAATTTCCTCTGACCACATCGACATCCCATCTACAAGATATCACAACACGCATCTAACGTGATCTTCCCAACAATTAGTGATCTGCAAAATTCAACCTGGAATTTGTCCATGCACAAGTAAGGATTAAAGGCATATTTTTTGGAGCCTCTAAGTCAGAGGAGTTTTTTTTATTTGGAAAGTCTGGAACAACTCAGAATCTCCTAGATGATACAATCTTATCAGAGAGCTTCAACCATATATACCCCCCAAACAAAATCAGGGGCGTGTATGCTCAACTAGACATCTTAATAGTCGAAGATGATCGGGTCATTATCATTGATGTTGACCAATGGCACATCTCACCCATCCTAGCGTGCCTTAGTTTTCAACCATTTTTACTATTATAGTCTCATATCTCATGTATGTGTCCGGGCTTTTGTGGATAAAATGGGAAATTCACTGTTACACGCTACGATATGCGAGGATGGCATTCAAGAGATGAATATGCGATGACCCATTTGGAGTTTGAGAAGTCTCCCAAAGGGTGAAAGATAGTAATACGGGGCCATTTATTCGGGTTTCAGTGGTTTTCATGGGGTAAGAGACTGAACTCTGATGGCTTTCAATAGTAAAATAATGAGATATGGATACCCATTTGAAGACTGCGACGTCCCAAAGGGAGGCAGATTGATATCTGGATACAGATTTGAAACCTGATTGAAGAATTTCTTTGTCATCTGGATATTGGTTTGCAAATACACAAAGCAAGGAATCCAACATTTTTATGTAGTGGACATCAAACCAACTATCAGTTTTCCAACAATATGATCCACGCATTATATTCAAAGTGATATTGCTCAAAAACCAATGTGGATATTCAAGTGTGATTGGTGTTGGTGTTTGAGGAAGCAAATGTGGTCGAGCGAGGAGCAAGAGGAGAGTCCAACGTGCCATTTATGCATATAGACTTTTGCACAACATGAGAGTACAGACATGAATTGGTTCTTGGTTCTGCAACGGTGTGGTGATTCCATTACTTATGTGATAACAAAATTCATGATTAAAAAAGGTCCAAATATAGATTTCTTCCGTGGTGATTCCATCTCTAGAATTTGAAGAATTGCAAGCTAACCAGAGGCATTGGAAACACATTGTGATGATAAACCCGAGAGCATTAAGGGATACTGAACATCAAATCGGATTTTCCTTAAGTTGTGTGTCAGTTGTTCTATTTGCAGTGACGATTTTACTACGTATGTCATTGGGATTGAATACTTTTCTCATGCAAGTGCACATGGCTGGACTAGAAGTGTCATGGAAGAAAATTCTACTTCACCATGCCATCGATGCTAAAGGAAATAGATTGACCCAATCGCTGCTAAAGATCAAAATCAATTTGAGTGGAAGATGTAGCTCCACTAATTTCATTCTTGGATAGCAAATAAGGAGAATGAGTTATAGCTCAGGTTGTTCCGGACACCGAAGTTGAGAATTTGGCAATAGAAACATGGATTTTGGTTGAGTTGGAACTCCACATGCTCGTGCCCAGCTGGAAGTAAAGTCTATTATATTTCTTGTCACAATCCATCTTCAATTATATAAGTATTCAATGATAGACTCTTCAATATCTTCAGTGATATGAACCTCCAAGAGTACGATTTGATGAATCTAAGGCAGATCAAAATTATTTTAGGCAATTGCTTTTATTGGGTGATGATTTCCATTATCCTTGGAATAAAAAGTAAAAGAATTGTTGCATTATAAATTCTTGTGGGTTGATAGATTTGATGTTGCAGTGGAAGATTATAGCTTTGTTAAAGGTTTAAAATAATTTGGAGAAGAAACCATGTTTCTCTTTTGTAAAATAAAAGGATTTTTAAACCCATGTTTTGCCTACGAAGACTTATATGCAAAATGTTCGTAGGCTTAGTGCTTACCAAACTTTGTAAAAAGGAGTTATCAAGTTCTTCTTATAAGTTTTGTAAAAAGGAGTTATCAGGTTCTTCTTATAAGTTGAATTGGGACATGAAGACCATTGAAGGCTTCTATTTGTATTGTGATCATAAAAGATATACCTATAATAAAATTGATTTTTTTTTTGTGGTGTACAAGGTCCACCCGAAATAGAATAAGGGGATTGTTAGGACCCTATAATGTACCTTTTTGCTCATACTTTTTGCTATCATTACATCCTTTTACCGCTCATATTTAATCTTACATTATCACCTTAATCTATTTTTCCAAAGGTATATAACGTTTCTTCTCTTTTCTATATGTTTAACTTGTTTTACATGTAATTTTACATTACTTTCATACTTAGCCATTAATCAGAAATATATAGTTGCTAAAACAGTTTGAAGACTACAGATAATATATCGTTGTTGCTATGTTGTTGAAACAGTTAAACAGTACGCAAATCCTGTTGCTGAAACAGTCTGTGATTTGCGATGCTGAAACAGTATTTCACATACAACAGTAACAGGAAAGATAATTAAAGGAGTTGTTACACTGGACGCAACAGTTGTACCTCAAAGCCAGCACCATTACAACCACTGTAACAACATTTTTCTACGCAAGATCAGAATATCCTAATCCAGCATAGAAGATTAGATCAGACTAAGAATAGGATTTGTACGTACACATATAATCTTATGCTTAATTGTATTAAGAGGATTCTCCTCTTTAAATAGAGGAGAAATCAGCATTAGAAGGGGGATTACAAAAGGCTTAGCTAGAAAGGAATTACAGAGAAGGAGCGTGTTCACTTTTGATATTGTAACTTGTTACATTGGATAGATGAATAAAAGATCATTTTGAGCATTTCTTCTTAGTTCCCTTTCATTTCTGGGGAATCTTGTGAGAAGGAGAGAGCCCACCTTCTTCACAAGATTCACCCATTAGTTTCTATAGTGTGTTAAATATTGTTTTTATTCATGCCTTGTTAAAACTCTGTTTCAACTGATTGTTGCATCGTTTTCATACAATTCATTCCTAGGTAATTGTTGATCATTTTGATTGGTAATTCCGTTTGCAGAATGAGTTTATGAAAGTGTGATAGTCAGAGACAGGTGCTGAAGATTCCTACTTTGGGGAATAGGGTCTTGTTCTCTGTTACAGAATAGTTAGTCTTCTTTGCAGTATGCTAAAAGGTTCCTTTTTCCTAGGTTGTTGTTTCTTAATGTAATCCAGGATTCTTTTGATAATTATTTTCCTTTGAATCTTGAATTCTGCAATAGATAGATTGCTTTTACTGTAATTCAAAGTAGAACTTCAGTTTGTTCAAAGAAAGGTGTTATTAGTGTAAATTTTACCACAACTTTGGATTGCTTTTGAGATTGAGCATATACAGTGTGTGATTACCTTTGAAATAAACAAACTTCCCTGGGTTGACAATTTATGTAACACTTGATTGTTTTAATTAATAAACAATTATCATGACCAACATTTTGGCGCCATTGCCAGGGAAGGAAATTATAGATTTCAAAAGCATTTATGTTTTTATTTCAAATGTACAGATTGCATGAGAGGACGCGGAGCCCCCAAGGAAACTGACCCTACAGGTGGCAGGGGTAGAGGAAGGGGAGGAAGAAAGACTTTTATGGACAAGATTATATCAAAATCTGAATCTTTTGTTCCTCAACGACCAAGCTCTCGAAAACCAAAGCCTCAACCTTCCTTTCAAGCGAACTTTGAAATAGAGACAGTTGAGAAACCAACAGACAACATTGAGGATCGAACAAGTGCAGTAGGGGAACAAACAGAAGAAACCATGGATGGGTATAATGAAGAATTGCACCATGAAGAACAGGTAGGTCCTGAAGGAGAGGTAAACGATGAAAACTCTTTTTCTACCTTAGGATTTTCTATTGGTGATCTTCCTAGAGGAGTAGCTCCTATGAAGAATATTCCACTTTCATCTTTACCTAACTTTCATGGTTTATCTTCTGAAGATCCTGATGAATTCCTTTTCGAGTTTGATATATTATGCAGAAGTTATGATTACATTACCAATGCTAAAAAATTAAAGCTATTTCCAACAACATTAAAGGGAAATGCATTAAGATGGTTTATGAGTCTTGGAGGTCATGTAATCACTACATGGGATCAGATGAAACATAAATTTCTGCACAAATATCAAGACTATTGTCGAACAAGAGAAAAAAGAGAGGAACTATTAAAGATGATACAGAAAGAGGATGAAAATCTGGAGGATTTTGTGGAAAGGCTATAGTATAATCTACAAAGATCCAGTCACCCGGATGTAAGTAAAGATATTCTTAAAACAATATTATTAAAAGGAGTAAGGGATGACTATCTAGATATGTTGAATATTCTTCTTAAAGGGGACATATCTAAAGAATCATATGATGAAATTGTTAACCTCTGTAAAAGATGTTCAAGAGGAGCTGCAAGGAATAGATCAAACAACAGGGATACCACATTTTCAAAGTTCAAAAATCAGCCAGAGGAGGAGCAACCAGAGCCGAAATAGGTAATTTACTTGAGGATTTTAAAACTGAAATGTTAAGTTCTTTTGCTTCACAAATTGACACCTTGCAGATTAAAAAGAAACAAGCCGAAGCAGAAGCATCTCTGTCCATCTTTTGTTCCAAATGCAGAGAAAATCATCCACTAAGGGAATGCCCATTGGACAAAATGCCAATTTGCTCCCTTTGTGATAAGGATCATGAAACTCAACAATGCCCTTCTTTACCAGGAATCAAAGCAGCATTACAACCAACCGATGAAGAAGATGAAGCTGTCTATCTGTTGACACAGAGAAGGCAATGGAAAATACGGGGACAAGGTATGAATCCTAATATGACATTTACATCTTCTAATCGTTGGAATAATTATCCTTCTTTTAGTCAAGCAAATTACCCTCCCTTTAACCAAATGCAATACCCACCCTTCAATCAAATGAATTACCCACCCATGCAAAAAACAAACCCTCCCTTTGTAGACCCAAAAATATGGACACCTTGGCCTTCACAACAACAACCTTATCTTAACCAATGGAATCCAAATTGGAGAGGTCAACAACCGCCATTTCCAAATCAATTTCCTTAATTTCAATCACAATTTCAGCAACCACTCCCTTTACCATCAGGTGCTCCACCGAATAATCAAATGATGCAGCCCCAACTACCTGTACAACCTAACCTTAACCCCAATAATAAGACTGTGCAGTGTATTGATATTCAAAACCAGCCTATACTTTCTATTTTACCTGCACAATGCAATGATATTCATTTACGATCTGGGAAAATAGTAGAACCTATCATTGATGATGTTACCTCTTTTGATTCCGATAAAGAAGAAATAAAAAAGCACGATTCACCTGAAGAGGTACAACCATCCTCTAATACTGTTGCTGAAACAACGGAACCACCATTCCATGAGCATTTAGCTTTGACTAAAACTCCTGAGCCAATTGCTTTCAATATTATAGGGGAATTAAAAAATCTCTATGTCAAAATTCCACTATTACAAGCACTAAGAGATGTACCAATTTATGCCATAACTATGCGAGACATTTGTGTTAAGAAACTCAATAGGAAAACTAAAGACCCCCTCACAGTTCATGTCATGGGTGATTTGTCTTCACTAATGTCGGGTAAATCTCTTCCAGTTAAATATGGTGATCCTGACCATCCTACTGTCACAGTGCAAATTGGAAAAACAATAATTCCTCGAGTTCTGGTAGACTTAGGCGCTGCTATCAATATCATGACTCTTGAAACTTCACAACTGTTACAACTGAAGAATGAAATCAGAGATACCCCAACCACTCTAGAATTAGCTGACTGTTATACAATCAAACTGGAAGGAGTTATTGAAGACCTAATCATATCAGTTGAGTCCTAGAATTATCCAGCTGAATTTGTGGTATTACAACCTAAGACAAAGTTGGGGGGTCATCCTCTAATTTTGGGTAGGCCTTGGCTAGCCACAACTGATGCCTTTATCAGTTGCAGATCTGGTTCAATGACAATTTCCAATGGATATGAGACCAAGCAGCTTACTCTCTACCCTCACGCTACACCCTTGATTAATAATGACAATTCCTTATGGGTGGACTATGATGATCAAACTACTCAACCTATCTTGACTATAGGACAAGCTTTAAGCCTTAAAGATGCCACTGAGGATGAAGTAATTAATAATTTTATTTGTGAACCCTCCTCTATAACTCCAGAAACACATAATCAACTAGCTGCACTTTTGGAGTCAGATACCCAGGAAAATCTTAATTCTGAATACCTACCTCAAACATCAGCTACCATCTCTTCTAAAAGTATACCAGTAGAAATTGAACCTGGCAAAACACTGAATATAAACCCCAACTTGACAGCTGCTGAAACACAACAATTAACGAAGTTACTTCTTGAACATAAGGAAGCATTTGCATGGTACTATACAGATATGAAGGGAATCTCTCATGAATTATGTACTCATCATATCTATATCAAGGAAGATTGTCGACCGTTCTGTCAATCTCAACGACGAATGAACCCTAATTTAAGAGAAATTCTTAACGAGGAACTTCAAAAATTGCTTAATGCAGGGTTTATATATCCTATATCTGATAGTGAAGGGTTTCCTGGTTGGTAATAGTTCCTAAGAAAAACGGGAAATGGAGAGTGTGCGTAGATTATAGAGCCTTAAATAAAGCCACTCAAAAAGATCACTTTCCGTTACCATTCATTGATCATGTGTTAGATAGTTTGTCAAGGAAGAAATTCTTCTCTTTCTTAGATGGTTTCAGTGGGTATAACCAGATCAAAATTGCACCCCAAGACCAAGATAAGACCACTTTTACTAGCCCCTGGGTAACTTTTTCTTATAGAGTCCTCCCATTTGGACTATGTAATGCACCATCAACCTTTCAAAGAGCAATTATAGGAATCTTTTCTGATATGATTAATGACTCTATGGAAATTTTTATGGATGATTTTACCCCTTATGGTGTCTCTTTTGAGGAAGCACTACAAAATATTGAGAAAGTACTTAACCGATGTATACAAGCCCACCTCTCCTTAAGCACCGAAAAATTTCATATGATGATGAGTAAAGGAGTGGTACTTGGACATTTTATTTCATCTCAAGGAATTCAGGTAGATCCATCCAATATACAAGTCATTGAGAACCTTCCTATTCCCAAAACCCAAACAGATGTGAGAAGTTTCTTAGGACATGTTGGATACTATAGAAGATTTATCATTTTTTTTTCCAAAATAGCTTCTCCTTTGTTTGTGTTACTTATGAAAAATGCTAAATTCAAGTGGACTAATCTTTGCCAGGAAGCATTTGATGCACTCAAACATCAGTTATCTACAACTCCTATTCTAAGGGGACCTGATTGGGCACTTCCCTTTCATATATCCTCTGATGCTTCAGATACTGCAATAGGAGTTGTCTTGGGACAAGAAGAAAATCATCTCCATTATGCTATATACTTCATTAGCAAGAATATGAGTCCTGCTGAACTTAACTATACATTTACCGAAAAGGAATTTTTAGCAGTTATCTATGCTATTAATAAATTTTGACATTACATCACTGGCTATTCTACTTTTTTCCATACTGATCACTAAGCTATTAAATATTTAATGAAAAAATATGTCACAAATGCTCGAGTCACCAGATGGTTACTATTATTAAAAGAATTTGATATTGCAATTGTAGATCGACCAGGAAAAGAAAATGTAGTTGTTGATTTTCTTTCTCGGTTAACAGCTGATGATAATACTCCAATAGATGATTCCTTTTCTGATGAATATTTATTTTCAGTATCTGCTCACTCACCATGGTATGCAGACATTGCTAATTATTTGGTTGCAGGGAAGTTACCACCACACCTATCCCACCGAGAGAAAAGAAAAATCATTCAACAAAGTGCTCGGTATAGCTGCATAAGTGGGTGTCTTTTCTATAAAGGACTTGATCAAGAAATCCAAAGATGCATTAGAGAAGATGAGGTTTATGATTTACTAAAATCTTGTCCTGATGGCCCTTGTGGAGGGCATTTTGCTGATAAAAGAACGGCACATAAAATTCTCAGGATGGGTTATTATTGGCCCTCACTTTTTAAAGATGCAAAGAAATATGTTTGGGCCTGTGATAGTTTTCAAAGAATGGATCAACCTAATCATAGAGATGAAATGCCATTAAACCCCCAGGTAGTACTCGAACCATTTGAAAGATGGGCCTTAGACTTTGTAGGACCCATTAACCCTCCATCCAATCAAAAAGTTTATATATTGGTCAACACAGATTATATGACCAAATGGGTGGAGGCTAAAGCACTCCATAGAGCTACTGAAGAAGTTATTCTAGATTTCTTATTTGAAGATATCTTTGTCAGATTTGGAGTGCCTAGAGAATTAGTCACAGATGGAGGACCTCCTTTCACCTCTCATGGTTTTAAAGCCACCCTTCAAAAATATCATATTCATCATAGAATGACTACACCATACCACCCCCAAGCCAATGGATAGGTGGAAAGCAAAAACAAAGTAATAGAAGCCATTCTCACAAAAACAGTGAAGGAAAACTGGAAGGATTGGTCTCAAAGGCTCCCTAAAGCATTATGGGCTTACAGAACTACCTGGAGAAATACTACAGGATTCTCCCCCTATGAATTAGTTTATGGAAAAAGTGTTGTTTTTCCTGTGGAATTTGAAATCAAAACCTTAAGGACTTCTTTAGCTGTTAAACTTGATTTGACTGATGCACAGACAGCCAGGTTGTAGCAGCTTAATGAATTGGATGAAAAAATATTAGATGCCATTCACCAGACAACTATGATTCAACAACAAAGAACAAAATGTCATGATAAAATCATCAAGCATAAGTAATTCCAAAAAGGTAATTGGGATTTATTGTATGATTCTCGGTTTAAATAATTTCAAGGGAAACTACGTACAAGATGGCTAGGACCTTACGAAGTGGATACTGTTTTCCCCAATGGAACAATAAGGCTCCTAACAATTGATGACTCTAAAACACCATTATTAGTGAATGGTCATCGACTCTGTCTGTACTAGTGCCCCATTTCCAAAGAAGATTTAAAGGCCACATGTGTGGAAGATTCACATTATCTCTTTTTAGAGGAGCCTTATGCCCCTCATTGCATTTAATTTTTATGAATTTTATTTTTTTGGTATTAGATTAAATTTCTTTTACTAATAATCCCTGCCAAGGGATGGCATGTTACAATTGATTCTTTTGCAGATTCTCAATCCAGAAAAGGCCTACCAAGAAAGGACAATCTTACTACAAGCAGATCCAAGGTTCATCTTGTGAAGCATTGCTCCCTCTTTCTTCAATCCATTCATCTTCATTTTCCATTCAACATTTTTCCCCATTTTCCCATTGCTGAAACACCACTCTTCAGCAACATTTTTCCCCATTTTCCCATTGCTGAAACACCACTCTTCAACAACATTTTTCCCCATTTTCCCATTGCTGAAACACCACTCTTCAACAACATTTTCCCCATTTTTCCAGTTGTTGAAACACCATTTCTTCAACAATATTTTCTATTGTTAAAACATCACTCTTCAACAACATTTTTCCATTCTTTTCTTGTTACTGAAACACCACTTTTTTAGCATTGCCCATTTTTTTGTTGCTAAGACATGACTATTCAGCATTTCCTGTCATAAAAACATCTTCTTCAGCTCTTTCGCTCTCACTTCTCCTATTTTTCATACTACATTATGTCCTTTCACTACCTTCTCCCATGATTAAACAAACCCTTGATACAATTTCTCTCATAATTCCAATGTTTCTTCCATGATTACTGCAAATCTATTATGAACAGGCACTATATTTTTCGAAGTATGAATCAAAGGTAAAGATGAGGTATGTAAACTTTATATGTAAATACAATTGAACTATGGCTAATGAGAAGATCCTGATTCATTATTACCATGATCCCCATACACTTAAAGTCATTATTTCAGCCATAGTTGGGCAGGGGGGGGAATATCGAAACTTTATGCCATCATTTCACATGAACTGACTACCATCACTTCTTTTTACCCATTATCTCGTCTTTTCACCATCATTTACATGCCCTCATCTGCAAAACTTACTTTATTCGAGTGCGGTTACTCGGCTCTATGACTGTGCATTTTACTGAGATGAATAGCTATGGGAGGTCCTGTTATACGATACGAACCCGCCACGACAAACCTGCTAGAATTGTATCCAAAATTCTACCAAATCTTTCAGCAGGCAGACTGGTTGGGTTATTTTCAGAGGCTCCAGGGATTTGATCAACAACAGGTTCTTCAATTTGCTCAGAATCTTCAAGAAGACCATTCTATTGTTCAAGGGGTTTGGATTCCAGTCACAGAGGATGATATAGCACAGGTTTTGGGTCTTCCCATCACTGGAATTCACTGGTTCAGCCGCAAACACATTATTCTTAATGCTCAGCAAGATTTTCTCTTGCCAGGAGAACAAATTGAGCCTAAAGCCTGGAGTGTTCGACTTAGCTCGTTGCCGCCTCCTTGGCCGAAATTTGCAGAGTTTTTCAAGCACTACATTACCTATGAAGGCCGATACCAGGTAGTTTACCAGTACGACTTTGTCTTGTTATCTCATTTATGACATGCTAGACTGGTGAATATTCCTTACTATCTGCTCGGATGTCTTAGAAATATGTCACATTATTGTAGACAGGTTAAAAATCCCACCCTTTCCCTCACCCATCACCATCTCATTCAATTACTCATCCAAAAGGGTTTTTCCCAACAAAACCCTCTCCTAAACAATCCACCCATAAACCCTCAGGAAGTTCCTGAACATCATAAAAACCCTCATGAAGAGCAACCACAAAACCTTCCTGACCCTTCGGAAATACCTATCAATCCACCTACAGATCCAATTGATCCAATTAACCCTCTTACCATACCAAGTCCACCCCACAATTTACAAGAATCATCTACTCCTATTGTTCATATCCTTAGCAATGATTCTCAAGCAGATAAACCTGATAACCCTCCCTGCTCCATCACTGAGGAAAAACCCACTCTCAAAAGAAAGAAGTAAACTACTACTTTTCCTGCCTTTTTACCTAAAATATGAATGAGGGCTTCAACCAAAGAAACAACTACTGCCACTACCCTAAACCCCCAACCCATTTTGCTAAAATCCCACACACCTCCACCCTCCCAAATCCCGAAATTTTTACCTGTTCCACCCTCGGGCACTGAAACACAAGAACCAAAGCCCTAGGGTGTTGCGACATCATTTTCTTTACATCAAGTAGCTGTCACACAAGAACCAGCTACTCATTCAGTAGCTGTCACACAAGAACTAGCTACTCATTCAGTAGCTGTTACACAAGAACCATCTATAGTTGTTACACAAGAACCAGCTACAGTTGAAACACAAGAACTAGCTGTTGGCTTTATTCCTGAAATAAAAGAATCAGATGCCTAGGGTGCTGCAACATCATTTTCTTTACATCAAGTAGTTGTCACACAAGAACCAACTACTCATTTAGTAGTTGTCACACAACAACCAGCTACCCATTCAGTAGTTGTTACACAAGAACCAGCTACAGCTGAAACACAAGAACCAACTGCTGACTTTATTCCTGAAATATAAGAATCAGATGCCCAGGGTGCTGCAACACTATTTTCTTTACATCAAGTAGCTGAAACAAAAGAATCAACTATTGATTTTGTAGTTGCTCCACAAGAACCAGCTACCGAGGTTGTGACTGTTACACAAAAACCAGTCACCCCTCTTGATACACCTATGACAGATCAACAACCAGAACCAACAATGGCTTCTCTCTTACAAGAGAATGAGTTTCTAAGATCAGAACTGGAAGCTTACAAGCAAGAGCTGGTAATGGCAAAGGAAGCCTATGACAGGGAACTTAATTTGTATACCTTAGCTCGCGTAGCAGCCATGGTAGAGAAAAACACAAAAGATGATCAGTATAGAGAGTATATGTGCAGCCAATGTGGGGATATTTATGATCAAGCAGGCTACAAAGTGGTTCAAATCCTAATGCCTGGAGCTTCCCCTGCACCTACGACTTTTGCAGTTAAAAAAGAGGAACGCCCTACTGTTACACAAGAACCAGTAGGACCTTCAAAAATTCCAAAAAGCAAAGCTAATCTACAGGAACCCTGGCCTATAGCAACTATTAAATCTGAAGCTCTTGTTTTCATTAGTGAAGCTGCTCAAACTCTGCCTATTGATGAATCTGCCCCTCTTGGAAAGATCAGTACCCCTACTTTTGTGGAACAAGCCACTCAGACTCTACCTCAGCCTACCACTTGCGATGCTGGAACACAAACTCAACCATGGAATGAGCAGGTAATAATGAAAAAATGGAAAAAGGAGTCTGCTATTACACAGGACAAAAGCTTGCAGGAGCACAAACTACTTTGGCTGAACCACATATATTCAAACTGGGAAGCTTTGGATCAAACACGCAAAGAATCTCGTGCCCATAAGAAGCAGAATGAGGAGTTAAAAAGCAAATTGCTCTTGATGTTCGATTTGGTACAAAAATTGTTGGCTGCTAGGAAACCATCCCAAATTACTCTCTTTTCCTTACAGAACGACTTGCATTCTTTCAGATGAAATCAATCAAAGATGGAAGACCCTATGCAGTGTTCAAACCAGAAGATTTTGTTCAAACTTTTGCAGAAGCCTCTACTATTGATCAACATCTACTATGTGATTTATATCTTCATAATGAAGCCATTCCTGAGAACAGACAGCTTAATCTTAATCCTCTTGTTGGTGATATCCAGATTAGGGCACTTGCCTCCTTCCTTGCCAACCAAATTACGTGGCAGAATGATTTTCTAGCTGCCAGGCATAATGAAGATAACTGTCTCCTCTGGATACGGCCATAACCACAGAACGCTGCCACCTTTGTTGCAGAATATTATCAATTTTTGAAGAAACCAGGGATGATTCAACATATGCAGCAACTACAAGCAATAGTACTTCAGGATTGTCAACATTTTATTAAATCCACAGAGACTACTGCCCTAAAAGCAAATGATTTTTTTTGGCAACAATCTTCTGAGAAAAGGCAGGAGCACAATCCCTTTAGTCCTACCAATCTTGAGACAACAATCTTCTGGGTACCCAGTTACATCAAATGTGTCCAGCAATGCGCTGAAAATTGGATAGGTTATCAGTTTCATTTTCCCATTCTGTGGATGCCAGCAGAGAAGTATCAAGTTCATCTTAGGTTTCCCAAGAAGGTTGAAGCAGCAGCCTAGCAAAGGCTACAACATGTTCAAGGATTCAGAGCCCCAACAGACAGTACTTTCTACAGCTACTACTTAAGTAATTTGCACGCCCAGAGTCAGTATCTGGATTCTGATTCTGATTGAAGTTGCCTGAGGACATGCAACCTTTTTAGTTGGGGGGGATGTTAGGACCCTATAATGTACCTTTTTGCTCATACTTTTTGCTATCATTACATCCTTTTCCCACTCATATTTAATCTTACATTATCACCTTAATCTATTTTTCCAAAGGTATATAATGTTTCTTCTCTTTGCTATATGTTTAACTTGTTTTACATGTAATTTTACATTACTTTCATACTTAGCCATTAATTAGAAATATGTAGTTGCTAAAACAGTTTGAAGACTGCAGATAATATATCGTTGATGCTACGTTGCTGAAACAGTTAAACAATACACAAATCCCGTTGCTGAAACAGTCTGTGATTTGTGATGCTGAAACAGTATTTCACATACAGCAGTAACATAAAAGATAATTAAAGGAGTTGTTACACTGGCCACAATAGCTGTACCTCAAAGCCAGCACCATTACAACCACTGTAATATCATTTTTCTATGGAAGATCAAAATATCCTATTCCATCATAGAAGATTAGATCAGACTAAGAATAGGATTTGTGCGTACACATGTAATCTTATGCTTAATTGTATTAAGAGGATTCTCCTCTTTAAATAGAGGAGAAATTAGCATTAGAAGGGGGATTACGGAAGGCTTAGCTAGAAAGTAATTATAGAGAAGGAGCGTGTTCACTTTTGATATTGTAACTTGTTACATTGGACAGATGAATAAAATATCATTTTGAGCATTTCTTCTTAGTTCCCTTTCATTTCTGGGGAATCTTGTGAGAAGGAGAGGGCCCACCTTCTTCACAAGACTCACCCATTAGTTTCTATACTGTGTTAAGTATTGTTTTTATTCATGCCTTGTTAAAACTCTATTTTGTTGAAACTCCGTTTCAACTGATTGTTCCATCGTTTTCATATAATTCATTCCTAGGTAATTGTTGATCATTTTAATTGGTAATTCTGTTTGCAGAATGAGTTTATGAAAGTGTGATAGTCAGAGACAGGTGCGGAAGATTCCTACTTTGCAGAATAGGGTCATGTTCTCTGTTACAGAATAGTTAGTCTTCTTTGCAGTATGTTGAAAGGTTCCTTTTCCCTAGGTTGTTGTTTCTTAATGTAATCCAGGATTCTTCTGATAATTATTTTTCTTTGAATCTTGAATTCTGCAATAGATAGATTGCTTATACTGTAATTCAAAGTAGAACTTCAGTCTGTTCAAAGCAAGGTGTGATTAGTGTAACTTTTACCACAACTTTGGATTGCTTTTGAGATTGAGCATATACAGTGTGTGATTGCCTTTGAAATAAACAGACTTCCCTGGGTTGACAATTTATGTAACACTTGATTGTTTTAATTAATAAACAATTATAGTGACCAACAGGGATCTTAGGAACACCTTTCTTTTTGTGTGTATGCGATCATGATTTTATCTTTGAAGATGATAATTTGTGTCTAGTATTTGACACATTACATTTGACAAACTAACACCACACATCATTCAAATTGTTGATCAAATCGACATTCAAACAACAAGCGGATGCAAAGAATATTCAAGCACAAAGTCATGCCAACCAAGAAAATTAATGAAAGGTGCAACTCATTAATGAAAGGTGCAACACATCAAAGGTTGACTAGACTCTAAAGCTCCAACAACGCATTCATATACAAATATCTTCAGAACAAACATTACTTGTAACTTGCAAATAGTCCTTTTTTAAGTTTACTTGTCTTTATAAATCAAGTGAAGTTGAATTTGTAATTGGGTGCATTCTCATTTGAGCTCGACACCCAAGAGTCATTGTAATTTTGAGTCGAAATTTGATAGGGTTGAGTGTTGAAACTCAAATCATTGTAAACATCAAAGTTTGGGTGCATTTTCGGTATTATCTGACACCCACACCTTTTTGTAGAAGAGTGTGAGTAAGAGAATTAAAGAATACAAGCAAGTGACTTCCTAGAAGCAAGTACAAGCGAGAAAGTACAAGCGAACATGAAGAGCAAGTGAATGTGAAGTTCAAGTGAGCACGTTCAAATGGAGCGAAATATAGAATTATTAGAGTTACCGAACACTCTAATAAACACCACTGAAGACAACACAATGATATTGAACAAAAAAATTCTTCAATTAGTTCTAACTTGTTTGCAAGTGACGCAAGCTAAAGTTAGACTCCTTCAAGATCAAACCTAGCTATTGAATAATGAGTTGATAGATCTCAAAAATCAACAACTAGTGAAGTGTTCTAAACCAGTTTTTGTTCAGCACAATCCTCTCTATGATGATGATGTTTTTTATCAACAGTCAGTGAAGAAACAACTCAGTAAGACAACTCCATATGCATATGAATATGAAGCTATTCTTGAACCTACATTTCAAGATTTTTCTTTTGACCTCAGTGAAGAAAACCTTTCAATAATGTGTTATCACATATAGTTGTCAAGAGTTGTGTGTGTGTTTTGTCAATACTCAGGCCTGTATCCTTGCCCTGTCTCTCCCCCCTTCTCCCAGGCCAAGTCTTAAAGTTTTTCCCTTTCGACTGTTACAATCAATTTTTTGTTTGTTTGCCCCTTTTTGTTTTAAGCAACCTGGTTTCTCTTGATGTCTTACTCGAAAGAAATTTTGGCTCAAAGCCTTTTTGTTTTTCCCTGAGGATGAACAATCACCTCTTTCGTTTTAGTCTCTAGTCCTTCTATTTTCCTGATCCCACATCTAGTCATCCAAGTCTTTGTTTACACAGGGCTCAGCCTTGAGCTCAAAGCATAGCTTTCAGATCAGTATATTTCAAGCTTGGAATGAAAGCAACAGGTATTTTTAATCTTTTAGCAGTGGAGATTCCAGGAGCAGTTCAAATCAATGGACCCTAGGCATTTGGAATTCCAAAATTGCACAAAGTATAGCGCCAGAGCAAAAGTCTTAAGTCCCAAGACCTGAAGTGAGAATGAGACATTGATATTGAGGGGGACAGGTGACATCCAATCCAAGGGTTCATGGAGGTGGGCTTCGGGAGATTTGAAGTGAGAAGTGCGTGAAATTCCCAAAGTCCCGAAGTGCCGAAGCCACCGAAGTCCCGAAGTCCTGAAGGGCCAAAGGCCCGAAGTCCCGAACTGTCGAAGCTTTCGAAGTCCTGAAGTGAATTTGGACCATCCATTGGCGGGGACATGCGGTAGCAGATTGTTCACTTTGGAGTTTTTCCTCTGGGATATTTTTCATGTTTCACAATCAAAACACCCGAAGGACCGAAGTAATTCTTAGCTGTCTGATTCAAGAGAACACACATCAATGGATCTCCAGCTCAGGGTAGAACAATTTGGAGACACGAGGGTGAGATTTGAGTTTCCTGAAACCCGAAGACCCAAAAAGGATCTCGGTCATTGATCTGTGGAGGCCACATGTCCTCAGATCCTTAACTACGGATGTTTTGCTTGGAGGAAAATGAAGTTTGAGTTTTGAGATTTCCAAAGCCTGGAGACCCAAAAGGATCTCATTTGTTGATATGTGGAAGCCACGCATCATCTGATCCATCACTTCAGAGGATTTTCTTAAAAGATCTCAACCATTGATCTATGGAGGCCATGCGTCACTAGATCCATAGCTCCGAATAAAAGCACTTGGAGGAAATTGAGGTTTGAGATTTGTTTTTCCTGGAGTCCGGAGACCCAAAATCATCTTAGTCGTCATTCTCAGGAGGCCATGCATCATTAGATCCATAGCTCTAGATAAAAGAAGATGAAGGCAAAGGAGGTTTGAAATTTGAGATTTATGAAACCCGAACCACGAAGAAAATCTTGATCGTGGATTTGAAGGAGGTAGATTTGATCCAGGGATTTGAAAGGGGAAGAGTTGAGTCTTTGATCAAAAGGCCTCGTCAGAAATCACAAGATCAGTGGTCACGCTCGATTGTGGGGTCAGAAGGTTCTCTAACTTTAAAATTTTGAGGGTGGGTCGTAATAGAAACCATTGTTTTGAGAAAGGGACATGTGTAGCTCGTGGTGAATTGCGGGGAGAAAAGTAGTTTGGTCCCAAACCACTCTTGGTCACACCTGCAATCATGTATTTATGCGAGGTCATAGCCCTAGGTCACATGAATGTAGGGGCAAAAGGAAAAGGTAGCACCCCCCTCCAAGGCACATATTTAGCAGACCTCAAAGTTGGTGGGCGATTAAGTTTGGTAGTGGCACTAAATCTAGCAGGTGTACCCAGATCTATGGCCACAATTCATTGTGGGGATGCAACATGCTCGGGTGATAATTTTCTTGATTGGTCCCAGAGTTGAAACCATGGAATGCGAAAGTGCTACGTGGTGAAAGGTGGTGGATTGCGGGCCCAAAAGCGGTCTGAACCCAAACCACTTTTGAGCAGCCCTACAATCACATGTTTATATGGCATCCTATTCAAGAGCAGCATGTGGTCACCCCCTGAGCTTTAAGTCTTGTTGAGTCCCCGAGGAAAAGAAGTTAATGGAAGATAGGTTTTGTGGTTGAAATCTCGACTCACCCCATAAATGGAAGGCATTGAGGACCTGGAGTTGTCATCTCGTGGTACCCCTGCAAGCAAATTTTCCTGCCAACCTATGCCAATCTGAACTCGTGTCTGACAGAGGGATGCACGTTCAGTCTGACAAAAGACTGCTCAAACGCAATGCTTTGAATGTAGCGATCATATCACACTCCTGATGGTCGGGGACTAATATGAGTATAAATGTTTCGATTCGATATTTTTTTATGGTTGTCAACTGGTTGAGCAGAGCTCCCTATTTTGTAATATTTTGATACCAGAACTGCTCTCTGGTTATGTAACATATTTGAGACTTTGCAATTAATAGAAGTCAGCCTCTTTTCATATCTCTGTAAAAAATGTGCTAAAACACTCGAGCATGGAGGATCCAATCGAGGGTTGTGATGCTATTGTAATGTAGGTTTGATTAGAGTGGTATCGTGACTAGTTTTAGTCAACTTACTTGTTATATTATTCCCTCTCACATTGAATGACTTGGGCATGGAGGATCCAGTCGAGTTGTTGTAGTTGCATGATAATGTAGGTTTGATTATTATGCTATTGTGACTGTGTTGCTTGGACATATTTCAATGTCTGAATCTTGAGCTCAAGAGTTCTCCTGAGTCTGTTTTTTTCTTCACCAAGCTACTTGAAAGCCTGATGCCAATATCAGTCTTATTCACCCCTCTCACTAAGTCTTCCCTCTGCTCACACTAAAACTCAAATCACTGACTGAAGTTAATGAGGCCCTCACTTCCATGTGCATTACTTTTCTAGTTTTGTGTTGAAATTATTCGTATATTGAGTTTTCCCCATTTGACCTCCACTCACATAAATCAAACATCCACCAAACACTTTTGATGGGTATTGGGCTTATCCTCCCACAATCTGAGGGTGACTCTTAGTGATAACATTCATGGCGTCGTTGTTGGGGAACGAATTGAAGACATTTCCCTAGGATTGAATGACAAAGAAATTTTGATTCTGAAGGTGCATTAGAAATCAGTACTTTGAAGATTGCAACTTGCACCTGGCATCTCCATTGTTTCAGTTGTGGCTCCGAAAAGTAGACACACGAGGTATACTCCACAACTACCTCTAGCTACACCTGAAGCTGACCCAGAGAAGATTATCAAGAAAGGAAAGGTCTCTCAAGAATAACACCTTTCATCCGCTATATTATATGATTATGATAATTTACATGATTCTTATTTAAAAAATCCAGTAGCTGCTTCTAATTCTCCTGTTATATCGCCTGATGGAGTTTCCAGAAGTTTAAATTTTGGGAGTTTTCTTGTTGATTTCCCCCCTCCTAGTCTTGGTTTGGAAGGAGAAATCTTTGAAACTCCTGTCTCCCTTGATATTATAAAGTGGTTTAGACCCAGGACCTTAGAGTATTTTCTCTCTTCAGGCTTTATTACTCTCCCTCCTATTAAAGTTGTTGCATTTAAAGAAGGGGAAACCTATGTTCCCTTGAACCCCATATCTCTCTCCCCCAAAAATCAGTCGTTTCCTTTCTCTCCTTGAAGCACAGCTACATTCGTACCTTTCCAAGCTCTGTCTTCCCCTATTTCTCCTACAGTGAACATCCCAATGGCAGGTGCTAATCCTCCTAGAAACAAGATGGCTGAGATATTGGACGCTATATATGCCCCTCTGGTTTTACCTCAGCCTATGAATTATCTCCCAGCCACAGACTACCTTAAGTACATGCCCCAGTTCACAGGGGAGGGAGACATAACTGCAGAAGATCACCTTTTAGATTTTTATAGATTATCAACACCATCAAAAATGAAGATGTGTGGATGCGATTTTTTGTACAGAATCTTGACGATGATGCTAGGAGTTGGTTTAAGGACTTGCCTCCTAGATCTATTGATGGGATTGAAGCTTTGGATGATTCCTTCTTAAGATATTGGGGGGATAAAAAATATTTCCAAAATTATATTATAGAATTTGGGGCACTTAAGAGAGAAGAGGGGGAATCTATTTCAGACTTCTCAAAGAGATTTAATAAGATGTATAAAAATACTCCCACTGAAATTAATCCTGGAGAAACCTCTGCCAAGATTACTTATGCTGGTGATTTTGACCCTGAGTTTTGCCTCCTGTTGAGAGAGAGAAGGTCTACCTCATTGGCTCATATTCAATATCCAACCCTTGAAGTAGAATCTAATCTATTGGCAGTAGGCAAACTCAGGAGAAAATCTGATAGAGACAAAAGAAAAGGTAGGTCTGAAGCCTCGACCTCTGATTCCTCTGCTGCCCACCCTCAAGAGGATGAATTGACCAAGCTAGTAAAATCGTTGTTTGCTAAAGTGGAAAGGTTGGAATTGTAAGGAAAGCAGAGTTATAGGAATCCCAAAAATGATGATAATAGGGGTAACTTCAAAAGACCAAATAATGCCCCTCAGATCATCCAAAGAGATCAAAGAAACAAGGATAGGGATGATCAGAGAATTCGGGCTCGTCTCCAAAATAAACTTGTTACTAATGAATAAGGAGAGGAAGAAGACGTCGATCCTGAAATCCATTGTCTCAGCGATGCCTCCTTATTTCCTCATCTAACCCAATATTCATATGAAAACTCTCTCATGGATAGCCAACTAAATGAAATGAGCAAGGGGGAAAGGACCAACAACAAGCCAAATAGATATAACCTGAGGTCAAAGAAGAAAGAAGGGAAGCTTGATATTTCTGATCAACCTACTAGAGCAGAGAGGCCTGCTAAAGATGTGGCAGAAAACATTAAAGAAAAGGAGGCACAAACCTCCCCACCAGTGGTTAAAATCCCTATCCCAGAAGTGAAGGAGATTCTGAAGCCTCCCTCCTCTTTTAGCTTTGACCATGAAATTCAAAAGATTAGGATCCATGTGCCTCTGTCAGATTTAATCAAGCATGAAGACTTCAAAAGGTTCCTCTCCAAAGTGTTTCATCTTGATCCTTCATCTCATCACACAGACTCAGTCAACCTCCAAGATAAAAATCCAACTATCATACTAGGGCCTTTGGTAGAGGATAGAGATGATTCCTCCCCCTCTTTCTATACATTATTTCATATTCATGATAAAGTGTTGCATAATTGCTTGATGGATTCAGGGGAATCTCATAATCTCGTGCCTAATATTGTCATGGATGAGCTCGGGTTGGAGGTTACAAAAATCTACCACGACCTGTATTCATTTGATTCCAGGAAGGTGAAATGCCTCAGGGTTATTAAGGACCTATCTCTCTCCTTGTTCCAATTGCCAATGAAGAGTGTGGTCATGGATATAGTGGTAGCAGATGTCCCCCTAAGTTTGGGATGCTCTTGTCTAGATCCTAGATCAAAAGACTAGGTGGAACTTTGCAGATGGATCTTTCATATGCCACCATTCCTGTGTTTGGGGGGGGGGGACATAGAAGGCTTTATAGAGAAGCACAACTTGCTTAAATTATTAGTGATGAAGAAAATCCCATAAACCACCCCATTTTTTCAGTTGATACTGACTTAGGAACCATTATATTACATCTCACTGATACTCCTCAACCACCTATTGAAATAAGAAAGCAACCTATTACCTTTTGTGAAGATCCTCCCCCCAATACCTCTATTTGGGAAATGTTTTTTTATGGAGCCTCTTCTAGGGAAAGTGTTGGTGCTGGAGTAGTTTTTATTTCTCCCTCCCAAGAGACCATATCTCTGTCTTGCAATCTGGAATTTGAAATAACAAACAACTTGGCAGAATATGAGGCTCTTCTCTTGGGTTTGAGAGCTACCAAAGACATGAATATTGAGGAGCTAGTAGTGTTTGGGGATGCTGAGTTGATTGTTCATCAAGTCATAAACCTATATCAGGATAAGCACCCAAGGTTAAGGGCCTATAGAAATGAAGTTTAGGATATGATTGACAGTTTCTTCCTGTCTTTTAATATCTCATTTGTTCCAAGGGAGAAGAACTCTATGGCAGATTCATTGTTGGTGTCAACAAGTAATTTCAAGGTCCCCTTTCCCCCAAATCTCAAGTATGAGGTGGAGATAATATACAGACCCTCTATTCTTGACAATGTCAAACATTGGAAGGTATTTGAGGACGATATGGAGATAAAAAAGTTCCTTGAGTCTGTGGATGAATTTTTGGATATGCATATTGATCAGGATCAGGATTATGAAGAAAGTCCTCATGCTGATGTTTTTATGAATCAAATTTCTAACCATCATATTGTTTAGTTTCCTAGAAACCATATTCCAAAGGGGCTTGTCCCTTTGAGAGATTGTTTGACATAAATGATGTTGCTTTAAAGGTTGAAGGATCAACTGAAGAAGCTGATGTGATTGAATGCAATCTAGGAACAGAGGAGGATCCCAAATGGGTCAAACTGTCTAGAAGCTTATCAAAGGAGCAAAGGGTTGAGTATGTCAGGATTCTCAAGGAGTTTGTTGATGTGTTTTCTTGGAAATATGAGGATTTGAGAACATATGACACAAACATCATTGAACACAAAATGCCTTTAAAAGAAGATGCCAAACCTTTCAAAAAGAAGCTTAGACAGATAAATCCCATGTTGTTGTCGATTATGGAGAAAGAAGTCAAAAAGTTGCTAGGTGCACAAATCATCATCCCCTTGAGATTTTTCAGAGTGGGTAGCTAATTTGGTGCAAGTGAGGAAGAAGAATGGGGAAATCTAGTTGTGTGTTGATTTCAGAAATTTGAATAGAAGCTCCAAAAAGGATAATTACCCCTTGTCGAAGATGGAGCACATTTTGCAGAGAGTGACTGGTTTGTCCAAAATGTCTATGGTCGAAGGTTTTTCCGAGTACAACTAGATCTCTGTCTTGCCTGAAGATAGAGAGAAGACAACTTTCACGACCCCTTGGGGCATGTTCATGTATGATAAAATTCCCTTTGGATTGATGAATGCAAGAGCGACCTTCCAATGAGCCATGGACATCGCCTTCATTGGGGAAAAGGAAAAATTTGTAGTCATCTATCTAGATGACATTACAGTATACTCCAAGTCTGATAAAGAGCATTATCATCATATGAAGAAAGTCTTATTGAAGTGTAGAAGGTTTGGTCTTTCTCTCAATCCTAAGAAATCATTAATTGGTATGCAAGAGGGAAAATTGTTGGGGCATATTGTGTCAGTTGAAGGGGTGAAGATTGATCCAAGCCGAGTAGAGGCCATCCAGTCCTTGTCTTTTCCCAGATCTAGGAAAGAGGTTCTACCTTTCTTGGGTAAAATCAACTTTCTTAGGAGGTTCATTTCTAATTTTGATGAATTGGTTAAATACATTACATTCATGCTGAGAAAGGGGAATGAAGTGAAATGGACTGCTAAGTCCATAAATTATTTCGATCAGATCAAGAGGGCTTTGACTGAAGCACTTGTGCTCATCAACCCTGATTATTCTAAGGAATTTCTGATATTTTCCTTCACTTCATATGATACATTAGTTGTTGTCTTGTTACAAAGAAACACATAGGGGCTAGAGAAACCTATTTTATTTTTTCAGCAGAGCACTGAGAGATGTATAAATGAGATATGATATTATGGAGAAGCAATCCTATGCTTTGGTGAAATCCCTCAAGGCTTTTAGGATCTATATTATGCATTCCAAAATTATTGCATATGTCCCCTCGGCCTCAGTAAAGGAGATTCTGATCCAACCTGACATTGATGGGAAGAGAAGCAAGTGGATTGCCAAAATTCAGGAGTTTGCCTGGAAATAAAACCCACCAAATTGTTGAAAGGCCAAGGTTTAGCCAGGTTACTGGTTGAATCGAATTGTAAGGCATTGGGGGTAAATTTCATGAATATAGACTCATAAAATCAACAAACTGAGATTGTTGGTGAAGACTATCATGTTAGCCCCAACTTAGCAGGATGCACCTAGTATAAAGACAGCATACCCTTCATGCAAAAGTTGAAGCCTCCTTATGGTTTGGACAAAAACAAGGTGAGAGCCTTGAAGATGAAAGCAATCAAGTATTGTATCATTGATCAGATTTTATACTAGAAGGATCTTCCGGGAGTGTTGTTGAGGTGTCTAGACCCACAAGAAGCCCAAAAATCTATGAATGATTTTCATGATAGCTCATGTGGGGGACATCATTTTTGGAGGACCACAACTTACAAGATCCTCAGAGCTGGGTATTTCTGGCCTAGCCTTTTTACTGATGTTTGTGCAAATATTAGAGCCTGTACCAAGTGTCAAAAGTTTGATGGAAAGAAACAACTCAAATCTTTTCCTTTGAAACCTATAGTGGTTTATGGACCTTTTCAGCAGTGGGGTCTTGACTTCATTGGACAAATCCACCCAGCCTCAAGTGGCCAACACAGGTGGATTTTGACCGCTACTGACTATTTTACCAAATGGATAGAAGCCATCCCTACAAGGAGTGCCTCTCACAAGGTGATCATAAGTTTACTTGAAGACATCATGTCCAGATTTGGCTATCCAAACAAGATTGTTACAGACAATGCTGCCTCTTTTAGAGCTGAGCCATTAATTAATTTCTGTGAGAAGTATGGGATCACACTAGTCCATTCTACTCCTTACTACCCCTAGGGAAATGGTTTAGCGGAGTAATCTAACAAGAGCCTCATAAAGATCATCAAAAAGTTGTTAGACGACAACAAGAAAGCCTGGTATTCAAAGCTAAAATTTGCATTATGGGTTGACAAAGTTACAACCAAGAGGTCACTAGGCATTTCTCCTTTTCAACTGGTGTATGGGGTTGAGGCTATTTTTCTTGCCAAACTTGCTTTACCTGTAGTGGAATTATTCCAGGACTATCAAGGGGAACCTGATGATATGATCAGGAGGATACTACAACTGGTAGAAGTGCAGCAGACCAAGGAGCAGTTGCTTGATAAAGCACATGATCATTAGCAGAAAATAAAATGAGCTTTTGACAAGAGTGTAAGCAAGGAAAATTTTCAACTGGGGGATCTGGTGCTTAAATGGTATGCACCCAAGAAAGACAAAGGAAAACATGGTAAATTTTAAGCCTTGTGGATTGGCTCCTTCAATATTTCTGAGGTTTTTCCAAACAACACTTATGAATGGCAGAACTTAGAGGATTCTGAGGTTTTGGGTGGCCCTGTCAATGGGCATTTTATGAAGAAAGTTTTGGTTTAGGCCATGAACGATGTTCCACCATTGTAAATACCACTCCCTTTTTTTTTCATTTTTAGTTTTATTTTAATAAGAGACTCCATAGCCCAATAGCTAAGGCACTAGAGCTGCACATTCTTGGCAGCTCACAGGGAGCATGCCATCTCCTGTGGAAACAAATGTTATCACATAAGTTGACAAGATTTTTGTCTGTGTTTTTTCAATAATCAGGCCTGTATCCTTGCCCTGTCTCTCTCCCCTTCTCGCAGGCCAAGTCTTAACGTTTTTCCCTTTCGACTATTAAAATCAGTTTTTTGCTTGTTTTCCCATTTTTGTTTTAAGCAACCTGGTTTCTCTTGATGTATTACACGAAAGAAGTTTTGGATTGAAGCCTTTCTATTATTTCCCTGAGGATGAACACTCACCTCTTTCATTTCAATCTCTAGTCCTTATGTTTTCCCGAGACCACAACTAGTCGTCCAAGTCTTTGTTTATACAAGCCTCAACCTTGAGCTCAAAGCGCAGCTTTCAAATCAGTTTATTTCAGGCTTGGAATGCAAGCAATAGGTAGGTTTAATATTTCAGTGGAGAATATTCTAGGAGTAGTTCAGATCAACGGCCCTTAGGCATTTGGAATTCCAAAATTGTGTGAAGTATAGCGCCAGAGAAAAATTCTGAATTCCCAAGACCCGAAGTGAGCATGATCCATTGATCTTGAGGGGGAAAGGTGGTAGTCGATCCAAGGGTTCATGGAGGTGGGCTTCAGGAGATTTGAAGTGAGAAGTGCGTGAAATTCTTGAAGTCCTGAAGCGTCGAAGTGTCGAAGCCATCGAAGTCCTGAAGTGTCGAAGTGTCAAAGTCCCGAAGTGCCGAAGCTGTTGAAGTCCCGAAGTGAATCTGGACCATCCATTGGTGGGGACAGGTGGCAACATATTGTTCACTTCAGAGTTTTTCCTCAGGGGTATTTTTCATGTTTCACATTTAAAACACCCGAAGCCCGAAGGACCGAAGTAATTCTCAGTCGTCTGATTCAAGAGGACACACGTCAATGGATCACCAGCTTCGGGTAGAAACATTTGGAGAGACAAGGGTGAGATTTGAGTTTCCTGAAACCCAAAGACCCAAAAAGGATCTCAGTCGTTGATTTGTAGAAGCCACGTATCGTCAAATCCTTAACTCCAGATGTTTTTCTTCGAGGAAAATGAAGTTTGAGTTTTGAGATTTCCGAATCCCAGAGACCTGAAAGGATCTCAACAGTTGATCTGTGGAGGCTACATGTCATCAGATCCTTAACTCTGGATGTTTTTCTTCGAGGAAAATGAAGTTTGAGTTTTGAGATTTCCGAAGCCCTGAGACCTGAAAGGATCTCAGCCGTTGATTTGTGGAAGCCACACATCATCTGATCCATCACTTTGGAGGATTTTCTTAAAAGATCTCAACCATTGATCTATGGAGGCCACACGTCACCAGATCCATAGCTCTGAATAAAAGAACTTGGAGGAAATTGAGGTTTGAGATTTGTTTTTCCCGGAGTCTGGAGACCTGAAATCATATTAGTCATCGATCTCAGGAGGCCATGCATCATCATATCCATAACTACAGATAAAATAAGCTGAAGGCAGAGGAGGTTTGAAATTTGAGATTTCTGAAACCCGAACCACGAAGCAAATCTCGACTGTGGATTTGAAGGAGGTAGATCTGATCCAGTGATTTGAAAGGGGAAGAGCTGAGCCATTGATCAAAAGGCCTCACCAGAAATTGCAAGATCAGTGGTCGCGCTCGATTGTAGGGTCAAAAGGTGCTTGAACTTTAAAATTTTGAGGGCGGGCCGCAATCGAAACCACTGTTTTGAGAAAGGGACACATGGTAGCTCGTGGTGAATTGTGGGGAGAAAAGAATTTTGGTCCGAAACCACTCTTGTCCATGCCCGCAATCACGTATTTATGTGAGTTCATAGCCCTAGGTCACATGAATGTAGGGGCCAAAGGAAAAGGTAGTTCCCCCCTCCAAGGCACATTTTTATCGGAGCTCAAAGTTGGTGGGCGATTAAGCTTGGTAGTGGCACTAAATATAGCAGGTGTTCCCAAATCTCAGATCAGGACCAGATCTACGACCACAGTTCATTATGGGGACACAACATGCTCAGGCGATAATTTTCTTGAGCAGTCCCGCAGTTGAAACCATGGTAAGGCAAAAGTGTTACCTGGTGAAAGGTGGTGGATTGCAGGCCCAAAAGAGGTTTGAACCCAAACCACTTGTGAGCATCCCTAAAATCACATGTTTATATGGCATCCTATCTGAGAGCAGCACATGGCCTCCCCCTAAGATTTAAGTCTCATTGAGTCCCCGAGGAAAAGCAGTTAATGGAAGGTAGGTTTGGTGGTTGAAACCTCAACTCACCCGATAAATGGAAGGCGCGGAGGATCTAGAGTTGTCATCTCGTGGTACCCATGCAAGCAGATTTTCCTGCCAAACCATGTCGATCTGAGCTCACGTCTGACAGAGGGATGCACGTTCATTCTGAAAGAAGATTGCTAAGACACAATGTTTTTAATGTAGTGATCAAATCACACTCTTGATGGTTGGGGACTGATCTAAGTATAAATGTTTCAATTTGATATTTTGTTATGGTCGTCAACTGGTTGAGCAGAGCTTCCTATTTTGTAATATTTTGATACTAGAAATGTTCTCTGGTTATGTATCACATTTGAGGCTTTCACATTAATATAACTCAACCTCTTTTCATCTCTCTGTAAAAACTGTGCTAAAACACTCGGGCATGGAGGATCTAGTCGAGGGTTGTGATGCTATTGTAATGTAGGTTTGATTAGAGTGGTATCATGACCAGTTTTAGTCAGGTTCCTTGTTATCTTATTCCCTCTCACATTGAATGACTCGGGCATGAAGGATCCAATCGAGTTTTTGTAGTTGCATGATAATGTAGGTTTGATTATTATGTTGTTGTGACTGTGTTGCTTGGACATATTTCAGTGTCTGAAGCTTGAGCTCAAGAGTTCTCTTGAGTCTGCGTTTTTCTTCACCAAGATGCTTGAAAGCCTGATGCCCATAGCAGTCTTGTTCACCCCTCTCACTAAGTCTTCCTTATGCTCACACTTAAACTCAAATCATTGACTGAAGTTAATGAGGCCCTCACTTCCCTGTGCATTACTTGTCCAGTTCTATGTTGAAATCATTCATGTATTGATTTTTCCCCATTTGACCTCCACTCACATAAATCAAAAAATACACCAAACACTTCTGATGGGTACTAGGATTATCCACCCACAATATGAGGGTGACTCTAAGTGATAACATAATGCAACAACATATAGTAAATCCACTTCTACAGATTTCAAAGCAACAGGCAAAGCAACAGGTTTAGAATACTCTTTCCAATCCCATCATCGGACCTTGGGAAGACATCATTTAAAACAAGAATAGAACGGGACTTGGATATGACAAGGAATTTACCTTTAATATTCTTGATTATTCAAAACCAATCCAGTTCCAAAGTGTTGGATTCCTTCAAGAAGTTTCAACTTCACATGTTCAAATTCAACATCAAAATGCAAAGTGTCAACATTGTAATCGAATTGGTCATAAGGAGAATCAATTTTTTGATCTCCATCCTTGCCAGCATTGTGGAAATCATAACCATTCTTCATACATATGTTCAACACTGAATAAACCTGCAATATTGAATATTCACTATGAGTGGATCGATCCTTGTCAGTGGTCATCAACAACCAAGTGATTATATAAGTTTTACCGAAGAATTCAATCTCGAGTAAAGACCAATCTTGTAGCACATAATATTTTTGTACCTCACATAAGTGGTCCCCTTATGGCATATATTTCGAGCATGGCCCTTACAGGATGAGATAACATGTGGTTGTTTCCACATTCCCACTTTGTGTTGTTCTCAAATGGAACAAGTATGGTACTCTCTTGAGCATAGAAGGAGGGAGTACAATGATCAAACTCTCATACACCTTAAGGGGGGGAGTTCAAAATTCCAGTGACACTGGTTCATGAAACCACTTGTGGTCTCTCCTTTTAGCTCACAAAGGGGGGAATTGATGATGGAATTGGTTTTTAGACTAAAATTTTTGACAACAAATATTCCAGGTGGGCATGAAATTTTCCAAATGGGCAACTGTGGTCTGTAGATGATAGACTTTAGCAGAATTATGGTTCAATAAGTTAAAGTTGAATCATACATAATTGGGATGTTGATTTTGATTTTGAGATCAATGATGTCGACGTTTGGTTTACATAGATGGTCATTCAACCTAGCAGAGGACAAGAGGATCCTTTTGCATTGCAACTTGGCATTTGATTGAGTTTTTAGGCATTTTTAGGGATCTGTCAGACTAGAAGTTGATTCACTTCTCTTGGTTCACTCTAATTGAATTGGAGTTTACATTAAGTGAAAAAAATTCATGCATCCTGGCTCACATGATTACATAGTGATATTTTCCATGATACTACTGATAGTAGAGTGGTGATACTACATGTTCACCAATTAGCATAAGACATTAAATTCTTCTAGCTCAAATACTTGGAAAAATGATTGAATTGACAAGTAATCAGGAAATGTTCAGATATTGTAGTTGTTCACTTCCATATCTCAACTCTCTTCCAGTTCATTTTAGATGAACCATTAAACATCCAGATTAGTAGTTTTTCAGACAGTTCTTCATTGAGGCTCAACTCAGGAGTTTTAGTATGAATACTTGGAATTGATACTATTTTATGCTTTATTGCTAGTATTATTGATTGGACTTGTGATTGAGGGTGGGATTGTTATCATATGGCTTACCTTAACCAATCACTAAGTATAATTTATTCATTTAGGATCTAGAGAAAAATTCTCTACGAGGTGGCATCACCCATTGTACTATAAATATGTAACATTGGTGTGAATACAGAAGAGTTGGATAGTGATCCTTTTCCATCATATTGTATTTCTTGTCTATATTTTATCAAGTTTGATGGTGAAAACCATGCATTTTGGAGTCGAAGAATGAAAACTTATATACAAGCACAAGGATTCGATGTTTGGCAATCAGTAGTAGATGGATACAAAGCACCTACCACTCCCCTGATAGATAGATATGGTAAGAAGCTCAAAGAAAATGATTCAAGGGATAAAACTGCTATCAAGAATGGTGTGACTCAAGTTGTACATACCGATATTATGCATTGTGATTCCACAAAAGAAACCTGGGATAAACTAAAGACTATCTATGAAGGAGATGAAAAATTTAAGGAAGTTGTTAACGTTGAGTAAATTGTTGGGTTGAAGAAACAATATACAAAGGTAACCTACAAACCAACTTTAAGACTGGCAACTAGCCTTTCCAATCTAGAGAGGGCTCTCTCTGAGACTTGATCTTTGATAGACAAGTTTTTTTTAAATGATGGCTAGATTTAGAATTTTAAGATAATTTTCAAGGTTTGCTGACAAAAGATAGTATTTCTATGGATATGGAGTCAACCCTTGAAAACAAAGAAAACAATGCTTGGTAGATAGAACTCCTCAAAGAATCAAAGGCTAAATAAAGTGATGAAATTCAATGTTTAGTTTGACCATGTAGGGTGAAAGAAGAAAAGAAACACACAACAGGATCAAAGCACCACAAAGGATGAATTCTGACTTTAGTTGAGAAGATAGACAAAATTTAAATCAGTTAAGTCTAGAGCACCATTAGATGAATTCTGGACCTTTGATTTAAAAAATTTAAAAGAAGAAAGGTGCAGATGAAAATAAGTACACATGAAATACATACAAAGAAAGAGTATGATCTTCAGATCACCGCCATTAGAATATTTTTCTTAAGGAATTCAGGACTTATGCAATTGTATTTCTTTAGATTCAGAAAATTACATTGAGGATCAAAATGTATATACTTATGCCTGCGTGACCCCTGTTTTACATCACAATAGTCCATATATATAGAAAACTAAAGCTACACTTAGTTGTTAGGAGTTGAACTACTATCTCCTAGAGTTATGGATCTGGTTGTTTTCAAAGAGAACAACAACCTCTACAAAATTTACCAAAAATAAGAAAACCGATTTGGCAATCATAACCTATCCGAAATATTATTTACAATCATAAATTTTTAAGAAAATCTCAACCTTATGGTTGTGATGAATCATCATCTGTATCGCTGGAAAACACTATCACCATTGTGCAATAAATTCTGGTTTTTGTTGCACAAATGTTGGTTGTGAAATCTATGCAACAAATTCGTGTGACAAATCTTCATGATGAGGCTACTCACACAAATCCATTTGGAAGAAAATGATGGGATCATTCAGTTTGTCTGTATCTTCCTTTTCCAATCTCACTTGTAGTTGTAAGGCCCTATTTGCCTTTTTTAATGACAAAATTTGCCTCTTTAAACTCCTCACCTATCTCAAAAAAGCCACATTCCTTTTCATTTTTTATTGAGTGCCAGAGAGAGTTGCACATGCATCATCAATAGTTGGTCTGCATTTCTTGAAATTTTCCATGATCCCTTCGTCTGATATTCTTTTTTCCTCCCCGAGTTTAATGAATCTTGGGCTTCTCTTAGTTGTTTTTTCATCCATTTCATATTCTTTTCTCCTCCTGTTGGTGAGGTAGGAGATCTCTGATTTGATTTACTCTGTGATGCTTGTGTTTTAGGAATTCTTTCTGTTAGATTCCTCTTCAATTCTCTATTCTGCTGATATAATTGGGCTATAACATGTTGAGATTTCTTTAGTTGTTGTTTCAACTGCTTGATATCTGAATCTTCCTCACCCGGTTCCACTTTCTTTTCATCAATCTTCTAGGCTGCACATTCAACAAATTCTGTCTGAATTATGGGTATGGGAAACCTCCTGGTAGAGGACATGGTGCGCAGTTTACTAGAAGATTGTGTCTCCTTAGTTTCATCAGTGAATCTTAGTTTGCTTCTTTTCTTTGAGGTTGGTTGACTGAGTGGTGAATTCTAAATTTCTTTTCCTTTTCCCTTTTCAACAACTCCTCCTCCTCTCACCTTTGAACTACAAAATTATGATTTCTTAGTAGATAAAGGAATATCTCCTTTAGGGTCTCTAGGAATTTTTTCTGAAATCAAGAAAGAATCCCAATTCTTATTTAAATTTTCAATATCCTCAACCAGCAACATCTTTATCAAGGAAAAATGGAATAAGTTATTCTCTGGCTGGTCAACTTTGGCTTGGACAATGTGTGTCATCTTTCATAGGCTTCTACATAAGAAGAAAGGTAAGACTAAATGACTTCTTCCTGTAAAATTTATTAGAAGCCTGATGTGGTATTGATGCACCTTGTCAAATCTTCCCTCACAAGTAAAGTACTTCTAGATTATCTTCATAAGCTTCTCGAAAGGTTTTAGAAGATACTCACTGGGAATGTTGGATCCAATCTTCTAATTTCTATATTCATGTTTGATAAAATCAATATAACATGAAGTATCTGATGGCATATCCTTAAACCATTTTTCTTCTTGCATAGGAATCTCTGTCGCAGCTGATATGGTTTCCTTTGACACTTGAAAAGTGATCCCTGCAATAGTTGCACTAACACCAGTAAATTTAAGGGTGAACTGCTTAGTTAACTGCGCATTATACCCTTGAATATTTTCACAGAATCTTATGCATCTGACTTGTTCAAAGGACACTCTAATCGTTGGTTCTGCGTTTACTAAATTTAAATTATGTGGTTCAAAGCTCACGACTTTCCCTCTTCTTGCATTCTTTCTTTTACTTTGAGGAGTTGTCATGATGTTGATATATGCCAATTTCAAGTGCACAACAATAGATTGTAATAGCCTTCGTGCAACGAAAAGGGGAACAGTAACCCGTGGAAACAAATGAGAGTAATAACCTTTGCGCAACGAATGAGAATAATGACTTTCGCACAGTGTGTAGAAATAGGTAGTAAGAGACAACTCGGTGCAGTAACAAGCAACAATAGACAACTCGACACAGTAAAAAGCAACAACGGACAACTCAACGCAGTAGAAAAATTGGCGCAACAGAAGATTCAACGTAACACTGAACAGTAGTAGTCAACTTGGCACAGTAGAAAAATTGGCACAACGGAATATTCGGCACAACACTGAACAATAGTAGTCAACTTGGTGCAGTAGTAGGTAATAATAATTTAGATCAGAAGAAAGAAGGTTGACTGTGTGAAAAACAAGCTCGTTCTAGAAGATAATTTTCAATGGGCTCTAAGGGAAGTTGTTGAACAATTATTGAAAGCAATAGAGGATATGCAGTAAAAATAGAGTAACAAATTCACGCAGCGACTAGCAACACACGGTACTTACGTAGAAAAAGGGCTTTGGGGCTTACTGAAAAGATATTAACAACGCACAAGTCTTGAAGGTGATGGAGAAAAGTGAAATATGACCAACATTTATGCTTGAATGGATAAGGAACGAAATTATGAAAAGGGATGGAAAATCCATAGCGACAAGATGTTTTAAGGAAAGTTAAAGATTTGCGCAGCGGGTAGACCCTTGAAGTTTTCAATGGTACAAATGATATGGAGTGCCATGATTGTTCCTGTTTCTAACTTCATGATTAGGTAATGCTAAACCATAATATCTTTTGACATGACATTCACCCTAACCAATTGATTGGACCTTGGTACATAATTTCCCACTTTTTAACATGACTCAAGACTTAGGAAAGTAGACCTTTATGACTTAAACATGATGAACTTTACATTCTTGAATATTCTAGGGAAACCTTAGTTTTCAAATCATGACATGACTTGAAAACTTTAAACAAACCTCTAACTCTAGTTATGAAAAACATGGTGGTAACAAAAGCTAAACTTCAAATTTTCAGAGCCAAGTTTGAACAATTGAAGATGAATGGAGATGAAAACATTGAAGCCTACTTTCTACAGGTCGATGAGATAGTAAACAATTTCAAAGGTTTGGGAGATGAGATAAATGAGAAGGTCATTGTTAAAAAGGCATTAAGATCTCTACCAATGATATTTGATTCAAAAGTTTCATCTCTAGAAGAAAGAGTGGACCTAGCTACAATGACCATGGATGAGTTGCATGGGATACTCACAGCTTATAAGATGAGGATATAGAAAGACAATCCAATAACGAAGGAAGCAACATTCAAGGCATCCAAGAAGATGAAGAAGAAAGATAAAAAAATACAAAGTCAGACTGTAGTTGCAACAATGATTCAGAGGAAGATGAAGAGGTGGATAACTTCATCAGATGACTGAAAAGAGGAACCGAAAAATACATAGATATGCTTCCATTGAAATGTTTTAATTGTGATAGTGTTGGTCATTTTGCTAATAAATGTACCTATAAGAAAAAGAAAGGTAATGAAGAATATGAATATAAAAAGAAAAATCAAATCCAAAAGGGTAGAAGAAACAAAAAGATTTTTTTTTAAGAAAAGTATTTGCACCAAGGAAGAAAGTTCTTCATCAGATGAAGATCAAGTTAGTGAGAGTGATACAGAAAGGGTACTATTCATGGCAATATAAGACCCCAATTAATAAGGATCTGAAGAAGAATGTGAAGAGGCATAAGTCAATTACAGGGAGGAATTGATGTGTGCCATAGAAGATCTAAAGAAGGAAAAGAAGAAAAACAAGTCACTCCAGGAAGAACTAATGAAGAAAGAAGAATCTCAGAACTCCAAAGAAGTCAAGAAGACGATCACGAAGCTAATACTGCAGAAAGAAGAAGACAAGAAAATTAAAGAAGCACTCATAGGGAAGTTATAAGAAATAGACAGGACCATTGAAGGCTTGGAAGTAGAGATGGTCACTCTAAGAAAATATCTTCAAAAGAAGGAAATGCAACAATATAGCGCTAGGATATTGGATAATATCATTAACACTCCAAGACCTTACTATGACATATCTGGATTAGGATACAATCAGACACAGACAGAGAAAGGGTCAAGCTCCAAAATAACAGAGCAAGAAGTAGAACCAAGAAGCTATGCAGAAGCCATCATAGGTCCCTATAAGAAAGAAGAAGACATGAAGACTCAAGAGGAAGATTACAAAGACACTACACCACCTAGAAGATTCATAAGTTAGTATCAATAACAATCAGCTATAGAAAGACCTCAAGAAGAAGAAGGATTCAGAAGAGCATCATCATTCAGAAGATATTCCACTCCCAGGTATCAAACTATTTTTCTTATTTCATGGTATTCATGTTATAATTTTTGGCACAAAGCTATGAATTGTAGAGCCAATACCAAGAACAAAAGCAACGATGAGGGCTATACAAGAAATAGTTATCCAAGAAGATCTCATGTGTTAGATTTTTAGCTCAGGAGGTACTCTGCATGTTTTGTCTTGTATGCGAATGTTATATTTACACTACCAGTCACTTAACTTTGTAATGTTTTTTTATAAAGTTGTTTTAAGTGGTTCTTTTATTAAAGTAATTTTTAATAAAGTGTACCTTTTAATTTTAAAGTGACTTTATTTCATAGAGCACTTATGTAATAAAGTGAAATCACTTTAATATTTTAAGTGATTCATTTTGGAGGGAAAGGATCATGATCCTTGATCTTGAAAAAGGCAAGATCTAATCTTGGCCTTTGGATTTAGGGTTGGGGAAGGTGAAAATACACTTTGGAGGGAAAATGTCATTTCAGATTTATAAAAGAATGCATTGGGTAGTGTGCAAGACACATCGAGTCACATCAGGAGGAGATTGAGAGAGATGTTCTGAGTAAGCTTGAGAGAGGAAAGTGAGCAGAAAAGAGGGAACATTTTCCAAGGGATCTAGGGCACAAATCCCAATGAAAGATTTTATGTTTTGTGGCTGAGTTATTTTTCTGTTGTTGGAGGTCGTACTGTATGGATCCGTACAGTCTGTACAGCAAGAGGAAAGGGAACAGATTTTGAGACAGTGCTTGGCACATATTTTGAGGCTATTTTGTGTTGATGGGCCATGCAGAACAGTCTGTACACTAGATTGTTGGCTCTATTTTCGAGGAGATGACATTTCTGGGAGGGCTGTAAAATAGTACAGACTTGGCATGAAAATCAAGGAAGATTTTGGTGGGACTATTTGGGTGCTGTAAGTGATTTCTCTTGGCTAGAAATGTGATTTTGTTGTTGTACTATACTTTCCTGAAGCTGAATAATATATATATCTCTCTCATTGGGTTTCCCCACATTGGGGTTTTCCCTGACATTTGCCTAAATTTCTGAGTTTTATGGGTTGTTGTCCATTGTATTTATTTCCACTGCATATTTTCTTAGCAAAGTGTATTTATGCTTATGGTAATTTCTGAATGTGGGTTTGAGGCATTTATGAAGTTCATGCAAGACAATTATCTCTAGGTTGCTAAGTGTTTGACAGAAATATTATCTTGCTAATTTTTGTCATTAAAATTTACATGGTATCAGAGCTTTGTCTCTGAGTGACAGTGGGCAGTGTGATTTTTGGGCAAAGTTGAAGAGGGAAAGGGTGTGATTGTTTTTCCTTAAGTTGTGACATGGAATATGGCTGCAAGCATTAGATATGAGGATCGTTTGGATGGCATTTCCAACTATTTACAGTGGAAGGTCCGATTGTCAGTTGTTCTCAAGGAGAACAAAATTTATACCTATGTCAACTCTGTTGTGGAAGCTCCTACAACAGATCCGATTGCTTTGGAATTGCATGAGGTCAAGGAAGCCAAGGCTCAAAGGATTATTCTAGATGGGTTGAAGGATCACCTTATTCCACACTTGGCTGAGAAAAAGAATGCCAAGGATATGTGGGATGCACTTAAAAACTTGTTTGAGGTGAAGAATGAGAACCAAAAGATGGACTTGAAGGATAAGTTGCATGATACCAAGATGCATAAGGAGGAGAGTGTCTCTTCTTATCTTACCCAGGTGGCTCAAGTAAAATATGAGTTGGTTGTTGTTGGAGAGGTCATTATGGATTTTGAGTTGGTGAGGATAGCCTTAAATGGATTCACCAAAGAATGGGAAGTCTTTGTGAAGTGTGTGGTGGGACGTGATAATCTACTAGATTGGATAAGACTGTGGGATGATTTCACTCAGGAGGAGATCTGGGAAACATCTCAGAGTAGTGAACCTAAGATAGATGAAATTGATGAAAATGTTGCTCTTATTGTAAAGAGCAAGAAGAAAGGAAGTTTCGGAAGGGACTTGAGTAAAGTCAGATGTTATTGTTGTAACCAGTTGGGGCACCTTGCCTCTCGTTGTCTTGAGAGGAAGAAGAAGATGAAATCGGAGGGGCCTGAGACAACTGCTACAAAAACCATGGAGGACTTTGCTTCAAATTACGAAAGGGAATTTTCTTTGGTGACCCTAGTTTCCAGTGTCGGCAATGGAGGATTTGGAGGTGATATCAGATGGATTGTGGATAGTGGATCCTATAGCCACATGACAGGTTTTGGAACATATATAATCCTAAACTTTGAGCTTTATATTCTCCACTTCATGAAAATATAATCTTTCCCAAAGTGGTAACTCAGAAATTAACTTTCGAAATTTAAATCAAATTCATTTCTAGTTAATTGGTAATAAAGCACACATGATATCCGTCGTTGATAAATTTTCCCCGTTTGATCGAACAATCCTATTTTTCCCAGAGTTTTGGAGCCACTTGATTGTTAAAGAGTCAAATCACTAAAGGTCACTCCAGAGATTTACGGTTTAGACGTTTTGAGAATTATTAACGATAAAGGACCTGAAAATCGAAAGTGTTTGTTCCTCACTTTTTATAAACCTTTAAAGGACACGATTCGTAGTACACTTGCGTCTTTTAAAAGTCTCCCTTAGGTTGACATGTGACACCCTTTTCTGATATTTTCGTTTGAAGATTCATATGATTCTAAGAAACACGTGGAACCCCCTGATCTCGACATGTCATCAATAATGATGTCATCTCCGACATGTCACTACGGAAGGTGACTCTTCGAAAAAACAACAAAGAGATAATTTTCAAATCCATGAAGCACTAAAATGCTGAAGAATTAAATATTAATTAATTAAGTTAATATTGGTCAAAGGATATTTAATGGCTTCGCACTTCGGAGTTAAGACGTTTACCCTTCATAATATCCTAAAATATCCAAATTCTGAATTCTCGAAGCACTTGAACTAAAACATGATTAATTAAAACTTTAAAACGATTATCGGATAATTAATCTTTTCGTAGCTTCGGATTTCGGGAATTTCTTCTTGAGCTACATTTTAAAATCCCAACGTCTGAATATCCGAGGCACCTGAGGTTAAAAATGATTAATTAATATTTAAAAAAAGAGATTATCTCGTAATTAATCTTTCGTGGGTTCACGATTCACGAAATTTCAACTCTGTTTCATCCAGAACTCTCACACACGAACCGCCGATATTAATGGCATTTATCACAAATCAACGGTAATGATTTCTAGCATAGATTGTGGAACGCCATGTATACTTACCCATTAAGGTCAATAATTTTTCTGTTAGTAAAGGTATGCTCGAATCAAGGCACCTGATGTGAATAAAAATGCTTTATTTTGAATTTCATTTTCATCTTCTGCAAAGTAGTAAGTTTTATCCGAGTAAGAAGCTCACACAATTTCCTCTGCAACATGTATCTTTGTTCTATTTTTTATACCATGGCACCATGGAAGATGATGAAGACTGATGTAGCTGGTGAAGGTTCAAATCCAAATGCGTACATTCTTTCAGACACTACGCCGCAATATATAGACTCGATTAAATCTTGGACACAAGTGTTCGAGATTCTGGAACATGAGGTTATAAATTGCCAAGAAGATTTTGGTGCTGAAGTGGACGATAATCACGGAGCTAAAGTCATAATTATTTCCCAATCCGAGCTTCACAAGATAGTTGCGTGACCAAGGCTCATGCCATATAATGACATGATAAGTTGGGCCATGGAAAATGTCACGTCCAAACCAGGAGCATTCTCAACTCTCAAAAGGTGGTTGTTGGGTCTTTCCGACCAGAACACATACAAGTAATGTATAAGCTATCTCCAAATTTTAAATATAATTACAATGTTTCATTCATGCCAGAGTTTGAGCAACATGAGTGCATACAATATGACAAAAGCTATCATGATATAATCAAGTCCTAGTGGGGGCACCCAGAGAAATTCAGAGCCGACGCTCATGGAATTTATGCCGCAATGTCATTGGATACTCATATGATTTATGTAGTTATGATTCTTTGTAGACTATTCGAGAAGAAAAGTCCTACCCATTTCCCAGTGGCATGGGTTTCAATTATGCACGAGGTGGTTGAGGGCTTCTCTTTTAATTGGGCCAAAATTTTATTAGGCAACTTGGCTAAAGAAATCAAGGAATACAAATTGGTGAAGTCAAAGGGGAAACTCGCCCCTTTCTATATGTCTGCATATATCACAGATGTTATTTGCTTTATAACCCCTTTTCCACTGATTAACTGGAGCTGGACCCCGAACAACGCTGAACCTATTCACTTCTATCACTCCAAGATGTGGGAAGACAAGGCCAAATATTTCTTCTACGAAATCTACCACCACGTACTGGTGCCCGTTCATATAGCTTTATATGGTTTCACACCTCCTCGAATTTCAGACAGAATCATGGGAAATCTGGGAAAAATATCAGATTGGTTCATCGATGAGAATTTCTCTTAAATCAGGGTTTTTGGATGCGTAGTCCCTCCCCATGCTCTCCTGAGGTTTTTACCAGACCAACTATTATGCCAAGAAGTATCTTATCAAACAATGATAGGGGGCATCAACAAGGAGCTAAAAGAAACCCAGAAAAAGGTATGGCCTACCTTCCCTCTCCAGGTTGGTATGTTTTCATTATTAGACTTCCAAAGTGGAGGCTGCAGCTCTTGAGGATGTCAAGTTGGTTGAAATTGATTTTAAAAGGAACGACCCACAGAAAATCGTGGAAAACCACCTGGCCCAAAACAACTTGAAGAGATATGTGCACAAAAACTCCCCACATGATGAAATATTCAGGGGATTCAGGTATTATGAGGAAGTATTGAATAGAGTCCAATCCTTGTCCCCAGATCAACAGGCCAATTTCTTCAATTTTCAAAGACAAAGATGAAACAAATTTATGAAATTACTACAGGGAGAATCGATAGCCATTTCATCTACACAGGAAACTATACCTCTTGGTTTTGAGACAGAGAGCTCTGGAAAATAGGATACTGAGGAAAATCCAAAGAACACCGAAGTTGTAATGCAGGAATTGAAAGATTCATTATTAGGTCCATTAGGCCCTCAAGCAATGGCTCATCTCGAATATTTCCTAAAGCAAGGGAAAGATACTTCTCCTTCTACACCAGCCACATCTGCTGCCGATACCACTAAGCAATAATTGTCCACGAAAATAGGTACCCCTATTACTTCATTGACACTGTTTCAGTCAAGTTTCAGAAATCCTAGTTCTGAAGTCTTTTTTGTAGGTGATATTACCCAAATTTCTCCTGAAGAGATGCCTCCTTCGGACTTCTTCTTCAACAAGAAAAGGAGGGCCATCGTCAAATGAGAAACAGATCAGAAATAAGGAGAGATAGTCAAAAGGAAAAGAATGGTGTACGATGGACATAGCCAAGATAATACAAATTTTGTAAAGGAAGTTGCAGGTTCGTTGGGTGCTTTCACCACTGCTAATGAATGGTCTGTGGAAAATTTGGCCGAACAACTGCAATAGAAGAGCCTGTTGGTAGAGAAACTTTAACATAAAATACACACAACTGAGCAGACTATCCAAAACAAAATGAGTTGAGACTTTGACCAGATCAGAGCAAATGATAAACAACAAATTCAACAACTCTGGGCCAACTTTGATGAGCTCCAAAGGAATTCACAGTTCAATCACGGACTGATCACCCAACATGTTGAACTAATAAAACAATTGCAAGCTAAGTTGGAGTTGACTGAAGGTACCTCAGTGGATATTTCGGCTTTAAAGACTCAAGCAATGGGAATAAATGAAAAACTGGAAAAGGCCAAGATGGATATTTTTATGAAGGTGGATGCCATCTAAAATTGCTACTAGGGAGTAGATCTTTCTCTGAAAGACATCTACATCAAAGAAAGAGAAGCTCGCTCAGCTCGAGTTAAGTTTCAAGAGGTTGTCTTATTGGTACCAAAGGATGATGTCTCAGATGTTCCTCGACTTTCTCTTTCTGAACAAATAAGAGGTGATATAGCTTTAAAGTCTTGGGAAACAAATCTAGCATAAAGCAAAATACTTTCCAGAGAGGTAAATGAAGCATGTCTAGAAGCGTTGTCATTACTAGACAAAGGACTAATTGATTTTGAAGGAAATGTTATCTCCGAAGCCTTGGGTCAAATTGATATAGCAAAGAACCAGCATAATTCTAGAACAAGCAAAGAAGAAGCTCTAACGGCCATTCGGAAAATGAACCAGATTGATCTCCTTCAAATAAATAAATGGATAGTAAACTCAAGCTTGCAATTACAGGTCATATCTCAAGGAGAGAAAAGGATAAAAGAAAATTTTCCTCAGGTAGAGAGGAATTTATACACTTTCGAGGTGAATGAAGCAATGAAGCCTTCAAGGTTGGTAGTGAAATTAATGAGTAAATGCATCCAATGTATTGAATATGGGAAAACAAGCACATCCTAAAGAAAGTAAGAAAGTGACATTGCATTACTAGATATAGCTGAAGGGACAAATGGCAACAAAGCTATGATGACCAGGACGTTGTGCTAAAGTATAAAGAAGATCAGATGACAGATATATCTGGCCTAAAGGAATGAGAAAAGATGAAATGTTTTGGCCAGTAGACGAAGAGATTGCCAATGAAACCCATCATTTTCTATGTTATGTTTTCTTATTTCACATATTTTCTATTTTAAATTATGAAAGTCCAACCGTTTTGAGTTGTGACAATTTTGTATAAATACATAGATTGAAGATCTATTAATGGCTTATTTTTGCCAATTTTAATAGAGAAAACTCTCCTTATTGAGTAGTAATACAAGTGCATACATAGATTCCAAATTTTATTTAGTTTGGGTTATGCGTTTCTTCTGTTTTTCCATATCTCAACATTTCTTTATGAAATTCCTTGATAAATGTTTGATTTCAATTTAGTACAACAACTACTGTAATCATATTTCATCAGTAATTTGTTAAGTAAGAAGTTTTTCCTTTGCATTTACTGTGAGTAAATCAAGACCTGTGAGCTGTGTGGATTACTGTAGCTTATACTTTATTCAAGGTTACACCATCTATTTTCTTACACTGCAACACGGTGAGACTCTTCAACAATTGATTCTTTGCTTTGTGTTACAGTTTTGTATTTTTCTCTCACACCCTTCGATATTACAATTTTGACTCAGACACGAAGTACGGCCTCTGTGCTGCCATACTGTTAATTCCATTTAAGGAATTTTTCTCATATAGCTAAGGTAGAAAAAGAACTTAAAAAAAAACACTCTCTTAAACTTTCCTGATGCCTGACATTACTCTTTGAGCCTTAAGTTTAATCTCAGGAACAACATCTTTTTGGCGTCGTTGCCGGGGATGGAGAAATGAAGTTATTTTTCCCTGGGAAAACAACAAGGTAATATTTTATCTTTGATAGTGAACAAAGATTGAATACACAAGTAAGGTTATTTGTATCTTTCACTTGGCAACTCCACCACAGATAAGTTGACATTCGGTTGAAAGAATACCAGAAAGAACCCAGATGATAAGCAAACCACACTTGTATCAGATCCCGAAAGGTTATTGAAACCAAAGGGATACCTCAAATCGACTATCGCATCAGCAAGTAAAATATACCAACCTAAAGTTGTGCAAGTCAATACTAATGTTCCAATTGAAGAATCAACCCCTGAAGAGAATTTCAAACAAGCACCCTCTGCGGAGGCGTCAAATAGTAAACCCGAGGTTAGGTTTGAAAACCTAGAGGAAATTGTACCCAAAATAAAAACTGAGATTGACTCAACTGATATTCCTAAAGGTTAGAATGAAAGATCCCTCTCTATACCCATTGTCGTTAATATTTTGTCTATCTCATCCTTTCCTGGAGTAAAATTCCCAGTTCTTCGAAACCCTGAAGAACATATTTTATACCCTGATTCGTCCCCTATCAGTTCACCTATTTACACATCTTGTAAGTCTGAGGAAACCGGTCCACATTTCCCTTTTCCTCCTCTTCCATAATTTTCATCTCCTAACGACCTTTTTCCAGAATTTCCTTCGCCACATCCCGAAGAAGTTGAAAGGTCATCACTTCAGTCCCTCGAAGTTTTTGAAAACCATGTTTCTTACAAAAGTCTGTCGCCTAAACTTCCAATGGTTGTTGCTGGAGGAGGTGGTGTTGGGGGTGGAGGAGCAGGTGGACAAGGTCAAGGACAACCCCCACCCCCTATAATTTTTTCCAAGGTAGCTTCCATATACGCTCCCATGGTCCTCCCTGTTGTCCTTCATTATTTACCTAAAAATTATATGAAAAACTTACCGAAGTTTGTGGGAGAAGGAGATTTAACTGCAATTGAGCATATAGCCTTTTTTGATCATTTTGTTGACTTCCTCGGCATTGAGCATGAGGATGTTTATTGAAGGCTTTTAGTACAAACTTTTGAAGGACAAGTAAGAACCTGGTTTCGAGGACTTCTGATAGGATCCCTACAGTCATATGATGATCTAGAAAATGCATTTTTAAGACAGTGGGGATAAAAGAAAGATCATCTGTATTATTTGAATGAATTTGGGGCACTAAGAAAAAGGAACTCTGAGTCGGTTCTCGAATTTACTCAAAGGTTCAAAAAACTATACCATAAGATCCCATTCGAAGTTAAACCCTCTCAACCTACGACAAAGGTAACCTTCGCAGGGGCTTTCGAACCTAACTTTGCCTTACTCTTAAAAGAAAGAAGGTCTGCCACTCTCGAAGGAATGCAAGACAATGCCATAGAAATCGAATCAAATATGATGGCATCTGGTAAATTAAAATCCAAGGTTGAGACAGGAACCAAAGAACCTAAATGTTTCAGGGAACAAGAAAGACTCTCTGAATCTGGGAAGTCTGCTAAAGAAAAAATGGATGATATGGCTAAGATAATCAAATATTTCTCAAAAAATATATCTAGAATGGAACTAGATCAAGAAAAACCTGATCCATTTGATAGAAATCAGTTCAGGAGAAATCCTAAACCTCAGATGCAACAAAGACAAGTGGAAAAAAAGATTAAAAAAAAATCCAAGCTCCTTTTAAAACGAATTTTTTTATGCAAAGGGATGATATGCAAAATTATGAGGGGTTAGAAGAGGATCTAAACAACCTTAGTGATGACGACCAGGAGCCTCATTTAACTAGACAGGATTATGAAAAGTATCTAGACCTAGAACCCATGTTTAATGATGAGGAAAGTATAAATAATATGGGAGATTCTGCATATCAAGGAATTTTCAACTCCATAATGGACGAACTTCAACAGAAGTACAATTTAAGGCTTAGAGAAACAAACCCTACAAGTGTTCCACCAAAGAAGATTTTATAGAGAAATAAAGTGAATGAGGAAGTTGTTACTAAACTGCTAGTCGAAACACAAGTTGCCTGAACCAAAACAGTTGAAACAAGAGCAACACAAACTAAGAAAACAGAGAATATTGAAGCACAAGCTCCAACTAGAGAAATCAAAAAAGAAACTGGAGGTTTCAGTTTAGAAAATGAACTAAATAAAATTAAAATCCCCATGCCCCTGGTTGAGCTTGCCGAGAATCCAATTTATAAAAAAACAGATTGCTAAAAATGATAAAAAAGAATTGATGTTGAATGTCATGCAGATGTGATAAATCTACAAGATGAAAGACCTACGATTATGTTTGTTCCACACATCGAAAATACGAAGGATTTTTTTTCTCTATTTTATATTACATTAATTGTGCATGATCACTTACTTCACAATTGCATGTTAGATTCTGGGGCCTCTCACAATTTAATGCCTAAAATTATCATGGAAAAATTGGGCCTTGAAATCACTAGACCTTATCAAGACCTATACTCGTTTGATTCCAGAAAGGTTAAGTGTCTTTGCATGATCAAATATTTGGTAGTAAATCTTGCACATGTCCCTGTAAAAAGTATCTTTATGGATCTAGTTGTTGCTAACGTCCCTTCCAAGTACGACATGCTTCTGTCCATTTCTTGGGGCGTAAAATTAGGAGGCTCACTTCAATTGGACATGACTTATGCTACGATCCTGATTTTCGGTGGACAATTTAATCGACTATACAGAGAGACTAGATTGGCATATACTGTAAGTGACCCCCAAAGCCCAAACAATTACCAGTCTATGTTTCCAATCAGGATTTGGGAAATTGTATTTTATCAATAGATGATGATTTTGAAGAATGTAAGGAAGAAGAAAAAAAAATAGAAAAAACAAAGAAAAATGTAAATAACAGAGGAGTATGGAAAAAAAAAATTATGGTGCATCATCCTGTGAAGGGGCAAGGGCTAGAGTGTTATTTGTAGTACCGTGAGAGGAGTACATTATCCCCTTTTCATACAAATTACAGTGGGAAATTGATTATACAAATAATGTCTATGAGTATGAACCTCTAGTCTTAGGATTAGAGGCTGCCACGAAGCTAAAAATTGAACATATAATAGTTTATGGTGATGCAGAGCTTATTTTGAAACAAATAAAGCAGCAATATCAAGCTAAACATCCAAGGCTAAGGTCATACATAAATTGTGCATGGGATTTGATAGAAAAATTCTTATCGTCCTTTAACATTCACTACATTCCCAGAATGGAAAATCAACGGGCAGACTCTTTAGCCAAAGTAGCTGCAACATTTGTACCACCTACTGTCCTAAAACTAAAGTATCATATCGAAATGAAACAGAGACCTTCAATCCCAAATAACGTCCAGCACTTGCAAGTATTTGAAGATGGCGAGCAAATTAAACAGTTATTGGAAATGGTTGACTAGTTCTCTGAGACTCATATAGATCAGGAAAATCAAAACGATCCTATCTGGATCCTCTAGGAAGGTGAAGATCCTGAAAATTTCTAGGATAAGATCGCAAATCACCGAATGCTTGTGCTTAATAACAATCAGATCGCCACAGGTCTGATACCCTTAGAGAGATTGTTTGACCAAGATGACATACCCTTAAAATCTACCTTACGACCTTAGCCCAAAGAGGTTGAAGACTGTAATATAGGAACTAAAGAGGATACTAAACTGGTCAAGATATCTAAATAACTTCCATCCCAAGTGAAGAATAAATACATCGAGTTTCTTAAATAGTATAAATACCTCTTTGCATGGTCCTATGATGATCTAAAAACTTATGATACCTCTTTAATTGAACATAAGATTCCTTTGAAGCATGGTATCAAACCTTTCAATAATAAGTTGAGAGAGATAAATCCTATCCTCGTGCTAGTAATAGAAAGGGAAGTCAAGAAGCATCTTGACGCAAAAATTATCGTCCCACTCAAGTATTCCGAATGGGTGGCAAATTTGGTACCCCTCAGGGAGAAAAGTGGAGAAATAAGGCTTTGTGTAGATTTCAAGAATTTAAACCGTTCATCCCTCAAAGACAACTACCCACTGCCAAAAATGGATCATGTCCTGGAAAAAGTAGTTGGAGATAAAATAATGTCTATGATTGATGGTTTTTCCAGATACAACCAAATTGATGTCCACAAAGATGATAAAGAAAAGACTGCATTTACCACTCCATGGGGAAATTTCATGTATGATAAAATTCCATTTGGTTTGATGAACGCAGGGGCTAATTTTCAAAGAGCGATAGATATAGATTTCATTGGTGAGAGAGATAAATTTGTTGTTATTTACTTGGATGATCTAACAGTCTTCTCCAATTCTAATGTAGAACATCTGGTTCATCTCAAACAAACCTTCGAGAAATGCAGAAAATTTGGTTTGTCTCTTAACCCTAAGAATTCACATTTTACTATGTAATAAGGAAATATTTTGGGTCATATAATTTCTAAGGATGGAATCAAGGTCGACCCTAAGTGAGTCGAGGCTATTGACACGATAAACATTCCTAGAAATAAGAAAGAAATCCAGTCTTTTTTAGGGAAGATAAAATTTTTGAGAAGATTTATCCCTAACTTCGTTGAAATTGTTAAACTAATTACAGATATGTTGAAGAAATACAGTGAACTTAAATGGACCACTGAAGCAAAGGCATCATTCGAGCGGGTTAAGAAATCTATAAGAGAAGCGACAGTGTTAGCTAGTCTAGACTATACTAAGGGATTCCTGATATTTTCTTTTGCATCTGAACATATTATCGCAGCGATACTCCTGCAAAAGAATGGAGAAGGTTTCGAGCAATCGATAGCCTTTTTAAGTAAAAGTCTCAGGGACACCGAATTAAAATATGATATACTGAAAAAACAAGCTTACGCAATGGTGGAATCTCTCAAAGATTTTAGGACATATGTACTGCATTCCAAAATAATCACTTATGTGTCAACAAGCTCTGTCAAAGATATCTTGGTACAACCGGACAGTGATGGTAGGAGATGTCAGTGGTTAGCTAAAATTCAGCAGTTCAATCTAGAAGTAAAATTGACCAAGCTAGTCAAAGGTTAGGGCCTAGACAAATTGTTGGCATAATCAAATTTCAAGGTACTCGGGATAAATCACCTAGAATCACATGGATATATCCCATATATAAAGGAACTTGATGATCAAACCCCTACAGTACATATCAGAGATAAATTTTCTTACTTTGATTGGTATCGTGATATTGTTTCACACCTCCTTACCCTTCATTTCTTGAGTGACATGACTCCATACAAAACGAGAATGTTGAAGCTACACACAGTTAAGTATTGTATTATTAAAGGCCAACTGTACTCGAAGGATCCTATAGGTTTCTTGTTATGTTGTTTAACAGAACCTGAAACAGAGAATGTCATAAATGAATTTCACGAAGGATTATGTGGAGGACATCACACCTGGAGGGCAACGACCTACAATATTTTAAGAGCTAGATATTATTGGCCAAATTTATTTACTGATGTGAATGCCAAGGTCAAAGCCTGCAACCCTTGCCAACTGTCTCTGGTAAGAAAAATCTCATAGCACTACCTTTAATTTCAGTCAAAGAAGAAGCTCGTTTTCAACAATGGGGTCTAGACTTCATCAGAGAAATCCACCCACAGTCAAGCACCCAACATAAATGGATTTTAACCACTACAGATTACTTCATGAAATGGGTAGAGGTTGTTCCAACTCGTAATGCTACTGATTCGGTAGTAATAAACTTATTGGAAGAGAACATCTTATCGAAATTTGGTTGCCCTCGAAAAATAGTCAAAGACAACACCCAAGATTTAAAATCTATGGCAATGGTAAATTTTTGTCAAAAATATAACATTGTACTAGGACATTCTACAACCTATTATCCTCAGGGAAATGGGTTGACCGAATCATCCAACAAGAGCCTGATGAATATAATAAAAAAAGTGTTGACAGAAAATAAGAAGGCTTGTCACGTTCACCTGAAGTACGCCTTATGGGCGAACCAAATCAACACCAAGAAATCAATAGGTATGTCCCCTTTCCAAATAGTTTATGGTACTGATGTTGTCCTTCCTATCAATCTCTCTCTTACTGTGATGAAGTTGTGGAAAGACGCAAAGGAGGAGCCAAATGATGTTATGAGGAGCATAAACCAGATAATCAAAGTCCAACAAAATAGGGTCGAAGTAGATGACAGACTTAAAAAAAAACATGATAATATGAAAGCCCTTTTCGATAAAAAAATGAAAGACATTGATTTTCTTTCTGGTGATCTAGTTTTAAAGTGGGATGCTAAAAAAGAAGATGCAGGAAAACATGACAAGTTCAATCATCTCTGGTTCGGACCATTCAGGATTGCAACTATAGAGGGAAAGAATTCCTTCCTACTGGAAAATCTTGACGGAAAAACTTTTGACGCCCCTATCAATGGGTGCTATCTAAAACATTTAATGCAATAATCATGTTTCACATTACCATTGTATATACCGGTTTTGGTTTCTTGTTTCAATTTGCAATTTTGTTTTCTTTCGTAAATTATCTAAATTTTACTTTTTCGTTGTAAATAAAGCTAGTCTTATTCGATATCAGAAAAGAAAAATATAAAATATCTGTACTGCATATCATTTCTATTTTGCAGAATTCTCTGATTTTTTCTATCTTGGTCCCATGTAGAATACTTACTATCATATGAGAAATGAGGAGGTACCGAAATCCAACGCTCAACTTTCAAAACATTTGTTTTCTCTTAAACAGGTGATGAATTAATAATTGGTTTGATTGAAAATATAAATCAAATCCAAGATATGAATTTCTATACTTATTGTTCAAGCTAGGATTCTAAAGAAATCTTATCGACATAAATGAGGTTCTACTCCTATAAATATAGTCATTTGATCAAAGATCAGAAAAGTATAAATCTGCAGATTAATTCTGAAGCCTTATCTGAATCAAATGAAAATAAAACAAAAATGAAATAAAAAGAAAAGAAAATAAGAATAAAAAAGGACTTAAAAGGAGAATCTTGATAATCAAGAAGTGAACTTGTGTGGAAATGAGATTATGTTACATCAGACCCTCTGAGTCCTCATTCTATTTCATTTTTCCTATCTTCGAGATTTTACTCTATTCGGATTTTCACTACCTGGCCTTAAGTCTTCATAGAAAGAAAGAATTTTTCCTTGACTCTGAAAACTTAAAAACATATCCTCAAAACAACATTGGGCAAAAATATTTATGCTCCTCTGATTTTAACTAAAAGAAAGTATGTCTAGGCTAATCCTGATAACTTTAGCTCTTCTAACAGATTTTAACTGATTAGTTCACTCAAGGCCAATCCCTAGAAAATAAAAATTCCCCATAAGATATTCCCTATAGGAGAAGATGTATTGAAGATTGAAAGATATTTAGTTCAGAGTACAATAAAAAATTGTTGACAGACCTTCATTGTCAAATCTTAAGAAGATATAATCCCGTGTATGATACATACAAATTGATTGCCCTCACTTCAAAATTATAAAAAAATATAAGACAGATGGTGAAAGGAAATTCATAAAATGATTGCCCCCATCTAGTCCAAGACAAATGGTGAAAGGAAATTCGTAAATCAATTGCCCCCATTTTGTCCAAAAAAGATGATGAAAGGAAATTCATGTAATGATTTCCCTCGTCTCAATAAAATGCAAAAATGCTAATTGAAGTGGTGAAAGGAAATTCAATGGGAGACGTAGATAACTTCACCGAGGTACTGAACAGGCTCGCTGACAATGAAGAAATATCTATGATATATGTAAGGCTATCATACATGCATAAACATACTCTGGTATCTATTTCTCTTTCCGGTAATATTTACATTCTAAACTGACAAGGGATTCCCTAAATAAATTGTAAAAATTACTTAGCCTTGATGCAAACAAAATCGACCAAAGTCTGATATTCCATTTAAAGTTGTTTTGATTATCTTAAGAAAATCCAAACTCAGTTTCAGGAAAAGGAAACTATTAATAGCCTAACTTGAGATCAATAATTAAATGTGTTTTGAAGGTTTTCTGAGATTCGGTTGAAGTTCAATTTTTCTATATATGAATTTTTCCCAAAGGTGTTTCTCAGAAATGCAATAATGACTCCATTTACCCAATAAAGGCACTTGGTCTATTGTTCTTCCATGCCTCACAAGGAGACGCAATCCCCAGATGGAGCCTATGTTGGAACATATATAATCCTAAACTTTGAGCTTTACATTCTCCACTTCATGAAAATATAATCTTTCCAAAAGTGGTAACTCAGAAATTAACTTTCGAAATTTAAATCAAATTCATTTCTGGTTAATTGGTAATAAAGCGCACATGATATCCGTCGTTGATAACTTTTCCCCATTTGATCAAACGATCCTATTTTTCCCAGAGTTGTGTAGTCGCCTAATTGTTAAAGAGTCAAATCGCTAAAGGTCACTCCAGAGCTTCACGCTTCAGACGTTTTGGGAAGTCTTAACAATAAAGGACCTAAAAACTGAAAGTGTTTGTTCCTCACTTTTCATAAACCTTTAAAGGACATGATTCATAGTACACGCGTGTCTTTTAAAAGTCTCCCCTGGGTTGACATGTGGCACCCTTTTTTGATATTTTCGTTTCAAGATTCATACGATTCTAAGAAACATGTGGCACCCCTTGATCTCGACACATCATCAAGAATGACGTCATCTCTGACATGTCACTATGGGAGGCGACTCTTCGGAAATATAACAAAGAGATAATTCGGAAATCCACGAAGAACTAAAATGTCGAAGTATTAAATCTTAATTAATTAAGTTAATCTTGGTCAAAGGATAGTTAATGACTTCGCACTTTGAAGTTCGAACGTTTACCCTTAATAATATCCTAAAATATCCGAAGTCTGAATTCCCAAAGCACTTGAACTAAAATGTGATTAATTAAAACTTAAAAGCGATTATCGGATAATTAATCTTTTTGTAGCTTTGGGTTTCGGGAATTTCTTCTTGAGCTACATTTAAAAATCCTGACGTCTGAATATCCGAGGCACTTGAGATTAAAAATGATTAATTAATATTTTAAAAAAGAGATTATCTCGTAATTAATCTTTTGCGGGTTTGCGATTCAGGAAATTTCAACTCTATTTCATCCAGAACTCCCACACACGAACCGTCGATATTAATGGCATTTATCACAAATCAGCAGTAATGATTTTTAGCATAGATTGTGGATCGCCAGGTATACTTTCCCGTTAAGGTCAATAAATTTGTCGTCAATAAAGGTATACTCGAATCAATGCACCTAATGTGAATAAAAATGCTTGATTTTGAATTTCATTTTCATCTTCTGCAAAGTAGTAAGTTTATCCGAGTTAGAAGCTCACACAATTTCCTCTGCAATAGGTATCCTTGTTCTATTTTCGATATCATGGTACCACGAAAGATGATGAAGAAGAGTGATGCAGCTGGTGAAGGTTCAAATCTAAATGCAGACATTCAAATCTGAATGCGGACATTCTATAAGACACTGCGTTGCGAGCTATAGACTCGGTTAAATCTTGGACACATGTGTTCGAGATTCTAGAACATGAGGTTATAAATTGCCCAGAAGATTTCAGCGATGAAGTGGACGATACTCACAGAACTAAAATCAGAATTATAGCCCAGTTCGGGATTCACAAGATAGTTGTGCGACTGAGGCTCATGCCGTATAATGACATGATAAGCTGGGCCCTGGAAAACGTCGACGTCCAAACCAGGAACATTTTCAAATCTCAAAAGGTTGTTGTTAGGTCTTTCCGACCAAAACACATACAATTAATGTATAAGCTATCTCCCGATTTTAAATATAATTACAATAATGCATTCATGTTGGAGTTTGAGCAACAGGAGTGCATACAATATGACAAAATCTATCCTGATATAATCAAGTCCTGGTGGGGGCACCCAGAGAAATTCAAAGCCAGCACTCATGGCATTTATGCCACAGCGTCGTTGGTGTTTGATTACTGAGAGGGGGGGTGAATCAGTAATAACGTAATTTTAATCCTTTTTCTTCAAATGTTATATCAATGTAGAATTATTATCCAATAATGAGCAGTAATAAATAAGCAATGAACAAATGAACAATCATACACATACACAGT
>ML789390.1:457298-486156 GCA_009831015.1 Picea engelmannii | reverse complement strand
CTATGCATTATCATCAAGGACAATACATATTATATTACATCAATCATCAATCAATCAATCCTTTGACATCAATCAATCACTTGACATCAATCAATGACACCAATCAATCAAACCATTGGCATCAATGACAACATGATCCAACAGTTGGATACTCATATGATTTATGTAGCTATGATGCTCTGTAGACTATTCAGGAAGAAGAGTCCTACCCGTTTCCCGGTGGCATGGGTGTCAATTATGCACGAGGTGGCCGAGGGCTTCTCTTTTAATTGGGCCAAAATTTTATTAGACAATTTGGATAAAGAAATCACGGAATACAAATTGGCAAAGTCAAAGGGGAAACCCACCCCTTTCTATATGTTCACATATATCATGGATGTTATTTTCTTCATAACCCCTTTTCCACTAATGAACTGGAGATGGACCCCAACCCCTTTTCATGAGATGGACCCCAATTTTGCCCATAGAGATTCCTCCTTCGAACTTCTTCTTCAACAAGAAAAGGAGGGACATTGTCAAACGAGAAACACATCAGAAATATGGAGCGATAGTCAAACGGAAAATAATGGTGTACGATGGACATAACCGAGATGATACATAATTTTCAAAGGAAGTTGCAGGTTCGTTGGGCACTTTTTCCACTGCTAATCAATGGTCTGTGGAAAATTTGGTCGAACAACTGCAACAAAAGAGCCTATTGGTAGAGAAAATTCAAAAGCAAATACACACAACTGAGCATACTGTCGAGAACAAAATGAGTCAAGACTTTGAGCAAATCAGAGAAAATGATAAACAACAAATTCAACACCTCTGGGCCAACTTTTATGAGCTCCAAAGGAATTCATATTTCAATCAAGGACTGATCACCCAACATGCTAAACTAATAAAACACTTGCAAGCTAAGTTGGAGTTGACCGAAGGTACCTTAGTGGATATTTCGGCTTTCCAGACTCAAGTAATGGAAATAAATGAAAAACTGGAAAAGGCCTAGCTGGATATTTTTATGAAGGTGGATGCCATCCATAATTGCTACCAGGCAGTAGATCTTTCTCTGAAAGACATCTACATCAAAGAAAGAGAAGCTTGCTCAGCTCGAGTTAAGTTTCAAGAGGTTGTATTATTGGTACCAAAGGATGATGTCTCAGATGTTCCTTGACTTTCTCTTTTTGAACAAATAAGAGGTGATATAGCTTTAAAGGCCCGGGAAACAAATCTAGCAAAAATAAAAATACTTTTCAGAGAGGTAAATGAAGCCTGCCTAGAAGCATTGTCATTACTAGACAAAGGAATACTTGATTTTGAAGGAAATGCTATCTCCGAAGCCCTGGGTCAAATTGATATAGCAAAGAACCAATATAATTCCAGAACAAGCAAAGAAGAATCTCTAACGACAATTCAGAAAATGAACCAGATTGATTTCCTTCAAATAAATAAATGGATAGTAAACCCAAGCTTACAATTACAGGTCATATATCAAGGAGCGAAAAGGATACAAGAAAATATGCCTCATGTAAAGAGGAAGTTATACACTTTTGAGGTGAATGAAGCAATTGATCCTTCGAGGTTGGTGGTGAAATTAGTGAGTAAATGCATCCAATGTATTGAATATGGGAAAACAAGCACATTCAGAAGCAAGTAAGAAAGTGATATTGCATTATTGGATATAGTTGAAGGGACAAATGGAAACAAAGATATGGTGACCATGACGTTGTGCTAAAGTATGAAGAAGATCAGATGACAGATATATCTGGCCTAAAGTAATGAGAAAAGAGGAAACGTTTCAGCCAGCAAACGAAGAGATTGCCAACGAAACCCAACATTTTCTATGTTTTGTTTCTTATTTCACATATTTGCTATTTTAAATTATGAGAAGTCTAACCGTTTTGAGTTGTGACAATTTTATATAAATACATAGATTGAAGATCTATTAATGGCTACTTCTTGTTGATTTTAATAGAGAAAACTCTCCTTATTGAGTATTACTACAAGTGCAGACAAATATTCCAAATTTTGTTTAGTTTGGGTTATGTGTTTCTTCTGTTTTTCCATATCTCAACATTTCTTTATGAAATTCATTGATAAATGTTTGATTTCAATTTAGTACAACAACTACTGTAATTGTATTTCATTAGTAATTTGTTAAGTAAACAGTTTTTCCTCTGCATTTACTATGAGTAAATTAAGACCTGGGAGTTGTGTGGATTACTGTATCTTATACTTTATTCAAGGTCACACCATCTATTTTCTTCCACTGCAACATGGTGAGACTCTTCAACAATTGATGCCTTGCTTTGTTTTACAGTTTTTCATTTTTCTCTCACACCCTTCGATATTACAATTTTGACTCAGACATGAAGTACAGCCTCTGTGTTGCCATACTGTTAATTTCATTTAAGGAATTTTTCTCATATAACTAAGGTAGAAAAAGCACTTTGAAAAAAAAACACTCTCTTAAACTTTCCTGATGTCTAACATCACTCTTTGAGCCTTAAGATTAATCTCAGGAACAACAACAGGAATCTAGCGATTATTCCTAGTTTTCATAGAGATTGGTCCTGGCCGACAGGTGGTAAATGAAGGTGGTATGGCGAGAGTTGTACGTGGAGTTGGGAATGCTACATTCCAACTCGAGTTTGGGGGACTCTTGGAGCTTGATGGAGTTCTATTTGTTCCAGGGTTGAGGGTTAACTTGTTCTCAGTATCAACCTTGGAGGATGTAGGATATTGTGTATTGTTCAAGAGGGAACATGTCTTTATCTACAGGAAGGGAGCGGACCCGATAGAGCTACAGTTGATCGGTAACCGGGTGGACATGTTGTATATGTTGAGAGGACAACCTTCAATGTATGATTCAACGTCAGATGAGGAGCGTGAGGAGGCTCCTGAGACTGCAATGGCGCCAAGAATTCAGTCTTGCATTCCAAGAGAAGAGAGTGAGTCTCTTCTAAGCACTGGCAGGAGGCTCAACGAGGTTGATTGAACCAATGCTCAAGATGAAGTGAGCTCAGGGCTCCAGGATGTTTCCAGGAGAAGATAATCTAGTTTGAGTTCTGTGCAGGTATTGAGGATGGCTCCAGGTTCAGAGGGATCTCCTACAGAGAACAGTGTGATGGAACCAGATGATAGTGGTGGCAGCGAGTACTTCCCTTGCTAAGAGGGAGTGTTATCTTTTTATCTCGGGAGGTACTCCATATGTTTTGTCTTGTATGCAGATGTTACCTTATATTTACACTACCAAACACTTAACTTTGTAATGTTTTTTTTATAAAGTTGTTTTAAGTGATTCTTTTATCAAAGTGAATTTTTTATAAAGTGTACCTTCTAATTTTAAAGTGACTTTATTTCATAAAGAAGTTCCATAATAAAGTGAAATCACTTTAATATTTTAAGTGATTCATTTTGGAGGGAACGGATCATGACCCTTGATCTTGAAAAAGGCAAGATCTAATCTTGGCCTTTGAATTTAGGGTTGGGGAAGGTGAAAAGACACTTTGGAGGGAAAATGTCATTTTCATATTTATAAAAGAATGCATTGGGTAGTGTGCAAGACACATCGAATCACATTGGGAGAAGATTGAGAGAGATTTTCTGAGTAAGCTTGAGAGAGGAAAGTGAGCAGCAAAGAGGGCATGTTTTCCAAGGGATCTAGGGCACAAATCCCGAGAAAATATTTTATGTTTTGTGGTTGAGTTATTTTTCTGTTGTTGAAGGCCGTACTATACGGATCCGTATAGTCTGTCACTGATTTTCATCTACAGGATGGGTTGTTGTTCCATTTGGGCCATCTCTGTATTCCATCAAGCAAGCAAGTGAAGCTGATTTGGGAAGTTCATTAGAGTTAGGTGGAAGGACACTTCTATGTGGAAAAGACAATGGTAGTGTTGCGACAACATTTCTATTGGCCAAAACTCCGACAGTATATCAACAAGTATATCAGGTCTTGCACAGCCTGTGCCATTGCCAAAATGGCCATTATAAAATAAGGCATGTACACCCCTCTTCCTACTCCCGAAAGGCCCTGAGAATCCATCTCGATGGACTACATGTTGGTCCTTCCTTCAACCAAGCAGGGAAATGACGGTGTTTTCGTGATGGTTGATCGATTTTCCAAGATGGAGATTCTGATCGCCTGCAAGAAGAGCATCATAGTAGAGGCCATTATCAAGCTCTTCTTTGAATGAGTATGGGTACATTTTGGGATACCACAAACAATCATCTCCAATAGGGACATTCAGTTCCTTAGCACATTCTGGTTGATCCTCTGGTCATGGCCGGACACCAAGCTCACCAAATCCACGACCTTCCACCCCCAAACGGATGGCCAAACCGAGGCCGACAACAGGATGATCGTGCATATCTTGCGCATGTACAATTCCAAGCATCTGCACACATGGGATGAGAGTCTTCCCTATGTTCAATATAGTTACAATAGGGCCATACATAGCTCAATCGACCACAACCCCTTCCAGGTGGGGTTGGGATTTCAACCATTAGGTGCCATGGATGTTTCACTACCCCTTGCGTCCACACAGGCAGAATCATCCCATACACAAGTTCAAGATATTTTGCAGAAGTCTAATGCCAAGTATAAGTAGCGCCATGATCAACATCAGGTGCCACACAAGTTTCAGGTGAGAGATAAAGTTTGGTTGCACTTGCAGAAAGAACACCTTACAAGACCCCATTGGAAGCTTCGTCCAGTCCGCTATGGACCTTACACCATCACCAAGGTTGTGGGTGACAATACTTTTGAGATCAACATTCCCCACTTCCTTTGCTTGCACCCAGTGTTTAATGTGGACCTCCTTCGACCATACTTTCCACCCTTATTGGACACCTCAGAGATGGCACAACAATTGACACCAACAGAGCTCAACCCCGACTGCATGGAACAATAAGCCACTGATCATATCATGGACACACAGGTCAAGAGAAATCGCCAACAAAATCTTCAGCTGTATCGGGTTGTCAAAGTGGGGCAGCTTCTGCACCAAGGCAAGTTACTCACCCAGGGCCAAATTCAACAAAAATTTCCTCATCTGATGGGGGAACTCAACGCAATGGAGAACATTACTTCCTAAGAAGGGAGGATTGATCTAGGTGGATATTAGTGGCCACCCACCTCTTTCATTTGTCTCGCATACAACTTTCATCTTGGCAGTTACAGTTTTCATCTTGGCAGATGTTTTTTAGCTTTTCGGGTCCTCAACTTCTAGGGTCGTTTTGAGTACCTAAACAATGTTTTTGGGCCCGCCACAGTCACACCACAGACAGAGTCAGAGTGTGATGAAACGATGTGTATTCATCAGATAGACCTTTCCAACGGGCTATGCACCTAAAATGGAGATCGTATGCAAAAGTTACGACCCCGAGAAGTTGATGTACCAACTTACCCCATCGGGGTTGAGATTACTTTTGGTGCTTCATCTTCTAGGGTTAGGTTTTTGGATGTCTAGGATTTTTGTTTACTTTTTTATGCTAAAAAGGCCTGGAGACTTCATTGTTATGTGCTTAGACGAATGCACGCAACCGCCACATCTCTTCTCAGAGATTAGCTACCACCATTCAAGCAAGATTATTTTCATTTTGCATTTTACTGTTTCAACATATTTCTTTATTGAAAAGAAGTTATGTTTCATTGTATCTGTGTTATTGTTCTATGTATATCTGTGTTAATGTTATAAATATGTGTTTCATTTTATTCTGTTGATAAATCCGAATCAAAGACAACAAGCAACTAGTCACTCCTTGCCACATGTGATTTCGAAAAGATAACATCAGTAGGTCCCTATGCTTCACGAGAATTCAATAGAGAGGCGAATCTTCTCTCTAAATCAGCTCTACAAAAAACCGTAGGCTATATTACGTACAACTTGTGGTTGGATGGCCATGAGGGCCCCACACATGGATCAAAATCTACTAAAATCAGATTCTATCAGCCCTTACAATCAACTTCAGATTTTTCTTTCATATTTAACATGTCTTATGATCAGCACCAACGACATACTCCTTCTGCTCTGGCACTAACTCTCTCCTCTTTTCAGACTTGTTGTAACCTCTCATTATGTTTTTCATGTACCTGAATCTCTTTACTCCATCTGAATTAGACTATCCAATTATTTGGTGAAAGACTTGGTCAACACAAATAACTACTTGTATCTAGTATCAGAAAACATATTATATTAATTAATATAATTGGGGAAAAAAATTCAAATAAAGGTCCCTATGAAGCCTAGGGTGACAAATGAAAGTGTAACGCTACTTCTTCATATGATGTCACATGTTGACTAATTATCCTATATGATTTTTATGATTTTTCTTTAGATATATAATTTGCTAATATGTACAACTTTAATGTTAAACACTTATTATTTTAATTCAATGCGAAAATAATTTGAATAATTAATCTACACACTTATTTATTAGTCATAGGCTTATAGGCTTGTAAAGACTACATTCTCAACTTTTTCCATGACATAAAACACATATATTATATTATTTATTTATAGAAATGAAAAACATTTTATTAAAACAAAAAGAAAATATCACAAAAAAATCCTTAGATCCAAGGCAATTTTAATCCACTATTTTAGTAGCATTTAACATCAATAAGATTTCGAAGATGGTGAAAAGTTTTGTACTAAAGGCTCTTGAAACCTATCATGTTTCATTGGTCTCCCAAATGTTGTTTGATTAGAAGGTCTTTTGTGACATGAGGTATCTTCAACTTAAAAATATAAATATTGAGGTAATTAACATGGAACTAGAAATTTGAATCAAAGCTGAAGATTTTTATGTGGATATTGAAACATAATAAGGATACGTAAAATAAAATATTTTTTTATCATAAGAATAAGCAATTATATAATTATATGGTTTTGGTATATGAAGTGAATGGATCTTGAAACTAATTTTCTTGATTTTATTTTTTTTTCACCAAGAAAAATAGGTATAAGAAACTCACCCATGCTTCTTCACATTTTGTGGATGGATGGAGCTTAATTCGTGGATGGATGGAGCTTAATTCTCTTGACCTTATCATATGCAATGTGCTGATATAATATACAAATAGATTCGGGCCATTATAGTTAAAAAGAAAGGTTATCCAAGCGAGCTATGGATCACCAAATCCTGAACCACAACCACAAGATGGTGTTCTCTTCTTCTCCCTCCTGCTACTCGTGTACTCAGGTTAGCGTTCCTCTGCACAGGAAATTAAAATTGGGTTCCTCTACACAAGGATTGCTTCAGCCTCAGCCTCAGCCTGTGAACTACCTTAATGGCAAGGCCTTCATTATCAGAAGATGCAGTGGCTTTCACATCCGGAGTAGATTTCCAAGGAAGAAGCCAATGAGCTCGACAGATATCAGAGCTCATAATCACGCAATTTTGGTTACAACAGGGCAGTTGGAGCCACTAGATTTGACAGAGGAGAATGTTAATCAAGTTTTAATTGATGCCAGATCTGAGGTATGCTCACCCTTGTACCAAAATTAGCTGAACATTTCCCCCATTTATATCACTCGCCTTTGAAGTATATGGTCTTGCAGTGACTTGGGCACCGTTGTTTCCGTGATTTAATGGATGTTTTGATGTTCCAGTTAATGCAGCTTTTCGATTCTGCAGTGGGTATTTCAGGTGATTTGAGTTCTGTTAAGTTTGTTTTGTTATTTCAACCATTAAATAAATCAAATGGGTGACCTTCAGTTTAAGTGCATGCCAGTTCTCTTAACTGTTGAGAAGGTTTTCAGGAGTTGTAGAGCTTGCAGAGGTAGATGGCCCCTTTGTGAAGCTCAGACTAAAAGGACGGTTTTGGCACGAAAGATCAATGGTCTTGGCAAGGATTGGCACCTACTTACAGAAGAGAATACCTGTAAGTCCCTTTTTAATATTTTTTTTCTGTGTATGTATCACCTTGATTTGGAATTCTTCAATTCCCCATTTCTTGATCCACTTCAACCTGTCATCGTACCATTCCTTCTGACCAACTGAAAGGCCATCAGAGAAAATTTTGACATCTTAATCTGACTGGCCACAGGAAATTTTGGAAGTGGACATTGAAGACGAAGCTCAATTGGATGACAGTCCTGAGAATTTTTAAGGTTCTTTTATTCTGGGTGATTACAGCATGGCATTGAATCTGAGAAAGGGCATTTAATCTGCTTCTAAGGGTTATCTTGTTCTAATCAGAATAATTTCTGATACTCTTGGCATGATTCTCTCCAATGTTATGAGTATTCCCAGAGCAACTTCATATTGTAATTTAGCCTATCTTAAAGTCTTACAATCAGCTTCACTTGCTGTTCTCTCTTAATCTTATCCTTGTTTAAAAGTTTAGATGATTGGTACCAGACTTGCAATAAGTCTCTTAACCTTAGTGCAGCCTTGAAGATACTCAAATATCAGGCTGGTTATAGATTCAATCTGTTTGTCTCATCTGGTTTAGCCCCTTGCTAGCTGAGGCATCTACTGACTTGAAAAGGTATGCCATAATGGCAATAGAACATCCTACTGTTTGTGGTTGCAATAACTCTTTCACATCATGCTAGAAATCTTAATTGCTGAAGACTTTTATTAGAGAGGATGAGACTTTAGTAGGAGTGATGGCTTAGTATTAAGAGTAGGTCACTTTGTAGTATAATTTGAAGGGCATTAAACCATTTGAAGGAAAATTAGATGAAAATATGTTGGATAACTAGCTACACTACTTAGATGTCACTTCATTTGCCATACGTATAGAGCCAAGAGGCAAGTCCATTATTGTGGTATTGCATTGCAACTTTGCACATTCCAGTCAAGCCACAATCCAAATACTGTTAGCACAATCCAAATATTGTTAGCCACAACGCAAGAATGTAGAGTGTAGAAAGAGATATTGTTAGCACAATCCAGTCAAGCCACAAATGCATAAAGAAACATTGTTTTTAAAAGATGAGAAGTTGTGACTAAACAAACATGTCAAACAAAAGATGAGGAATGTGAAATAAATTTGATTTCCATTAAGACTCTGGAGTGCCTCCAATCACTAGTCACGGCCATTTACCAAATTCCCAAGTTATCATGGATTCGCTTAACTATTATTTCATATATATTTACGATTATTTATAGATATACCAACATCCTTAAGGAAGAGTGCACAATTATGTGGCTTTTCATGATACATTAGTGACAACTATGTGGCTTTTCATGATACATGAGTGATAGATGATTTAAGGTATTCACATATTAAATTTCAAGGTGTAATTTGTTTTTGGAATATATAATTTTTTGTTGTCAAAATTTTACATAACTAAATGTAAATTGAGATTTTTAATAGCGGCATCTTTTTTTTTTGCAAAGCACAATGTATATGTTTGTGTACATTCAAGACTTTAGGGCGTAAATGATAATATTTCTCTATGAAACAATGTACAGATGTAGAGGATAGATAGTCTATACTAGTGGAACACTATATTTGAAAAAGTTTTGATTGTATTTTAATTTTTGCAAATTTTTGTCCTTCAAGATTTTTCAAGCCTCAAAGAGGACTATGATAAGGATGCCTTCTTCCCCACTTCCTTTTTTCTCTTGGTGGAAGAAACACTTAGCAGGTTGATAAAAGCCCATTTAGGAGAGTTGGACTATTGTTCAAAATTGAGATTTCCCAATCCCTACATCTCTCACCTATCGAGTTTGTAGATGATTTGATTATCAACAAAGATGAGACGATAAGGGATGCCAAATTTTTGGCAAAGTTGTTGGGTCTTTTCTTGAGAGGAACATGTACGGAAATAAGCCTCAGAAATCCTTCCATGTTCCCTAGCAAGCCAAGGAAATGATCAAGAAATTGTTATCTTTCAAGGTTTCATCTATTCAAGATGGTATTGTATATCTAGGTTTTCGACTCAAACCAACTAACTACTTTATAAGGATTGTGATTGGTTGGTGGACAAAATCAAGAAAATAATCCATGATTGGAGCTATTTCTTAAAACTCTATGTTTGGAAGACTCACCATGTTAAAATATGTTCTAGATGCCATGCAAGTCTATTGGATCTATCTCTTTATGCTCCCTAAGAAAGTACTAAACAATGTTATGTCATTCTTTAGTAGTTTTCTCTAGAGTGGAAACTTTGAGCATGAAAGAATCCATCTTTCTAGATGGTCCCATATATGCATGCAAAAGATGTGGAGATAATGTTGTTTAAATTACTTAGCTCTATTTGGGAAAGCCCTCTTAACAAAGATGGAAGGGAAGTTGATTTATGGTTGCAAGTTGTGGCACTTGATGTTTATATAAAAAAATGTTCACCCTTCCTACCTTCTTGAGTGGATTTGTGTTAGGGACCTAACTTCCCTAACCCCTCAAGTAGGTAGAATAATATGTTTTCTATGTAATAAAGGCCGACATTAGTAAATAAGGCCTTTGTAATAATGTGAACACATTTAATGTAAGAAGACTTAGTAGAAGCTTCCGCTTCTAGAAAGATCTTCCTCTAGAATGTTCTTTAGAAGATAGAAATAGTATAAATAAGAGTAGAAGGAATGTGAAATTGTTGTCTTGAGAATTATTTTGTAATTGAGCTTTGCTTTGTTGGAGGTTCCCCTTTGAAGAGGCAAGTCAACTTGGATTTCTATCAATAAAGGTATCATTTCATGTGTTATAATTCTCTATCTTTTTCTCTTTTTGCTAATAATTCTCACATCAACTTTGTTTCTTACTCTGCATAACACATCCGGTACCTTACAAGAGGTATCAGAGCACTTTCCTCTACATAATGTTAAACAAAAAAAAATTTCAAGCTAGAGACGTGTACTGTCGATGTCTTAAAAGCGCAGTGATATGTTATTCAATGGGTAAAACTACACACAAGAAATACACTCAATAAATACAAGACTTGTTTCGTAGGTTACTCAAAATGAGGAAGACTACACGCAAGAATTAAAGTCGGTTTCATGGGTTACTCGAAACAAACGTTTCACCTCGTTGGAAACCTTTGTAATTCTTGTCAGTACCCCTTCGAGTAGTACCACATCAGATAGTACCTGTGCAAGTCCATTCACTCCCATGTACCCTAGGGTATATAGGGAGTCCCATAGGTCTCTCTTGAAACCAGCTCTAGATCAACTTATAGGCCACATGATTGTTATACTGACATCGAGAACAACACTTGGGAAGATCACTCTCGCGTACCTAGGTAATCGGGTAGTACGACTAAGGGTACGATCGAACCTCCCTAATTGGTGCCTTGAGAAACTGGGTCGAGTAATATTGTTGGACCTTGTTGGTATATCAGAGAGCTATAGCACAGGGAAAACCCTTTTCCATAGGAATCCTCTAAAGCCTAACCCTTGTTGTCGAAACAAAACAAAACACACAGAGGGGAAATTTTTCCATGCATCCTTGCCTCCTGCATCTAGATTGTGAAATTCCTACACAATTTTACCTACTAAAAATTTGGGCATTTGGTCACTGCAATATTATTTCAATCAGAGTATAACTCCACAAGAGTAAAAAAAAAGTATAGTGGTCCCAATGGCACCCTTATTTGAGACCTATCATATTGGATTCCTCTCTTCACCCTGATTGTAGTGGTACCTATCACTTATAATCCTTTTTTTTCTCGTGGTCCCACTCAACCCTCCCAACACCCTTATTTGGGACCTATCCCATTGGATTCCTCTCTTTGCCCTGATCATAATAGCATCTATCACTTATAAGTATTTTTCTTTTTTTGTGGTCCCACCTACCCACCCACTTCTTGTCTGCCTACCTCCCAAATGGCTCACACCCGCAACCAAGCATTTCACACCACCATCAAAGCCTTAGAAATCGGCATCGACGAAAACAAAACTGACATCTAGAACATCAATTACAATATTGCTACCCTCAATTCCATTGTTGACAACCTCTCTACAAAGATAAAAGAAGTGAAACAATCCCTGAAAATCTTTTCTAAAGAGATGAAAAACTCACGAGTCAATTTCGGGGCCCTACCTGCTTTGAACAACCTTCCTACCAAGACGGTGTTGACTACTCCCATTCCACGACCTTTCATTTCAACCACCTTCATCGTGAACTATGTCTTCCTAAAGTTGAGGCGAACAAATTTGATGACTCAGATTGCATCTGTTGGATCACTTAAATGGAACATTATTTCTCCTTGTATGACATTACTGATGAATTGACCAAACTTCATATTGATGTTCTTTATTTGGATCCTAACCAATGGCAATGGTGGCAATGGCAAAAAAATTCCCATTGAAGGTATATTTCTTGGACTTAGTTTGTTGTAGACCTGTACGAACACTTTGACACCAACACACATCATTTGGGTTGTTTGACCAAGTTGAAACAGTTAAGTACAGTGGAAGAATATATAGTATCTTTTGAGAAAGTGGATTTATGAACGGACGGAATGAAAAACACCTTTTTCTGGGACTGCTTAATTAATGGCCTAAAGGGTGATAGCCGAGCCTGTGTATTAATAGATCAACCCTTGAATTGGATTGATCCAGATGGATATCGGTGGCCACCCACCTTTTCCAACTGGCTCAAAACAGTTTTCTGACAATTTTGGCAATTTACTATTTTTAGCAGTTTTAACTTCTGGGGCCATTTTGAGGGCCTAAATGAAGGTTTTTTGGTATCGAGCTCCTCAATGGTAGAAAAAAGTATGATTGAGCCCCCAAAATGAATCTCCTCGACGATACCTTTCCAACGGGCTATCACACGCCTAAAACGGAGATCATATGCAAAAATTACGACCCCGGGAAGTTGATGTACTAACTTACCCAAACGGAGCCCGCATGACTTTTGGCGCTTCATCTCCTAGGGTTAGGTTTTTGGATGTCTAGGGTTTTTGGCATTCTTGCCTATTGTAAAAAGGCCTTCAGAACCTCATTACAATCTTCTTCTGGTGAATGTGTGTTGTTGTCACATCTCTTTTCAAAGATAAGCCGCCACCATTCCAGCAAGCTTGTTTCCGCTGCATTTTACAGTTTCATCTTATTTCGTTATTGAATAGAAAACCAGTTTTACTGTATCTCTATTATTTTTTGTTAAGCACATGTTAATAATATGTATTCATTTTGCTCTGCTCATAAAATTTGGATCAGTGGTATCAAAGCGGTCTGCTCCTTGTTGTCTTAATGCATGTCCCCAACGAGGTCGGAGTACAAAGAGTTGGGTCTCGAGCTTGTTTCTCTTGAGGACAGAAGCTCTCGCACGCCCAAGCGACCTCCCATGGCAAAAGAAAAGAAAGATGACGGGACAGGGGATCCTTTCAAACTATTGATTGAAGAAGCCCTCACGCAACAGAGGAACGAGATGATGGATAGTTTCGCGTAAATCCTTCGGCGACTACCAACAGGCAATGCATCTTCTTCGAACAGAAGTGCTTCCCCCTTCAAGGTACAAATAAACTTTGATATTCCTATATTTGAAGGTTAGATAGACGCAGATGTTGTAGACAGGTGGTTGAATCTACTAGAAGGGTATTTTTCTATTCATAAATTTTCGAATAGAGAAAAGATTACTTTTGCACTCCTCAAAGTCATTCCCCATGTCAAAGATTGGTGGGAAACTTTCTGTGAGCAAAAGGAAACAGAGGAAACCTCATTATTTTCAGTCACAACCACCTGGGAATCCTTCAGGGATGTTATTAAGGAACAATATTATCCTGTCAGAAGTTATGACGACTTGTATACCAAATGGACCACACTGCGGCAAGAAAGAGACCAAGCAGTGTCAGATTTCACAAATATCTTCCATACCTTGCGCACTAAGTTGGGTATCAAAGATTCGGAGTGACATCTAGTGCTCAAGTATCACGGTGCTCTGCATAGATACATCCAGACCGAAATGGAATTTCTGGACATCTCATCCTCGGGCATGGCCTATCGATATGTCGTCAAAATCGAGCAGAAGCTCAAACAAAAGACGCGGCAATTTGAGCTTGGGAACCCCTCACAACAAAATCCAGGAAAGGGTGGCCCCAACCCACCGAACAAAGGACAAAGAAAAGATGGACAGTATCAGGACAACCAGTACAAGCTGCAAGCAAAGAAGGACACCAGGAAGTGGTGCAACTTCCATAAGAGCCCATGGCATAACACTACTGATTGTCGATCAAAGCAATCGTTGGTGGCCGAAGTGAAAGCCTTTGAATCAAATGTGGGTTCTGACTCTGAGACAGAACTAGAAAGGGGAAGATAGATCATTGATGCAGAACCCAGTGCCACCGTTTCTACCACCAAGCTCCAGCCTGGTAAACCAGACGAGCCAGAAGAAGGAGAGTGCCGCTTCCATTCACATATGTGGGTAAAAGGCACCCCGCTACACTTCATCGTTGATAGTGGTAGCCAGAATAACCTCATATTAGCAGAGGTCATCAAGCGGTTGGCCCTGCCAACAACGCTGCACCCACTACCCTACACCATTGAATGGCTCTGCCAAGGAAGAAATCTCTGCGTCAGCCAACAGTGTTGACTGTCGTATGACATCAAGCCCTTCAAAGATGAGGTATTGTGTGATGTTGCTCCTCTCGAAGTTTGTGATGTTCTTTTGGGCCAACCTTATTTATGGAAACATCATGTTGTATATGAGTCTAGGCCTCGTAGTGTTATTATTACTTTGAACAGGAAATTGTACAGGATACCCGAGGCAGTCCCACCTAGTGTTATTTCCTTGATCTCTGTTAAGCAATGCAGGAAGGACATCTCTCAGATGAGGAAGTTTGTCTTCTTCGTGATTCGCTCTCAGAATAAGCAAAAGATCGCAACCACATCTAGGGTCTCTGCAGCCGACCTCTCCATACAGCAGAAGCAAGTAGATAAGGTTGTGGAAGAATACTCAGATATCTTCTCCTCACCTACAGGGGTACCTCTGCACTTCCAGGTCAAGCACCCCATCGATCTGACCCTCGGCGCACCGCTGCCCAATGGACCAGTCTATCGTCACTCTTTGTTAGAGAATGAGGAGATCAAGTGACAGATCCAAGAACTACTCCACAAGGGGCAGATCCACCCCAGCTCATCACCTTGCGGGAACCCAATCGTGCTGGTATAGAAGAAAGATGGAACCTGGCAACTCTGTATTGATTACCAAGATCTAAATAAAATCACTGTCAAAAACCAGTACCCGATTCCCCGAATCGATGACCTCCTTGATCAACTCACGAGGGCCAAATACTTCAGTAAGATTGATCTGAAGTCTGGCTACCACCAGGTCCCAATAGAACAGACAGATGTATGGAAGACCGCCTTCAAGTCAAAGGAAGGAATTTTTGAATGGTTGGTCATTCCTTTTGGTTTGACAAATGCTTCAGCCACTTTCATGAGCATGATGGACGATATCCTGCGACCATTCACCAATAATTTTGTAGTGGTGTATCTGGATGACATTCTAATTTACAGCAAGACTTGGGCTGAATACTTGCAGCATATTCAGCAGGTTCTGCACACCCTGCGGCAGCACAAGCTATACGCCAACCTAGAAAAATGCTCCTTCGGCATGGACAGGGTCCATTACCTGGGCTACATCATTGATCAGCATGGTGTACATGTGGATCCAACCAAGATCCAAGTCATCCGTGACTGGCCAGCCCCAACAACACTCACTGAGATTCAGAGCTTCTTGGGACTTGTTAATTTCTACCGCAGGTTCATGTTAGGTTTCTTCCATATTGCATGGGCCCTCAGCCAAATAAACATGGGTGCTGGTAAGGCAAAATTTGCGTGGGGCTGGTCCCAACAACAAGCGTTTCATGATTTGAAGCAACGCTTATGCTCAGCCCCAGTACTTTCACTACTAGACCTACAACATCCCTTTGAGATCGAGACAGATGCTTTAGACTATGTTGTGGGCACCGTTCTCACTCAGCACGGCCACCCAGTGGCCTATTGTTAGAAAAACAGGACCGCGGAGCAATAAAATAAAAACAAATGCAGAAACAAAACACAGAAAATACACAATACAAGAGAGACACAGATTTACGTGGTTCACCCAGTGTGGGCTACGTCCACCAGAGAAATTGCCAGGTCCTTCCTTGATTATTATCTAGCAAATGAAGGGATACAACCTACAGCAAAACCCGCTGTAACTTCCTCTTCTTTCTCTCACAGTCTCCTCTCTCAGAATACAATATTCACTCTCATCCATAGCCGCAATACATTTCCCTCATAAAAGAGGGTTGCCTTCTAGGGAAAAAAACCCTAACATAATCTCTACTGTTAGATCTGCGACCTTATAATGAACGGTCCAGATTTACAATGAAATTACAATATACTTTTACAACGAAATTTTTGCTTCGGGAGCTTCGCCCCCGAACCCCCGCTGGGGGCCCGCTTGCCCCCAGACCCCCCAGCCGGGGGGATGGAGAGGGGGTACCCCCCCTCTGCACTCCCCCGCGTGGAAGAGTGTACATACTTCTAGGGTGTAAATACTTCATGGCGTATAAACACGGCTGAAAGCAAGGACCTCTGAATCAGGAAGATAATCAGGCTCCACAACCAACACCTATCATAGTAAGACACTATCAGATACTGTCCATAAGTACCCTACTTACGACAAAGAAATGTACTCCATTGTGCAAGCATGCCGCCAGTGGAGACATTACATTCTTGGGAAGGAGACAGTCATCCACACTGATCATAAGCCCAATTCATGCAGACACGGGGAAAATTGCAGAATGACCGCCATCAAAAGTGGTCCACATACTTGCAGCAATTCCACCTCAACATCAAGTATAAAACAGGAAGCATCAATCACGTCGTTGATTGCCTCAACAGACCGCCAGTCACGACACTCACCACGGTGCTAGACTCTTGCAGCCATGAGACATCTGGATGGCCCCAACTCTATGAGACAGACCCTGACTTCACCACCACCTACCAAATGTTGGGTGCAAATGTAGTTGTCGATAATTTCCATCTTCAGGATGGGTTGTTGTGTCGTTTGGGCCATATCTGTGTTCCATCAAGTGAGTAAGCGAAGCTGATCTGGGAAGCCCACTATAGTCAGGTGGTAGGACACTTCGGTGTCAAAAAGACAGTGGCGATGCTACAAAAACATTTCTACTGGCCGAAACTTCGACAGGAGGTTGACAAGTATATCAAGTCCTGTACTGCCTGCGCTACTGCCAAAATGACTACTAAGAAACAGGGCCTGTACACCCCTCTTCCTACTCTTGACAGGCCATGGGAATCCATCTCAATGGACTACATGTCGGGCCTCCCATCCACCAAGCGGGGAAACGATTGTGTTTTTGTGGTTGTTGATCGCTTTTCTAAGATGGTGATTCTGGTTGCCTACAAGAAGAGCATCACAGCAGAGGCCATTGCCAAGCTCTTCTTTGAACGAGTCTAGGTACATTTTGGAATCCCACAAACCATTGTCTCAGATTGGGATAGTCGATTTCTCAGATCATTCGGGTTGAGCCTCTGGTCACTGCTAGACACCAAGCTCACCAAATCCACGACCTTCCACCCCCAGACAAATGGCCAAACCAAGGTTGTAAATCGAATGATTGTGCATATCCTTTGCATGTATAATTTAAAGCACCCTCGCACATGGGATGAGAGCCTTCCCTATGTCCAGCATAGCTACAACCGAGCCTTGCATAGCTCAACCGGACACAGCCCCTTTCAAGTGGGGTTGGGATTCCAACCATTGGGTCCCATAGATGTTGCACTTCCCCTTGCAGTCACCTCGACTGACTCATCTCCTGCTCCAACTGAAGCTGACAAAGCCACCCGGTTCATTGAGTGGATCCAGCACATTCGCCAACAGGTTCAGGATATCCTACAGAAGTCCAATGACAAGTACAAACAATGCCATGATCAACATCGGGTGCCGCATAAGTTTCAGGTGGGCGACAAAGTTTGGTTGCACTTGCAGAAAGAACGCCTTACAGGACCCCATTGGAAGCTTCGCCCACTTCATTATGGACCGTACACTATCACCAAGGCCATGGGGGATAATGTTTTTGAGATCAACATACCTCCTTTCCTTGGCCTGCACCTAGTGTTCAATGTGGATCTCCTTTGCCCTTATTTCCCACCATTATTGGACACCTCAGAAGTAGCAGAACAACTGACACCAACAGAGCTCAACCCTGAATGCATACAATAGGCATCCAATGATCAGATTGTGGACAGACAGATCAATGGCACTCGACACCAAAGGATCGAGCTTTATTGAGTCGTCAAAGCAGGGCAGCTCCTACACCAAGGCAAGTAGCTCACCTGGAGCCAAATTCAGTAGAAATTTCCTCATCTAATGGGTGACCTCAACGCAATGGATACAATTGCTTCCTAAGGATGGAGGATTGATCCATATGGATATCGGTGGCCACCCACCTTTTCCAACTGGCTCAAAATAGTTTTCTGACAATTTTGGCAATTTACTATTTTTAGCAGTTTTAACTTCTGGGGCCATTTTGAGGGCCTAAATGAAGGTTTTTTGGTATCAAGCTCCTCAATGATATTTGAATGCATAATTGAGCCCCCAAAATGAATCTCCTCGACGATACCTTTCCAACGGGCTATCACACGCCTAAAACGGAGATCGTATGCAAAAGTTACGACCTCGGGAAGTTGATGTACTAACTTACCCAAACAGGGCCCACATGAGTTTTGGCGCTTCATATCCTAGGGTTAGGTTTTTGGATGTCTAGGGTTTTTGGCATTCTTGATTATTGTAAAAAGGCCTTCAGAGCCTCATTGTAATCTTCTTCTGGCGAATGCGCGTTGTCGTCACATCTCTTCTCAGAGATAAGCCACCACCATTCCAGCAAGCTTGTCTTCGCTGCATTTTACAGTTTCAGCTTATTTCGTTATTGAATAGAAAATTAGTTTTACTGTATCTCTATTATTTTGTGTTAAGCACCTGTATTCATTTCACTCTGCCCATAAAATCCGGATCATGGATTGAAGCTACTGACTATGCCAAGGAAGCACAACAGGTAGTCTATTCCCAAAACTGAAAACCCTCATTTTATTCCTCGTCCCCATCCCACCACTCCCAACCCTCCTTCCTCTCCTCTTAAAGTCCACAAATTAACCAGAGCAAAAAATGGATGAATTCCAGTTGAAGGGTCTTTGTTATAATTGTGATTAAAAATACTTTCTGGGGCACAAGTGTAAGGAGATAAATCTTTTTATGGCCATTTTTGAGGATGTTGTTGAACAAGATGTCGATGATTCCCCTCTTGATGATCTGTCCCAAGCAGATGATCATACCACATCCTCTAACTGCTCAGAAGCTAAACCACTTATCTACTCGAATGCCCTCACTAGGTTATTGCTTCGAAAATCCTTAGACACCACTTCTCTCTTTACATATATACATGTAGTATCTAACTTGATCCAAAATAATTTACTAATCGTATTCGGGTGGTTTACAGAATTTTGATGATGTGCTCTTTACCCAAAAACTCATAAATTGAAGATTAGTTTGCTTGATAGTGAGATTAGACAACATAATATAAAAGAACTCAAATTACACACTCTTGTTTCATCTCTAAGTTCCCTTTAATCCAATGAAAATTGCTTTCTCCATCTCAAAATACCAAAATCACATGTAAAATGACTAACATATGCCAATTTAATGGATTCTCTTAAATTCTTTACTCAAAACAAGAAAATAACTTCAACATTGAAATCCTTGCGAATTTCTGAGAAATTTGACTATAAAGTCGATCAATTTATGAACTAGCTCAATTTCACCCCCTTTAACACGCAAAACAATGCATTAAATGTTCATTAATAGAAAATTGAACGAAGACTTTTAAAAATGACTTCAAATCATAAAATAGACCTCAAATTCATTATCTTTGTGAAAAATCTTGAAAAATGAGTATAAATTTGCCTATGTTTCATCAATATACCTCATGGCACGCTTTACGAGACAATGCTAAACTCGCTCTTCTTCGGCACGTACTTCCATGTAGTTTGTATGACCTTGGGATTTGTTCCCTGCATTGTACTTCCTTGTTATTCATGCTCTGTATCGAGATCTGTGCATGGGGGATGTGTATGCCTTGGGATCTATGCCCAATATATAGGGCTAGGTCCAAAAACCTCCTCTCGAATTAGTTGGCAACTAAATGCCAAAAATAGTGGCATCTCCATTAAATCCAGGCTTGTTGGTGTATTGGTTAGAACCGTGGCTATTAATAGCGGAGGTCAGGGGTTCTATTCTCACGATCCTCTCTTGGAACATTCGTTGGTTTGTTGGTTTGTTGTATAGTTTTAAAACTATATATAGGATATACTTTTAAACCATATGGTGTGTATGTTGGTATAAATTTAAGCCCTCGCGCGATATGGTGGAGTGTGGTCGTATGTTAATACATAAAACAAGGGATAAAACTAGGGGTCGAGGGCTTAGGCCCTCAACCCTTTAGCCTCCCAAACAAACTTTAATATTAATTCAAATACAATATATGCCATATAGAGGTTAAGTCACAAATGAGGGCACGATGGTAATGGGGCTTGTGTTAAGGCTTGGGAGGTTATAGAGGTCATGGATTTGACCCCTGTAGACTCCATAATTTTAATATACCTTAACCATCATTGGCCAATGGGGGGCTACCACATGAAGGCCTCTCATTGGCTCGTACTTGCCACTTGTCAATATACCATTCGTCCACCTAGAGGTATGATCTGCCCAGTCATCTGCCAAATCACTTACCAACTGGATATGACACATCACTTGTTGTACGACTATGTGCCATGTTTCACCCTTGCAGTGGTGAGACATGTCACCTCTTTTTTCCCATGTACTTTGACATTTGACTTGGTTGACCCAAACTTTGACTGCTTATATCTTTTGCATACAAACTCCATTTGACTTGGTGTTTACGTCGTTGGAAATATGACAAAAATCTCTACACATTGATGTTGTTTTCAAGATGATTTGAGACGATCAAATTTTGAGCATTTATGAATCCCCCGGGACCTCTGTGAGCATTCTGGATCCTCCTAGACCTCTGTGAGCATTCCTCGGATCCTCTTGGATCACACCTTCCCACTGAAGAACTTTTGGACCTCCAAAAGTATAGACTTTCAACAACTTAGTGATAATAATTCACTTTTCCATCTTACTGATTCTTTTGGAATTTAGTCTTCATCTTGGGTCTTCAATCTTAGGTACTAGATCAATGTGCTTATGTCTACTTCTCAAGAATATGGCTCTGACTCTGGCCTCTAACACTGTCACTAATAGCTCTGGTTCTGGCTCATAGATTCCCTGGCAACAAAAGTCATGTTCATTGAATCTCTTCTATACCTATATTTTGTATTTCAATATCCACTCCCATCTCCTTCTAAAGATAGTCCACCTTGACCAATATGAAACCAAGTCGGATGTTGATCTATGCCTTTCCCTTTTGGACTCTTTATTCTTGTATTGCTTGATGTATCTGTAGGAGTTCCTGAATGAATACTCTATCCATTGTTGCTCCTGCCTTGAAGAACAATTATGCTTGTATTGTTATCATTTGTACCTGACTTCTCTTGTTCAAGGTATACATCCATACGAACATGACATACTATTTAAATATGCTTATAGCATGCACCTTTATATGCCTCTTATTCTTCGAAGAGGATTACTTCTTGGTGCAGACCCTCCCTTCTCTCCTTGGGGTTGCTCGACCTCCCGGTCAAGGATCGTTACTTATTCTCGAGTTGGATCAGCTCCTCGGGACCTTGCTGGTCTCAAACTCAATCAACCACAGGCCTTGTTATCACCTTTAGGATTTTTACGGCCACAATCTAATTGTTACCAACTTCTTCGTCGATCGATGGTTCATAGAAATTGCGGTCTGCCAATGTGCTAGCTCTTTATCGGAGAACTCTGTCCCTGCAATCCGAAAAGTGCTCACCCAAATCTCCTTTAAATCGTGATCGTTGTTCTCTTGTCCCGTCTAGATCAATGAAATTGGTAAATAGCGGGCTGCGAACTAGCACATCTGCTAATTCTTCCTCTGCTCCCCGCAATGGCTCCTCATCCTCGATTTTCTCGATCTCACATTAACAGTCATCTACGGGTCTGGTTCTCCTAGCGCTTTGTCTCCAACCTCACACTGACATATTCTATCTCTTTCCTCACCTATGACCTTAGGTGTGGCCCAAGGCTTAACCTCCTGGCGCTTTGCAGCTTTGGCACTTTCAACTAAGACTAAATCAACGGTCCTCAACCTCTTTCACGATCAACGATCGAGATTCACTTCGGGATTCTGCGCTTCGAAAGTTTGACACTTTCAACCTCCATTCTCCCTCGAAGTATTCCATACCCAAAGTTCTGAATTAGGTGCCACGTGTCCACCTCGAATCAATGGCTCTAGTCCACTTCGGGACTTCGACCTTCATAAGTCTCAACCTTTCCACATTGGCTTCCTCCCATAATGGTTTCACTCGGAGTTCACGATCTGCTGGCGCGTGTCCTCCTTCACGATCTACAACTGTGAGTGACTTCGGATCTTCGGGTTTTGAGAGTTTTAAACTCTCAGCACTTGCTTCCTCCCGAACTAATTCCACCCGAAGTATGTGATCTGTTGACGCACATCCTTCTGTATTCGACGATCACTATCCACTCTGACTCTTCGGGCTTTAGGATTTCCAACTCCTGCACACTCGCTTTCTCCTGGAGTGTTTTCACCCGAAGTTGACAATCTGTCAACGCGTGTCTCACTTAGATTGACGGTCACAAATCACTTCGACTATTCGGGCTTCAGGAGTTTCAACACTCCACCTCTGCTTTCTCCCGGAGCACTTCCATTTTAAGTACACGATCTGTCGATGCCTGTCCTTTTGCAGATTTGACGGCCACGACCCACTTCGACTCTTTGTGACTTTGGGAGTTTGTCACGCTTCGCACTGGGAATCCTCTGAAATGAAATTTCCCAAAATCTCAGATCTTTCGCCACGCATCCCCTTGGATGATGGACAGTCCCTGGCCTCTTCGAGACTTTGATGGATCCTCGCTCCTATGAGCATGCAGAGACTTAAAACTCGTGCGTTTTTTCCCAGATTTAATGGTCTAGAATGATCCCAGTCCTTCCTGGATGGATCTTACTCGATGACTCGTGAAAGCTCCAGAGCTTCACTTCCTTCGAATATTTATCCCTGCTATCTCTCTTGAGATTCACTTCTCGAACCCTTTGACTCCTCAGAGGATCACTTCGACACTTAGTCAAACTTCAAATCTGTGCACTCCTTGCAACAGATTCTTGCACAATACTTAACTTCTTGTGGGCGACTGTGCACACCTTGCAACAGTCTCTTTGCACTCCTTGCAAATGTAAGTTTCACGCTATCTCTTATGAGCTTCTGAGTCGATACAGACTCCATCAACACACTCCTTGCAGACTATTTGCACACCTTGCATAAACTCAACGGAGAGAAACGATTTGAAACATATCCAAATACTTCACAGTTTCATATACTCAATAACATAACTCATTCATTCATGAAAATAGAAAATAACATGGAACTGTAAACAATAGCAACACCATGCATTGGATCAATTTTCCTCTGTTATATTCATTGAAATGTAAATGGCTACAACTATGATAAAACAATAACTAAAAATTCAACAACAGCTAAATCAAAACAATCTCCTACTAATTTGAAGCAGCCTCATTCCAGCATACAATGCATCTACTTATACAAAAGGGCCCCTAGGGTTCCCTCTGACCACCTATCTTCTCGAAAGAAACTAACTACCCCTTAAGCACTGTTAGATTAAAGTCTAGCAGTGAAACTCCTAGATCACTTGTGATCATTCAATTCCAAGCATTTTGATATTCTTCAGTTTTCAATCAGTTCAAGAAAGATTTGCAGGAAACGCCAACGTTTAAGATTTTGAAATGATTCAACGAAGTGCTAAGGTGTTGAGTTGTCTCTCCACATGTGCTTGTTGACGATGCTCCTACATCACTTTTCCTTTAGTAGCTCTAGAAAGTCTTGCATTACTTTGATGCTCTTTCCATTTCTCATTTACAAGTTCCAACTTCTTGCATCCTTATGTTCCTTCACCTTTAGTTCTTCAAAATCAAGAATGTTGAATTATACAATTCGATTCATATATAGCCCTTTAGCTGATTACAAGACAATACAATTGTCCATTATGTTGTCTAAAGGCCTTAGAAATCTTTACAATGAGATTCATCTCATTGTAAAACAATATGTATTGGTGGCTATCTAGAAATATCTCTAACGAGATTCCTCTCACTCTATAACAAAGTATAAGGTGTCTATCTAGAAATATCTCTAACGAGATTCCTCACTCTCAACATCATATAAGGTGGAAATATAGAAATTTTACAGAGTCCCTCTCACACTTATAATTTACAATAAGTTCCTTACAAGCCTTCTAATAGACTTTAGGAGATTTACACATATGCATATTATATTTACAAATATACATATTCATAATGAAAATTTTTAGATGGTTTACTTATGGACTCATTTTTCCCATTGTACTGGGAGGAGTCTCGTAGCTTTCGATCTCTGACAATGCCTCTGACGTTGATGTTGAATCTGACATTCAATCTGATGTTGAATCCAAGTAACCATTAGACCATACTATTGGTCTTCCCGACAACCTGTATAACCTCTCCTTGCGAATACCAAGTATTATTTTTGTGTCTAGAGTAGCTTCCCTTGAATACACAAGTACGCAACCATTATGGAATGTGACTGCATAGCCTTCATCTTCAAATGTTGCAATTGGGAGTAGGTTTACCTTTAATTCTAGAACATACAACATATGTTCGATTCCCAGAACTCCTCCCAACTCGAGCTAGAATCTTACATATCCATACCCTCGTATTGCTTGTCTGGTGTTGGTTCTAGATCCCATAAAGCAATCTTTGTTGGACTTTGAGAAAGTCAAAATTTTGATCTTATCCCAATCATGTAGTGAGATGAGCCATTGTCCATGGACCATTCTTCGATGTCTTCATATATCACTTTTCCAAGACCATCCATCAGGAAGTATTCTTTCCCAATCCTTTCAGTAAGACCATTGACTTCATCTAGAGATGGTGCTTGTCTTCTCATAAGTGTCACTACATCTTTTCTTTTTTGCTTCTGACATAAGTGCAGGTAAAGTGTCTGGCACTTCTCAATCCGATGTCCACTCTTACCACAGCAAGAGCAGAGTGTCTTATTCCACGATCCCTTTTTAGCATTCTTCCTTTTTCTCTGACTTGAGAAATGATCTTCCTTCTTATAGGAAGGCTTTACTTGAACAACCTATTTTCTTCAACACTTCTCTAGATCATGGTTGCTAGTTCCATAGGAATCATATGGATAACTAGACCATTCACTAGTGGGAAAAGTCTTCATTGCTTCTTATCTAGCTTGCACATCTTTCCCTGAAGATGAATTACACATGTTACTCTTCTCTGGATTGGAAGGTAAGGCCAATTTCTTATGCAGAACTTCTTCATCTGAAGTTTTCTTTGCTTTAGCTACCCTCGAGCATTCTCCATCTTGATGGGAGGAAGAATAACATGAATAGTCTTCTTTCTCGATCATGTTCTTAGAGAGAGATAGTCTCTCTTGTAGTGGAGACATCTCATTCTCTTCTTGTCCAACATCATTGATTGATGGTGCCATTATCTGCAACTTTATTTCTAATTCATGAAAAATACTCATATATAAATATTCATGACATAACAATCAATCTTGCAACCTTTGCTTCTCTTCATCAAGAGCTTGCAACTGCAATCTTAGCTCAAAATTCTCCTTTTGGATTTGTCGATTAATATTCTTTTGCAATCTCAACTTCATGAGAACGTTACTCATCTTGTTTCCTTGATAAGAGTCTTCAAGATATTCACCAACGGAACTCTTGGATCTCATCACAACAACAACTTGCAACAAATGCCAAAATTAGCTATGATACCACTTCTCTCAAAGAAGTGGATCAGACAAACTGCTATGATACCACTTCTCTCAAAGAAGTGGATTAGACAACCTTCTCTGATACCACTTGATCCAAAAATCCTTAGACACCACTTCTCTCTTTACATATATACATGCAATATATAACTTTATACAAAATAATTTACTGATTGTATTGGGGTGGTTTGTCGAATTCTGATGATGTGCTCTTTACCCAAAAAATCATAAGCTAAATATTAGTTTGCCTAATAGTGATATGACACAACAGAAAATAAAAGAACTCAAATTACATACTCTTGTTTCATCTTTAAGTTCCCTTTAATCCAATGAAAGCTGCTTTCTCCATCTCGAAATATCAAAATCACATGTCAAATGACTCACATATGTCAATTTAATGGACGCTCTTAAATTTCTTTACTCAAAACAAGAAAATAACTTCAACATTGAAATCCTTGCAAAATTCTGAGAAATTTGACTATAAAGTCAACCAATTTCTGAACTAGCTCAATTTCACCCTCTTCGACAAGCAAACCAATGCATTAAATGCACATTGATGGAAAATTGAGCGAATAAATTTACAAATGAATTCAAATCACAAAATAGAACAAAAATTCATAATCCTTGTGAAAAATCATGAAATATGAGTATAAAGTTGCCTATGTTCCGTCAATATACCTCATGGCATGCTTTACGAGACAATGCTAAACTAGTTATTCCCCTGCATGTACTTCCATGCAGTCCATATGAACTCGGAATATGTGCCCTGCATTATAATTCATCAGGATTTTTTCCCTATCTCGATATCGGTGCATGGGGATGTGTGTGCCTTGGAATGCATGCCCAATATATAGGTCTAGGTCTGAAAACCTCTTCCCGAATTAGTTGGCAACTAAATGCCAAAAATAGTGGCATCTCCGTTAAATCCGGCATCATTGGTGTAATTACGCCGAAAGGCGTGCACCTACTGACAATGGGCACAATTAATGATCCTTTAACCTTATTTAACCTTAAACCCTAATCTGATGGCTATGCATTGAAGATGCTGGCATATTCTTAGTTGTCCTCCAAAATCAATGGGTCAGATTTATTGTTCATAACTTTCTTGCATTTATCAAGGCATCCGTTAACATGTTTACTTTTTAACATTTACCTAATCACATTAAAAAATTACTGTAAGGATATATAATTGCCACGTTTAAATGATTAAGTAGGATTAAACAGTACAACAAAATGTTTCATATTACCACAGACGGATTACGAATTACCACAGACATTTTATATTGGGGGCATGCATTCTCAGCTAATACCTTTCGACGTTCTCAGCCGCGAGTTAGCGGTTGTGCTAGTGTTTAGAACTATGGATATTAATAGTGGAGGTCGGGGGTTCTATTCTTATGATCCTCTCTTGGAACATTCGTTGGTTTGTTATATAGTTTTAAAACTATATATGGGATATGGTTTTAAACCATATGGTATGTACGTTGGTATAAAGTTAAGCCCCTATGTGATATGGTGGAGTGTGGTCATATGTTAATACATAAACCAAGGGCTAAGGCTAGGGTCGAGGGCTCAGGCCCTCAACCCTTTAGCTGCCCAAACAAACTTTAATATTAATTCAAATACAATATATGCCATATAGAGGTTAAGACACAAATGAGGGAATGATGGTAATGGGGCTTGTGTTAAGGCTTGGGAGGTTATGGAGGTCATATGTTATACCCTCATTGACTCCATAATTTTAATATACCTTAACCATCACTGGCCAATGGGGGGCTACCACATGGCGGCCTACTATTGGCTCATACTTGCCACTTGTCGATATGCCACTCGTCCACTTGGAGGTATGATTTTCCCAGTCATCTGCCAAATGAATATGCCACATCACCTATTGTACGACCATGCGCCACGTGTGTTATCGGACTAATCAGTAGGTGTTGACACTAACTGATCTCCCTAGATCCACCTAGATCTAGAACAAAACTAACCAGAACATGATGCTCTCCTTAAGTTTTAGATATTGAATTTACTAACTAAACAGGGATCAGTGACATACCGTTTAAATGTTGCTTCCTCTCGCCATCACCATCCTAGCTCCGTTCCAATGCTCATACCATGATGATCCTACAAAAGAACACAACCAACCAAAGTGATAGTAATAGCATAAACTCAATATAAACCTATGTATGTGATCAAGGAATCATACAATAAAACACAACAAGATTTATAGGAAAGAATCATATTACTGTATCATATTAAATGTGAAAGAGAGATTACAACCATGGCCTTGATGTCATAAGGTCCCTTCCAACTGTCCTTCATTCCCCACACACTTCTTGCTCCAAGGATTCTGAGACCATGGATTTGATAGCTATTCACAATCTATCTTGACAAAGCAAATCTCAAATCCACTCCAATCAAGCTAATAATTCCAAGCCAACCAAAAGCTCCAAGCTAACCAAAGCTAACTTTCTCCATGAGAGCTCCTCTCATTTTATAAGTTCAAGAGGATAAGGTGAGGAGGTTAGGATGATCCCACTAAATCATGAAAGCGAGTAAGATCCAAACCATTCGGATGCCACCTCACCATGGAAGTTTCTCTTTCTAGAAGATTCGAGAAAACGCTTGTTTTTCCCACGTGTAGGCATTCTCGCACCCTGCCTATAGAGAAACCTGTGAACATCTCGCACTCTAGTTATGGTGCAACCTGCGAGAATCAGAGATTCTCGCACCCTGCCTATATAGCAACCTGCAAACTTCTTTTTTACAGGGCTTTTACAAAGGAAAATGCAACTTCTTTTCTCAGGAAAAGTTCTTCTCCTTTCTCTCTTCAGGAACTCAGGCCACTGACCCCTCTGAAGGCAACAGATAGGTTTACATCATTAACGGTCATAGGGATGACGAAAATAATGTGTAACAGAGAGCCCCCCAAAGTATGAAGTTAGAACAGAGTGATAGCTGAAAT